>OY744519.1:189351320-189361320 GCA_963556195.1 Sepiola atlantica | reverse complement strand
AATACTTTCAAGGACAAAAATACGTTCACGAATCTCTTAGAACTAAACTTAAACATTTAAAAATGACTGTTCTTTTTATGAAATTACTGGCGAGTGTTTAGTCTCGTCACTTGAGTATAATGAAGTAGAATAGAGTTCATACACATTCTTTAGTATGCTGTAAAGTGTCTAATACCAAATATATCTCCAGCAGTCAATTGTCATTGTTATGCATTGGTGTTTACATTTACACTAATAACTTTTAGTTATAATATACTTGCTCGGATAGATATTTCGTTATGTTGTAAACAGGAAAGATTTTCGACATTAGATGATAAAACGTACGATCTTTCCTTTACAAGCTATTATTCGTGAAAAAAGAAAATTAATAAAATACGTTAGGATATGACGTCAACTTGTGTGCGCAATTTCTCATGAAATATGCGTGTTTTAATTAGTCCAACACAAGATGCTTTCAATCTAAATCGCTCCCTCCTTCTCTCATGCATGTTGTACTTGCAGCTAACTAGAGAAATATGGCAAAAAATATGTATCTTCTAAGATAATGTGGTTGTATTCATTAATTAAATAATTAATTTAAGACACATGTAAGACAACTTTTTATGATAGTTAATGAAATTAATTCAGTCATCAGAGGTAAAAAAAACTATATACATTATATAATTGTTAAGTTGATTTTAGTATCAATAATTAAAAGACTTATCGTTGGATTGGTTTTGACCTAGAAGTAGTATTTTTAGCTCCTTACATGAAGTGGCTTCATGCCTTGTCTGGATGAATTTTCATAAAATGAAAACAAAAACACCCCCATTTTTGAATAAGTGTATGTATAGCATCAAATCTATCACCAGCTCGGGCTAGGCATCATTCTTCTCGATCATAGTGATGAAACAGCTTGTTGTCCTATTGAACACATACAAAGAGAGTTTATAAATGAAAATGTTTACTCAACTCGCTCATAAATTGCTAAAATAGAATTGTACTGATGGCGGAAGATTATCTGTTTGAATACATAATTATCAAAAATTTGAAACTAATAGTTGTGTTCTCTTATGCGTGTCAATTCTACTTTTACTTGTTCGGTTTTACGCCATGTCGGCTGTGGTGGTTAATTTTATATTTGTTTACGAATTATTAATGATTAATTTAAATAAATTGTGTCCTGAACAGAACCGTGTCTTTCTAAACTGTCACGAATCTACTATAGGCCAGGTTCAAGGTCCCGGTATTTCAGTGATCTTACAGGAACCGGTTTGTTATATAGTATCATGTGATCACTCGTTTTGATTGTTAATTACTAAATACCAGACATATTTTTTTTAGAAATTCATTACTGCTAATAACATGGAATTATACATATGACAATAGGCACACTGACAAAAACGTTATATCAATATAAACATCAAAGTCGAGAGAGACAATAGTGTGAATGAATTCTGAAACTAATAATGTCTTATAATGTTTGTATATCGTCCAAAAACCAAGCACGTGCCCTTTTTGTGGTGTTCATTGCAATAATCCAGGGTGTTTCATTGTGTGAAGGTTAGAGGATCACAACTACTTTTGATAAACGAATTGAATGTAAAACAATAAATGTCCTTCGTCATCACCGAGCCGTATAAGCAATCATTGAATTATATCAACGCACACCATTTTTTCTATGCTAGATATTACCCATTTTGATACGAATATTTGTTCTATTAGTCTTTTATTGATTCGGTTTATGTTCCTATATGTGTCTATAGGTAACTCCATAAATTATCATTGCATAACAGATTTATATGTTTTACATTAACACTTAGTTTCATTCACGTGTATTGTTTATGTTTCATCTGCGATTTCTAAAGGTGTATCATTTATTTACGGCTAAGTGTTGACACCATTTAAATAAAATGTATGTCATTATTTTTTTAATTATTCAATAAATAATCAATTACTCCATTATTCGTCACTTAAGCATTGTTTAGTTCAATATCGAGAAATTGCGATGCCTTATATATAAGTGTATCAAAGTCAATAGTGTTCTTCAAATGCCCGACTGGCTTGGCAGGCCGAGAGCAGACTCAAGGCGTTTCCACGAATAATGGCTGCCGAGGAAGTTGCGCGTTGCAGAGCCTATCACTCCACTCGTCTCCACTGTGATCGAGTGAAATACAAATCTGTCGAGAAGATCGGCATATTTTTTACCGCTTGCGGCTCACTGCTGACGCTGCTGCATGTCCAGGGTTTGTTGCCGATTCTATCACTAACCGTTTGTAAAGCGAAACACCGTCAGGCCATCAGGTCGTTCCCCATCTCGTTTGTAATGGCTAACCGGTTCGAAGATCGACAGAAAGCCAGCGATGTCTAGTGCTCGTCGAACGACACAATTGAGAGTGATGTGCCTCGGATATCTGCCGGCGGTCCTTCTACACAAAAGGGTATAGAGTCTATATATGCTGACCGATATATTTCGGGTTTCTTAACGTGTATTATTTATTTACGGTTATGTGTTGACCAAATTTAAATATAAGTCATTTTATCATTCGTGCAAGTTTTTCTTTCTTATCATGAATTAATGTTAAGTAGTATTTTACCATACTGACTGTTAATGTGTGAAATAAGATGAGAACATGAAAGGGAGATTTAGAGAGAAAGAGAAATACGGTGAAAGTCTCCGTAATAATTTCACACCTTTTAGATGATAAATGTTATATCATTAATTCGCCTCGTTATTGTCGCTAATGGAACTGGGCGAATTCAACAGTAATACACAAAAAGTATTAAACGAGACACACTGAAAAAATGAGTACAGACTGACTAAAATTCTATTGAAAAATCAAACATGACATCAAGAAAAAATGCTTTTCAAAAACCACAACATAGGAGACAAAAGAAAATAGTTCAACTATAAGCGTGATAAGCCGACGAAAAATGTTATTTCTAATTGAGGCCTGACATATTTTAGTGGAAAGCATAACATATTAACACATATGTCATTCAAAACATGGACGCCACACATAGGTAACATGCAGTTTTTCAGCATTTGTATTTACGTATATTAGGACACATCTGAAGAAAATAGTTCAAGTATAAGCGTGACAAGCCGACGAAAAATGTTATCATCGAAGTAAATCAACAGGTGCAATTGTTTCTCTGCTAAACATTAAATATATTCTAGATCACGTTTATATTAACTCGGCTACTGATACAATTATTACATATATTAGACTCTATACATTCTTATTTATTATATATTGACTCCGTGTAGATTTAAAATGTAATAAAATAAGATCTTGCTTACATCATTGTAGTAGGGGGTAATTGTCGTCGATAATTTGTGTCAGTAGATGAATTCAGTTCAATATGTCTGTCAACTTAAGTACCGTCTTATATGTTTTTTATCTACCCTGGCTATCAAGACCAAAATAAGTTATCGTCTGTTGTAACTGGGCTGTAGATTTTTTGGATTAAGGGTTATTGCAGTTGTTTGTTCTTCAGTAGAGAGATGGATAGTTTGATTGTAATCCCTGATCGTAGAATATGATTTGTTTTTGGGGAATTACGAAGATTTAACTGTGCAATATATTGACATATATTTTATGATGTTGCTATTCGTCAGTACAACTAAATCAATGAAGAATACAATAATTATATATATATGTATATATATATATATATATATATATATATATATATATATATATATATATATATATATATATATATTAAACTTCGTACATTCTTTTTCTAACTCAGGCTTATATTGACTTCGTGTAGATTTAAAACTGAAAAAAACAAAACAAAATGTCGCTTACCTATGTATTAAAACTACATTACATATTTGTGTTGCTTTTTGTTCAACTATTGCACTCATCCACAGTAAAACAAATAAAATTCGTTGATATGTGTGCGTACTTCAATGTGTTTTATCTGCAAGAGCTGGAAAAAACAAAAAAAATCACTCTCAGATCTAAATTAAGATTTTATAACAGCATCGTTTTCCTACGCTGCTATATGGAAGTGAAACTTGGAATCTCAAGATCAGTCAAAGAAGGGAAATTAGACACGTTGAATTCCTTATGTCTTAGAAATATTCTAGGGATCAAATGGAGCGATAGAATTACCGACTAGGCAGTTAGAGACACCTCTAACCAACAGTTAGCATCGTTAATAATATGCAAACGACGTCTAGGCTGACTTGAGCTAGCCCTAAGAATGGCCCTAGAAAGATTTCCAACTCAGTGGAACCCTGACGGAAAAAGAAGAATAGAAAGACCATAGTAAACTGGAAGAAAACAATCGAGAGAAATTTGATGGCAATAGTTTGATGGTTTATTTTGACTCCCTCATGCGTTAACGGACGCTGTAGCTTCGTAGTGTAAGTCTAAGATATGTGTTCAGTATGATGTTTCCTCCGGCCTGTTTTCGTCGACTATTTTTTTTTATCAAACTTAAATATAATTGTTTTAGATATTTTTCCACGTTGATGTTTCTTAATATACGTAAATAAAATGAATTGATGAAAAACAGCGTGTTGTCTTTGTTTCGCGTTATGACGTATAGGTCAATATGTTATGCTTTCGATTAAAATAGATGTCATACTTAAATTATAATTAGCATTTTCGTATTCTTTTCACGCTTATTGTTGAACTATTTTATTCTGTCTTCCATATTGATATTTTTGAAGAACATTTTTCTTGGTGCCATGTTTGATTTTTAAATAGAATTTTAGCCAGTCTGTACACTAAATTCATCAGTGTGTCACGATAAATACGTTTGGTTTATTACTTCTGAATTGGACCAGTTCCATTAGCGACAGAAATGCGGCGAATTAATGATATCACATTCATCATCTAAAAGGTGTTGAATTATTAGTAAGATCATTCACCGTATTTCTCTTTCTCTCCATCTCTCTTTTACTCTTTCGTATCGTGTTGTCTAGGGGGACCCATTTTTGGAGAGCTTTCAAAAGTGAACTTGTAAATCGCAAATGCAGATTTTAAAAAACAAAATATAAAATGATAAGTTATTCCCAATATACATTCTTTTCAATTGAAAATTTGCCCAAACTACAACATTGTGTTTTGCGCAAATAAAGCCCGAAGACACGACTCAAAAGTTTGTATTTTCAAAAGATATGATTTAACAGAGAGAAGTACAAAATTAACATGTATGGAAAATTCCTTCTCTCTCTCTCTTCTCTCTATTATTTTGGCTTTCTCTCTCGGTTTTTTTTCATTCTCTCTCTCGTTTTCTCTCTGTACCCCCTCTCTCTCTCTCTCTCTCTATATATATATATATATATATATATATACATATATGTACACACACACATATATACATATATATATACAGATAGAGAGCGAGAGAGATAGAGAGAGTGAGAGAGACAGAGACAGAGAAAGAGAGACATACAGAGAGAAAGAGAACAGAAAGTTAGATAGATTCTATACACAATACATTTAAAAATCAGCCAGGCTTGAAAGATTTGTGCAGTGACTGGCGAGAGAGGCGGGTTTGAAATTATTAACCAAGAGTACACGTCATCGTATTCCTTTAAAAACGCCGATATCAATATTAAACAAAATATTACTGTATCGTATAATATTTAATATATATATATATATATATATATATATATATATATATATATATATATATCGCGATCCATCAATATATATAAATATATATATTTAATGTATTTTTATGTAATCATTTTTATTGGTGATTGCAGCGTTCGTTGTTTTTTTGCTTACTATTCATTTCGAGTGTCTCACTTCCTAACTGATTGATATGCTAAAAATTGCATTATTAGTCGTACATATTTCTAGACAGACATCAACATCGAAGGTTCGACCCTTGTTTAAATTAGCTATGCTGATGACGGCTGTGAGCCCGAAAAACGTGTCCATGGATTACTTCTATGTACGTATGAAATTAATAATGATATGTATATATATATATATATATATATATATATATATATATATATATATATATATAACGAGTGAGAGAGATTGATATATATATATATATATATATATATATATATATATATATATATATATATGTATATATATATATATGTATATTATACATATATATATATATATATATATATATGTATATTATACATATATATATATATATATATATATATATATATAGAGAGAGAGAGAGAGAGAGAGAGAAGGAGAGAGAATGTATAACGAATATTTTTCGTAAAATTTCAACGTTTAGTGTCTTCGTTATCTGCATAATTTATTGTAGTGTGACAAATGATCAGACCTCATATACCTTACGTACGCTTGATACATCGGATACAATTACTATTAAACTAAAGCTACAGGGTTTCGGACATATGGTATTACAGATGTTCTATGATACAATATACGATACACTACGCCCTAAACTATTTCCCGAACAAAGCAGGTTAGTACCAATTTTATATCGCCTATAATATCTAAAGAAAAGTTCTGTATAGAATCTGTATTCCGATTTTAATCGAAATCAATAACATGATTTTGTATCTTGTAATATGTATAAAATTTAAGGCTTCATCTTCAGGGGTCTTAAGAAGAAAATGGCATCATGGGAATGTTGGTTTACTGATGCCTAATAAATACAGATTTATCAAAAAAATTAACTATTTTAATTTCAAGCGGGAGAATGTGCCTGTATTATGCTCTGATTGTTTGATGTCGAATACCATTATTAACATTTTACAACGCTTGTAGACATGTTATATTCCACGAAGTGCTTCCATAACCTCTTTGCAACCGTAACATAAAAATACATTAAAGAAAAAGCACTCGTACACCAAACAACTGTTTCCAAGTTTCATAATGATACGTTCATTAGTTTACGAAGAAAATGCTTTAAACACGCAATTCCAAACGCAAATATTAAGACTCGGCTTCTAAGAAAACATAAGCGCCACAAAATCCCCGATTGACAAACAAATTCTGCTATATTTCTCTTTCGACGCATCTATTCAGAAGAGGCCAACATATATTCGATCTACCAGTGTCACCATAACATCCAAATAACAGGCCTTAAACTTAAAGATGATCCATTGACGATATCACAAAAACGAATAATGTTTAATCGGAGGAAATGCCTTCATCTCTTGTGTCCATCAGGTAACATATGACACTGAGGAATGGTGGTCGCAACAAAACAATATGGAGATATAAACAATATGAAAAATTGAACACCCGAAAGGAAGATAATAACGTCTTAGTTTAAATGTAAGGAAGGCGGTCACTATGAGTTTATATTATTGGAGTGTAGTGGGCAGATATTGGCACGGGCACGCTTTAAGTAAAATACAATTAATTAATTACCAGTGAGGTCGATGGTGTGACGACTCTGGTTGTAGAACACGTAGAAGATATTTGCATTATTAAAGTGCGTTCACAAAATAGAATGTTATTATGTTCTACTTCACCAGAGATTACTGAGTCGCCTTAGAGTCGAGTTCAAATCCTATCGGATTTAGTTTGGTTTCTTACGCACTAAAACAGTATGAAAATACCATATTATTAGCCTTAGTTTCAAATTAAATTGTGTCAAGCAAATTGTATACAAAGAATTATTTACACTATGAATTTAGCTTCAGGATTACATGATAGAAACAACACTGGTTATATACCTTAAAACAGATGCATAAAACTACATCTTATTGAAATATGTGTATTTAAAAAAATAGATTCCGATTTCAGTCACGTAAATTATGTAAAGTTGAAAACACACACATAGTGCCTACTCTCACTTTTTGGTGCCAGATTATTCTCTCCTTCTTCTCTATACCCACAAAAAAATAAGACGTTCGTTCTTAGTAGCCGATGAAGTACCTGCCTTAATTCAACTATAAAACGAAACAATGTTGCCGGGAACACATGCGAACTACGTTAAGTTCCTGGCGTTCAAAAAGGATCCCTCACTCGAGCAAAAATGGCACTTCTTTTATTAAGCTGTTTTGGATTGAAAAAGCGCCTATTTTGCAAAATCACGACCGTCGCCGTGAGATCAGACCGTTCCGGGTTCGTTTCCGCGCGAAGCCACTGTTTCCTTGGAGCGGGCGCATGCTAATCGTGACCGTTTATTGTTTAGTCGCTTCGCATCTTCAATCAGAATACGTAATTATTTAATCAGAATACGTCAACACATTATTTCTCTTTTATTCGTTCAAATGTTTTGAAAGCTGCGGATAATAAACTGATATTGAACGTAACTGTTTTTTCTGATTTCTCTTTTGTTTTATTTTAAATTTTTCTCCTTCTTATCCTTCTCTTTTCTTTTTATTTTTCCTCTTTATTTTCTGTTTCTTGTCTTCTTTTTACTTCGTCTTTATTTCCTTTCTTATTTCTTGTTTATCTTTTTTTTCTTCTCTTCGTTCATATCTTCGTTTATTTTCTTCTTTGTCTTCAAATTCGTGTTATGTTTTCTGTTTCGTATTTTCTCTATCTTTTTTCTAATCAAAATCAGGCGCACAGCCAATGGTAGCCGAATGTCACACTGATCACTATTCTTTTACATCAGTATATATTAAAATTTTAAACCGATAAGCTAGGCTAGAGATATTACGAAAATTTACATCGATCAAGGATCACGTTTCCCCTTCAAACACTCTAGAGCCCAACCAATGCAAAATCCGGCCATTACATATTGCTCACTCATTCTATATTACTCCCCAAACAACCATTAATTAAAGGCGATTAATGACTTGACAGGCAACGCACTTACGGAGTATCGCGCAATAAACCATTACCATAATTCAAAAGACATATACGTTAGGATAATCGGCCCTGTCTTGGTTCTAAACAACCATTTCTAGTATCTCTTTTCAATCCGGTCAAAGCGGAAGTACTTGCTTTTTACTAAACAAAGGTATGGATGTTTATTTAATCGAATCAAACCTTCTGAAACTTAGTAAAAAGAGACGTAGCTAAGATAAGATCACTGCTTGGCTGATCGAATACTATTCGGAAACAAATATCGAGTTCAGAGGATTAGTCTTAAAGGTTTATTTTCAAATACTTTGAAGAGACATTCACATAAGTTATCAAAGCTAGATAGAAAACAAATACCAAAAAGCGTAAACTAAACATCATTTTTCATGTACAGTTTTAATACCATGTTCAACTTTATACGGTAAAAGAGCACCCCGTAAAATAATATCTTGTTGTAGATTTGATATGACGGCTGAATATCCTATTCCGTAAAACATGACTCAATTTGTATATTATTTAAACATACATTTTTATGATTAACCCGGGTCTTGATTTCGCTATTTAACCTTTCATATTGTTTTAATCGCACTTTTCTTTCGGGGAGTATCCTCTTTTGATCGCGCACGTACACCACGTTTTGATTGATATAAAATACGAAGTCATTTCTGACTACTTAACATGACAAGTCGTCCTTTGTGATATAGTTAATGGTATACAGTTCTATACAATAGAAAATTAACTTTTAGATGTTGAAGAGACATAATGGTCAAAGAGAAAAAATATACGAAGCGCGTAAACTAGATTCTAATATAAGATTTGGGTTGATATGGTCTAAAAAATGCTCATTGGTTTCTATATTAGATTATATCGTGTCGTAGCTTTCATATAATCTATGAATTACTTATTCGGAAAAATATGACTGAATTCGTAGATCATTTGCAAATAACGTTTGATGATAATTTTTTAATTGTGACCAGAGTGACATTATTCTTTATTAATATTGATAGCATTGTCATGGTAAAGTATTCTATGAAATTATCTAAACTCGACTTGTTTGCTTCCTTTGTTTTGTGACCTTGACAGTAGAGATAGGTTACACGTTTATCGTATCCAAAAAACAACGAGTGGAACCGATTCTTTTACATCAAAATAAAACCTGATTTAAGCTGAGTAATATTTTACGAGCTGAAATAATTTCCGCTAACTCATATTCTTGTAAAAGTATTCTATTTATGTGTGTATAATCAACTTCGTTTATTTTAAAGCATCTCTTTGTTTCGATA
>OY744519.1:189308820-189346320 GCA_963556195.1 Sepiola atlantica | reverse complement strand
TAAATATTTTGCTCACTTATATTAGTATTTAAAAACAGAAAAAAAGTCCTCCTTACCTGTATTGTTCGTCTGTCTAATAAAATGTATCCGTTACTTACAAAAATGTTGCTGCATTTTAAAGTGAGTAGACGAATCCATTAAAAAATGTTTTAAATTATATATATATATATATATATATATATATATATATATATATATATATATATATATATATATATATATATATATACTTTTAGTCCTTTTTCTCCCCCTCCTCCCCCTCTTTTGTTTTTCAATTCCTTGACATAAATTTCAAATAAATATTAATCCTCCTTGTCAACTCACAGCGTTCATAAGCTTAACTGCCGATTTTTCTTCTTCTTTTTAACTCACAGCACCTCCAACCGGCGTTCATATCTCTCTCTCTCTCTCTCTCTCTCTCTATATATATATATATATATATATATATATATATATATATATATATATATATATAATGTTAAAATGACGTTTGTCTTTATTTTAAGAAGGGCGAAATCTGATGAACTAAAAATAGAAGACAAATATGAGAATAAGTAAAAATATAACTGGGAAGTCAGAATGAGAATGAGAGTAAGAAATAAAATAAGGAACAAAGGAAGAAAACTCTAGAATGAAGCGAAACAAGATTGTTCAAACGAAAACAAGAAAGGGAAGAAAAAGATAAAGACAAAAACGGGAGGCAGAATCAAAGGAAGTCAAATAAGAAGTAAAAGAGAAAAGATGAGAGATTAGCAGAGAGGATATGAGAGGAAAAGAACAAAAAAGAAAGAGTAGAACGCAAAGAAGAAGCAGAAAAAAAGGAAGAAAGAGATGAGATGAGATATAGGAATAAAAATTATATTTTTCTAAAATAGCATAATTTATAGACAGAGGAAGAGAAACGGGAAGTATACAAAATAGAAAGAAAAAATCCAAAGAAGGAAAAGAAAAGTAAGAAAAGGAAAAATGAACAAGAAGATGCAGAAGAAAGAGAAAATACTGAGTAAAAAAGGAAATGGGAATAAAAAAAGAAAAAAAAGATAAAGAAGATACAATAAAAAGATATAGAAAGCGAAAACGAAGGAGAAGTTGATAAAGACACAACATAAATAAATTTAAGACAGGCTAAAAATAAATAAATAAAATAGTGGAGGCTGGGACAAGTTATAGGTGCAGTTTATAGTGGTAACAATCAACATATAAAATTATATATAAAGACATATATAGAGAGATGAGTAAATTGGAACCATGTTCCGAATAAAAGAACTGGATTCAGGTCTTACCAATTCCAACGGAAGCGACAGCTCTACAAGTGATTTCAGAATAAATTACACATTCATACTTGAAAAGCTATTCGGGATTTAACCGTGATTTTCTTCTATAGATCAGAACTGAATGTTCAGGTTCAACGGAGAGTGAGTTGACCAGTGACCGAACGCCCATCGTATTTCATGCTTTAGTTTCAGGCTTATCTCTATGACAGTTGATTTCAGCGACGATATTAGAGAATGTTCACTCCCGAGTTGATCGATGCACGGGTACACCAAGACATTTATTTATCTCTTCCAGTTTATATTACACACACAAACACATACAAGCATATATTATGTACAGAGTATATATCGATCTATATACATATCGATCTATATACATATATATCGATACATGTCTGATTTAGGATGACGAATATTTTTCTTTTCGTTATTTTTTTCGTTGACGCGACTCGGTGAACTATTTACCGTCTCTCCGGTTGTAATTTGTATGTAAAGGGTGTAGGAGAACGAGTAACAATGTGGATGTTATGAGAGGTTTTAGGATCGGGTACCCCTAGATAAGGTATAAGAGTTTTTTTTGGCATCACTGGTAACCCTTTTCATGTAAAAGATTGACCCTAAAAACAAGTGAAAATTTCAGATACATTGGTTTATCGTGACGAGTGACCAAGTAAATGTTTCACATGTAAATGGAAAATGACTTGTAAACCAAAACATATCATAAAACTTTCCCATATTCCGAGCTTGCCCAACTATTTGTATGTTGTAGACTAGACCCAGCCTAACATAAAACCACGAAATAACAAAATGTTGCAATTATTTTTGAGTAGGTGTACTCTGCCAGTATATTTACCCGTCTATGTTTAGTAATTGAAATTATCGCTATTGTTCTAGTTGGAGTTCATTAAAATATGTATAAGCTGTTACAAACTGTTGCGACATTTATTTTGCATAACTAAAAATAATAAGTCTTTTTATTGGTATATTATTGGTATATTATCATGGTTATTATTATTATCATTATTATTATAACTGTTGTTATTTTAATATTAGTAGTATTATTTCATAAAAATAAAGGCATTAAGAATGAAACCGACATAATTGCGTTAAACAGAAAAATATGTCCTCAAATCATAATAAAAATAAAATAAACAAGTCTGATCTTCTGTTAAAAATACTTATTCCGCTGAGTAGAATACCAAAGTGTGTTTCTGATTATATAAGCATTGAGTCAAATTCGTTATCATTTTAAGAATCTACTCGCTTTTCTAAGATTAATACTTGTAATCTTTTCTTCATGTTTCTAAGTTATGCATGTACTATTTCTACGATCACAATATGGTGACGTCACTACAGAAGCGAGGTCTTCCCAACAGATACAATAAAGGTAAATGCAACATGAGCAAAGTTTCATTCCTAGAACTGCCAGTCTCTGTAACACAGTAGCACTGGACTACTTTTCGGCTTACTACAACATTGCTGTTTTCAAGTACAATGTAAACCTTTTCTTCTTGAGCTGTCCTCTTAAATTATGAATTTCTTTACAGCTAAAACCACTATGTTAAATCCTCTCGATGTGACAAACTCAATAACGCTTATCCTCAGTTGGCCTTGTTCTCCCTGATGCGTAGTGATATTTTATTTGAAAAAACAACATACATCTAACTCAAAATTCACATCAAATTCTCATAATATTTTTCTATTAAAATAAGCAAATACGTAATGAGAAATTTCTAAACGTAGTAACATGTATATATGGTTCGAGATATACAAATACTTTCGACTGGTTTAAGCTAGTGGCATATGTCAGAAAAATAGGCATTTTAAACTTACAAGAATAAGGCGTCAAGTTGGTATCATACATTTTTTTTCATACATTTTTTTCAAATCTGGTGTAATTTTCCGCATCACAAACATAAATAAGAAACCCGTTAAAATAAGTATGATTTAGACCTTTTTAATATTGCCCAACGTAGGGAGAACAGAGTGTTTTACTGTTAAAACTTTTATTAGATTGGATACAGAGGTGCCAGTAGCATTGTTATTATTGTGGTTGAAAGAGTAGATATGATTTGAGATTCGGGTCTTGATAGGGAAGGCACTTTCCCCAATATAAGTGTGTATTTTGTATGGGGTTGCTATTATAGTAGTTGTTTTATTTATAGTGTTGGGGATGTTTAGGTGTATTGCTTACTAGCAATACACAATAACTAAACACCACTTCTATTTCTCTTCTCCTAGCACTAGTCATAGTTGATTCAACCGACCCTATCAACCACCTTCTTTATATTTTATTTTTACCCTTTCCCCCACTTGTTTACTTGGCTGTGTCTCCAACCAGAGCTGGTGCTTTTTTTAGACTCGATCGGAGTCACTACTTAAATTTCCGACTGCCTGCGTTTAATGTACACAGCTCAATCTCAACTTCTGAAAAAAAACTACTTTCACTCTCGGTCTACGGTAGTATTTTAAAATGACCCTGATTCCTAAAATTACACCTGAATAAGTGTGTTCTATCTACGATTGAACTAAACATGTTACTATTGGATTTACTTAATTTTTGAACAATTTCAACGCTCCTTCACGAAAGCCTTTTTTCAATCTTTTAATCTTTTTCAACGGACACCTTATCTGCGGACATTCAACTGGATAGACTCCATTGTTTTTACACGCACACTTTATATTTTTTTCAAAGTTTGAATTTTAGGTGTTCCACTGCAAACATATCCATATATGTAATTCCTCTCAATATAAAATTTTAATCTTTGAAAAGCTTTGGCTTAAGGAAATAAATAAACATGTTTTTACCGAGTACACCTTGCATTGAACAATCGAAGTTGAATTAGATTTGTCATTTGTACATATTTATCCCTCTTCTTTCATGTATTTTTATAATTGCTCTATCTCGTATATTGAGCTTAAACCATTTCACTATAGGTTCTATCCTCCAAATGGATACTTTTAGTTTCATATATATATATATATATATATATATATATATATATATATATATATATATAATATTTTGAAAAGCCTGAAAAACTTTGTGCTATTCCATCAACGTTTCAAGTGTAGACTCTTTCCTTATATTACACAACACGTAAACCACGTTATACACACATCCGGCATTCACACACACCAACCCTCATAACATCAAGACGAGTATAAGCTTGGCTGCGACAATATGTCTCCTCAATCAAAAAAGTTGTAAAAACAAAAATAAACGTGAAAAAATATGAATATTTTTTTTTTAAAAAGCGTATACTGCTGAAAGTGCTTCAGTTTTTTAGATTAATAAACAATTTAAAAAAAAATAATTACGTTGTTCAGGTTTTTCAAAATAGTTTTCTTATTGCTATTCCATCAACGTTTCAAGTGTGAACTATTTTATTATATATATATATATATATATATATATATATATATATATATATATAACATATATATATATATATATATATGTATTTGATAAAACACATATATATATATATATCAGAAATATCACATATATATATATTATCAGAAATATCACCTATTGTCTTACATGCGTTAAAAATAGCATGCAATCTACTAGCAGAAATGCATTTCACTGTATGCCTGTATGCGCCAGCATTTGGTATTCAACTAATAATAGAACATTCACGTGATTCAATGAATTGCGCTATATAATATTATGATGTATTTTCAATGATTTTAAAATAAATTCGAATTTGTTAATTTTGCGGTAAACATATGTATGTACATTCCAGCCAGAAATACACGAAATAACTAAATACGATAAAATAAACTTAAATTAAGAATTCGTTTATTAATAATATATCATGATCTTTTTCTTTCCTGTCTTTTTTACGAATTCATGTTTTAAGAGTTGCTACTTAATTAAAAAACAATCTTAGTGGTTGTCTGATTGACTCTTGTTTTCTTATACAATTAAATAGTGCACTGGATATTACTCAATTAGTGATGAGACTTAAGGTAAAATAGTTTTCATCTTACAACTTTTAATGGTTAAACAGAGTAAATTGTAAATAGTTTTTTTTATATTTTAAAGCAAAACATACTACTAATATAAGATTCAACTGTAGAACAGAAGTACGGCGTCTATGGATACGCAAGGTCGGATTTCGAGGTCTCTGCAAAAATATGAAACGCATATGATACAAGAAACATATATGTGAAGTCCATACTTATATATGTAGTTAAAGGGGACGCATTACAAACCGTTCTGTCCATAAAAGTATAAACTACTGATACGCAATTGTGTAATCGGATGGGTATTCCACATCTCCTTATCCAGAACAAGATTTTACAAAGAACTTCCTAATAAAAAACAAACACTAATTAACAATACTTGCCCGAATGTTTTAGTCGACCAGCACATTAAACATTTTATTTTGAATATCACTTAGAAATAAAAGGAACAACACAGAAAACAACACTATTAATGTACGCTATCAAAACAAAATTATAGCTATTGCAAGCTTGCCGTACGCGCTATAAGATACAAAATAAGAAAATAACACAAAACTCGTTAATCAACATTTCGTATAGTAGTTAAGTTTAATTTATAAACGTGTATACTATACTAAATTTAACATCCTCTAACGTAATAATTGTGGATATCACTACTCTACAAAATTGTTTCTGAGAAAAAACAATTAATTATAAAAATTCATCTGCGAGTTTCGAGAGTGAGCTCTTGAAATAAACTGTTATATATACATCGATTATAAAATGACAATACTCTCCCGTTGAGACACACACGATCTTAACCGCGCCATCAAAAATCACATAACAATAACCCACAGTGACAAAAAATTTAAATCGTCAGATGTACGAAAAATCCTAATAAACTTCGCTAAAATTATTTACATAAACATATGCAAACTCGACTCTAAATCCTGAAAGTTTTTTTTTATATTATAACTCGAATATCTTAAAGAAAATCGAATCAGATTTAATACCGGCACATTAAATGTGTTTAATAACAAACATCAGTAATCTTAACCTAGACAATAATTATCTAATCAGACCAAACTGTCATTAGGCAATAATATTTATAATTAAAATGAAACAAAATAAATACTCATTTAACCGTTAAATATCTAAATAAATTATCCAAATAGAATAAAGATCAATCAAGATTAAACGCGCTCGTAAAGTATGTAGGTATTTTTTATGACTGAGACCCGAACATGCGTCAACTTCCAAACCAGCAACACCAAACATACAACGTATTACGAAATAGTTGTACGAAAAGACTATATTTTTTGTACAGACGCCAGATTTTTGAGTGATTTTTTTTTCTCAGGGATAAATCTTGCTATTAGATTTTAATTCATCATTCGTAATTATCTTATGTTTTATTACCACACCCGACAAATGAAAGACGTGAGTAAACTTAAAATGGATATAAATTCAGTAGTCTGCTGGTACATTAAAAATAAAATAAACAAGGATTTCATACAAGAATTACGGATGTTTCATTGTCGAGAATATGTCGAAAAAAAAGGTATCGTGTACGTGTGCTTTCCCAAAACAAGATCATAATATTGTCTACTCGCGCCTGTGGTTCTTTTGTGAATATGGTCAATATTTGTTGAGCTCCGAGAACCCAAACCGTAAGATGCTATGCCAACATCCAGAAACCAGAGCAGGCAGAACAACCTCTATCACAAAACTGGCCAAACATTTTGGACAGGACTGTCTTACAAATGAGGCAGAAGCAGACAACAATCCTTCCATGGTAATAGCCCGCAAGAGCCGCCAGAAATACAGCAATACCTTCCATTACTAAAAAAATAAAGAATTGGCCAATCAACAACGTGATAAGTAAGAACATTTTGAAAAAGAGAGGTTGGTCTATGAGTGTGTCAATGGTAGAGTAAAATAGATAAATCCACATGTGATTAAAACCGTTGTCTCCAAATATTCACTGGAGAAAATGTTAGACTGTTTAATCAGGAGGAGTGAATAGTCAAAACCAGTTAAATAAAAAAGGACATGAAATCTAATTAGCCTGTATGTTCTCTATATCTCCTTATCTATAAAAATATATATTTATTTTTCTTTCCATTTCCAGCTATGAGCTAAATAGTATTAATACTTAGGGTGATATTCCATATTTATAATTTCCTATTTTAATATTCTTTATATATAAAGTCTTTATTACTTTTAATAAACACGGCGAAGGAAGTATAACAGGCGTAGGGTTATACACGCTCTATAAATCAGATAAATTGGTCAAACAGTAATAAATTAGACATGATCAGAGTAATAGACGAAATATTAGTAGGCTTACTTAATGAACGAGTTACAAATGAAGACTAATTAAAACAATAAACATGGATTTATTTTTTTAACTGAACTCAACCCCAGAACTAACGAATAGTTTAATATGTATTGAGTGTTATTAGAATATGCAGGACGAATATTTAGACAAGAAAAGTTTTTATAACGCAGTTTTAGTATGCTAATAAATGTATAAACAAAAAGTAACCACAGTGGTTTTCTTTACGTTTGGAATTGACGTCATCGATTACTGAAACAAATAGCAAATAAGTAATCGCATCCGTGGAATTTCTAATGTCTTTATCGGTTTAGATTTTAAAAGCATGCGACGTGGTTTTGTTTTCGTGTTTCCGTCGATCAGAGCGTGTTGCTTATAAAATACAGAAACACAATATCAACTTGAAACAATTTATTGCATCAATTGATTGAACATAAGTTGATATTTCCACATAATATAGGGAGGTTAGGCTTCATAGAATTCCCAGCAGTATTTATAATCGCAACAATAGGCAATAGAATTTAAACTCGATATCGCCGACCGGGCTGTATCAATCCCGCCACTCAGGTATATCTATCGTCGTATATCCGAATATAGCTTATATAGTTAGTGATGAAGTGTTTGATATTTTCAGATATACTGAGAAGTTACAGTAACTTAACCACATACACAACAAGAGTAGTTTAGTACCGAGATGTAGATATTTCTGGTGTGATAAAATCTTGGATAGATGTAGATTCCTACCTTTCTTAGACATATTAATTATCGCAAAAACATCCGATAGGATTTTAACTCGGCAAAACCGATGCCACATTGGGGGCGGTATCCATTCGGCTAATATTGTTGGTGACGTAATATTATATAGTTGGTATTACCGGACGACAGGAGATTAACAACATTCATGATTGAACTGAAGACGAATCTGGGATAGTTTTATCGCCTAATTAAATTCAAATCATGTTTCATTTTAAAATAAGTCACACAACATCAATCTAAAAATGTATTTGTAAATACTTATTTTACAGTTTATGTCAAGTAAGGTAATCAATACATCACTATAAAACACATGTACGTTTGTTCCATTTTTGACATGGTGATACCGAAGGTATTATAAAACGTGTTCGTCTCCTGTTGAGGTAAGTATATTAAGTTAAAAATACCATTAGGAAAAGTATGAGACCATATCTTTTATTTCTAGATTTAAGTAAAATTTAAAGTGAAATGGACTCAACGCATAGCATTGATTAAAAAAAATTCCAGAATCTGAAAAAAACTAAATGTAAATGGGAAAGTTCTTGTTGGTAGCACAACCGTGCACTTGTACACACATAACTGCCCAAGTGACAAGAGTGGGTCGTGTTCGAAATAATGCATCACTAAACAAAAACAATTCAATAAATGGTTGATAAACAGACTCTTATGTATTATATTCAAGTTAATGTTGATGTTATTGTTTAAAAGAAAGAAAGTGGAATTTGTATTACACATTGCCTTGGCGACAGTTTTCTCTTGTCATTTAAAAATTTGTTTATACGTCCAATAATCTCAGCCAGAATATCGGTTTTAGTTTGACAGATATTTCATCGCTTCAAGCACATATTAAATAAGAGGTTATGGCAGCCAGTTAATCTCTGATGCTCAGGTTTGAACTATAAATTCACTAGTGTGTGAAAGTTTAGTTTGAAATAGCATATTCATTGGGTGTATTTAATATTCAACTTTCAAATAGTGTTTTGATAGTCTTTCAGGCTAAAGTTGTTATGTGTTAGTCGGTCTGTCCTGCTTGAGTTTTAAAAAGAATATATTGTCACGGATTTGTTTTCAATTAGCAATGTCATTCTATCTTGTTCTGGGTTCAGTATTGAGACAAGAGCGCTGAGAGAGAGAGAGATAGAGAGAGAAAGAAGAGAAAGGCGCCATTTTGTTCTCCAAATAATAGGTATACTTACACGAGTTACGTAGGCACATCTAATAATTTCATTAAACAAATAAGCATGGTAGACCAACAATAATGTTATTTAAACTTTTGAGTGAACGACCCACGAGGTATAGTGAACATTATGAAGATGTTTGGACAAGGCAAGAAAATTGAACATAGAAATTAAACTAAACGTGCAAACGAAGGGAAAAATCTAACTGAAAATTCCGAATCTTGAGGAAAAAACAATGAAAGTCTTTGCGAGTGTTACATGCAAAGAACATAAAAATACATTGTCTGTGAGTTGACAATGAAACCAGCCATTTTTATTGTCGACTTTTTTATTTTTTTATTCTAATCATTGATTGAAAAGACAAGTACAAAAAAGTCGATAATTGTTATTACCAATTCCAAATGGAATATTTATTTTATTCATCGAATTCATAGCAATGGATCCTGCATAGAAACGTTGACTCAACAGTAGTTACACATGTTTTCTTTTCATTAGGCAAGACGAAGTCAGTAGTAGATCATATGTTAAGTAATATGTGCGCGTGTCACTCTATCAAGATTAAAATATGAAATAGAAGTATGCCAGTCTGCTTGTCAACTTTTAAATCTAAACCCATTTTATCCCAATGTTTTTTTAAAATGTATTAACAAAAATCTTTTGTAAATAGATATAATATTTGAGCAAAATTACTCTCAAAGATTTACTTGACTTCATAGGATAGTTACAACATTCACTTATACTCTATGTAAAACTATCGGTTTGTCATGAGAACAACGTACAAAATATTTATTGATTAAAAATAGATAAAACTAATTGTATCGTTTCTCTCTACATTTCTGCTTGTAATCTGAGAACGAGGAGAGCTTAAATGCCCACAGGTGAGGACTTGAATACCTACAAGGGTGAACTTGAATGCCTACAGGGGAGGAATTAAATACCTACGGGGATGACCTGAGCAGCACCCACGGGTGTCTTCGGTCTCTCTGTACAGGGGTGTGTCAGAGACCCTGACATGAGAATACTTTTTTTGAAGTAAAGCCTGACTAAATATTCAAAAATATGGTGTGCTGTCTCCTCAAGCAATCCAGCACGTCTCCCAATTTGCAGACGCCAACCCCTCTATTAATAGAGGGCAGCTTCGAATAAAGGATTAGAAGCCGTTTACAATGAATAAATGAATGATAAAACATATGAATAAAAACAAAAATAAATACTGGCAGGCCACCACCTAGGATAAGAAGAGCCCATCAACCCGTTCATTCACCAGGCGAGTAGATGCAAGCAATGGTGTTGACCTTCTTGCCTCTGGAAATGGTACTCCAAGTATGACAGAAGCCAACTAGGATCAGCGATCAGGCCTTGAGTCCAAAGGACCTGGCCCCCTATATCGATCAAATGCAGCAACCAAAAAAAAGAAACATAAGAGGCGTAAAAGCCCAACCATGGATTGTTGCAGAAAAGAAGGTGCTATTGTATTGCTTCCACTACTCAAAGTTTGAAAAGTGGAGCAACACCTTTAATAAAATACTGGCCGAAAAGATTCCAGAATCTACTCTCACTGAAGAAAAATATATGCACCGGTTGCCGCCTACGATCACTTGTTTCCAAGATGGGAATATATATAACAGAAGAAGTAGAAGTCTCATAAAAAATGCAACGATAAGAGAGGCGGAAGAAGACTATCTTCCTATTAGGGAAGAAGAATCTAGACGGAGACACGTGTCTAGATGGGAGAAGGAAGAAAAGTAGACATTGTTATGGGTCATGAAATATGTTCAGGCAAAATATACCAAAAAAATAGAACAGTGATCTAGTAGGAATATGTTTCCACTTCTGTCCAGGCAAGTTGAATGTTGCATCCAAAAAATACCTTGCAAAGATATAACAGGATAAACCTGTACATCGAGGCTGAGCTAGACTATATGGCATAGGGGATAGCAGCCCTCATAAGAACCAAAAAATGTCCACTTGAAAGCCCCATCAAAATTCCTACAATTCCCATCATCTTTCAAAACAGCACACTACCGGTACATCAGAAACCAATTACGATCCACCCATGGATCAAGCCGTCAACGAGTCTGAGTCCATGGCAACCTACCATACAGCCAAATAAACACCAGAATCTATTTTAGCAAGGGGCTAGCCGACAAGTACCCTACCACCATCAACTGTCTATTAATAATTTGAAGATAGGCCCTCATTGAACCTAATTTCTTCTTTACTACTATCACTGAGACCACTTGTAACACCTGAATCCCAATCGTTACCTCAGAATATACTGGAACCAGATGATGAGCAATTGGCATTGGAAGGAACACTTGGGAATATACTTGAAAAAGTCCAGATGCTGGAGGAAATACCTCAAGTTCCCCAAACCCAAGCCCCACGAGCTACTAAGGCAGTAATACAAAACGTAAACATCGCTCTCCAAGGACTTGTTCCATCCAACATATCACTCACAGAGCTAAATCCAGTAATATAAGCTACAGGATTATACATTGTTAGGATAACACTCCCTCAATTCCTGAAGCAATGGGGATCCAGAGCACAAGCCACAATCCCAACGTGGAAACTGAAGCTCCAGAAACAAGTTAACCTTTGCTGAAAATATATCTCTCAAATCAAACAATTCATTGCTGCCCCTACAGTGCAATTGAAAGGTGAGGATACCACACCAGCATGGCTAGTACCAAAAACAAGTGAGGAACAAAACCCTACAAAATACAGACCTATCTGCTGTCTCACTACAACGTACACACTCTTCACTGTCTTGGTTGCAGACAGCATCTCCAAAAAACCACTCTTCTGGAGCAGACCTGGAAAGAGAACAAGCAGGGTACTGGAGGAAGTGTTTAAGAACCAAGGACCAATTGTTGATCGTTGAGGATTGTAAGAATAATACAGAGAAATCTAAGCATCGCGCGGATCAATTACCAAAGACATAGGATAGTATGACTCAAGCATGACTCTTGCGCTAACTTGAACTATATAATATCCATCCGGTCATCAAGAACACCATGGCAGTACAAATAAATATGTGGCAAACAACCATGGCATTTAGACACACTAATGGAACAATAAACATCCCTGACGCCAAGATACGATTAGGAGTCTTCCAAGAAGATAGCTTATCTCCTCTACTCCTTTGCCTGGCAATTGATCCGCTATGCAAATTCTAAACAAAAGCCAGTGTGCTGATAATATAAGCAAGGGCCGCAAATAAGACCAAAACAATAGAGTCAATAACCTGTTCTTCATGGATGACCTCAAGCTGTATGCTAGTTAAGATTCTGACTTAAGCGGACTTATGCAGGTTGTCCAGACCTTCTCCAAATATATTTGAATGAGGTTCGGCCTGGACAAATGTACCAAGTGCTCCCTCAGAGCTGGGAAGAAGATCCAAACGGAAAACATACACCTTGACGAAGTTACTGACATCAAAGCCCTTTAAAAACAGGAACAATACAAATACCTTGGCATAGAAGAAAACGATGCAATTCAACATGTCAAGTTGAGAGAAAAACATTAGCAGAGAATATATACGCCGTGTTAGAAAAAAATTCAAAACACAGCTTACAAACAAAAACAAAGTAACTGCTATTAACCAATTAGCTATGCCAGTGCTTAGCCACAAAAGGGCATTAATAGAGTCGACACTAAAACGAGAAAAATGTTGACAATGTACAGAGTAGTGTACAGGAACCAGTGTTTACTAAGGTTGTATCTGCCAAGAGGAGCAGGGGGTATGGGTCTCTCAGAAATTGACGATCAACATCGAGCCACTATTGTGAGCTCCGGCCAATATCTGATAAGTTCCCAGAACCTAAACTTTATGAGGGGTATACCAACATCAAGACGGTAGAGCAAGCAGAACAACCTCTATCACAAAACTGACCAACCATTTTGGGCAGGGCTGTCTTACAAATGAGGCAGAAACAGACAACTATTCTGCCACAGGAATAGCTCGCAAGAACCGCCATAAATGCACCAATACCTTCCATTACCGAAAACTGGAAGAATGAGCGAACTAATAACGGGCGAAGTATTTCCTAGGTGAATTCTCCCAGGAATATATAGATAAGGAAGGCTCTGTAGACTGGTTGAAAGAGGATCGCTCCACTATGATGTGGAGAGAATTGGGATGGTTACACAAGATCAAGGATTGATGAGCAATGCCTTTAAAAAGATGAGTGGTCTCAGGAACAATAACAGGTGCAGGTTCAGCAACACAAAATTGGAAAGTGTGCGACACCTGACATCTAGTTGTTAGATTCTCCTGGTGGATGGCTATTATAAAATGCGACGCAACGGAGTGTGAAAATATCTTCACTTGACTATATGTAACAAGTTAAATATTGAGTGTACGAGAAAGTCCTGGGATCATATACCAGAAAGAACAGTTAAACATAAGTTATACCCCATCCACTATGACTATGCAATCTCTACAGATACATATCTAGAAAACGGAGCTGTTAAACCTGACATCGTGATATGAGACAACATGGAGAAAGTAGCAACCTTTGTTGAAGTCAGTGCCCCTAACGATGCAGGAGTAAACAAAGCTGAAACAGAAAATATTAAGAAATACCAATGGCTTATGCACGACATACAAAGAAACTAGAATCTGAGGAAGGTCTCCAGCATGTCAGTAATTATAAGTGCATCGCGACTAATGAAAAATAATTTATAAAGCTATCTGTCAAATATACCCGATGAACCGAGTGCAAGAGAAGTACAACCAATTGCACTTAAAATGACGGTTAGAATCTTAAAAGATCGCTCGACTGAAGTGTCTGAAATAGCCGGTGAATGTCTGGCATCCGAAAAGATGCACCATTCACAGCAAAAACAAAAAGATAAGAATGTTAATGACAAACAACTGAGACATCAGTGCTACCAATATACATCAGACAATAAGTATAGTATTTTAAAGAAACTCCGAACTTTATGATTAACTATATATATATTTTATAAGTAACATATTGCTAAAAGTCTGTTTATTATCAACTAGGTTCTAAGAAAGACGATAGGGTGGGCGAACGTGTTTACTGTCCACTGTAATGTGTATAGTTAAATCAGTTATATAATTGGATAAATCTACAGTACACTATAAAAGCTTTCTCCCTCAGTCGAACGATCGAACAATTCGTTAATCATCCTGGTACACAAACCTTCGAAAATATTTTTCTATTGCTGAACAAGAAGATACGATATATATTTATTATTGTCATACGATATATATTTATTATTGTCATACTAAACTGACTTATTTTTGTATAGCTGGAAGTAGATGCTCTGAAGTAGTCATGTTCCTATGTCTATAAAAGCACACTTGACATTTAAAGAAAAAAATGACCGGCCAGTTTATTGCGTAATAATCTCATAATGCAAGTTTTCCATATCATTTGCTATCTATTGGTAAAATGTGCCAATATATTCTCCTCTAAAAGAAACACGTTCCAACGTCAGAATACATTTTTTGATGAATTAGTTCTGATCCCATACCAATCCAAATATAATCGATGAAGACTAAGTAAAGTAATAGGTGCTGAACAGATTTTAACCTCGGGATATAATTTTATTAGATACAAACATTTCACATTATACAATCGAATTATCAGCTATGCCAGAAAGTTGAATCAATCGACTTTTGCCGGAATCAAAACAAATAAACAAAATATAAACAAGAAAGAAAAAAAACCGTTACTTAATTTGATCTTATATTAACTTTTTAATCTGGTCGGAGGAATTAAACAAAACCAAACCAAATAAAATAAATTAAACAAAACCAAACCAAATAAAATAAATTAAACAAAACCAAACCAAATAAAATAAATTAAACAAAACCAAACCAAATAAAATAAATTAAACAAAACAAAACCAAATAAAATAAATTAAACAAAACCAAACCAAATAAAATAAATTAAACAAAACCAAATAAAATAAAATAAATGAAACAAGACACACTTCGAATGAAATTAATGTCACAGATGAATTAAAATACGTCCCATTATTTCAGCGGGGGAGAATCTCTGCTGCTCTACCTACATGCTGATGAAGAATATCTTCTATCTTTTGTACATCTACTGGAGGATAATCAATTATATTGAACAAGTTATTAATAATGTTGACTATTAAAATATGTTTACTTATATATCCCCAGAAATTGCATTTGATTCGATATAAATGTTTAGAATCCTCTCATTGACTATTCAATTAATATAACGGTGTTTTGGAAAATTACTTATTTCTTCATAATGAAAAAATGAAGAAAAATCATCGTTTTTATATAATTGTAGTCTGATTCTTTTATACCCGATTTTAATTGCATTTCAATTTTTGTAGCCATAATGGCTGTTGTAATGTGATCTAGGTCTTCTGTTCACAAAACACGATGTAAGTAAAGTACTGATTAAGACCTAAAAGTAAGTTAAACACTGAAAAAGCTTCTTGCAATGAGAAAATAAACACATCAGATCAGTTTGTATTGAATTTGAAAAATAACACATAGTCCAGATACATTATAGAAAAAAAACACAGGCGTTGAGTTTTGCATATAAACTGTCTATATAATCATACGCAATATTTCAAATGTTTATCCCATTCTAAAAGAATAAATAAACAGTTAATGTGATATAACGTGGATATAAGGACGTGTATTACGTTATTTAATTATAAATGATGATTTTTCTTGTTGCATCATAATATCTTGTCACAGCACAGGATTATGTTGACAAAAGACAAACTTTTTTCGTGCTTTGTTTTATTCAGATATTATGATTCGAGGGATTTTTATACGGAATACTTTATTGTGAATCAGAATATTTTTTCTCTCACAAACGAAAGCTGGGTATATATAAAACCTAATTTCATTGCGCCCCATCTATACTATCATTTGAATTCAAACTTAACCCTAACCCTAACTCTAAACCCTAACATGGGTTTATATAAAACATAATTTCATTGCGCCCCTATCTATCATATCATTTGAATGAAAAGTTAACCCTAACCATAAACACTAACCTAGGTATATATATATATATATATATATATATATATATATATATATATATATATATATATATATATATATATATTACATCTAATTTCATTGCGCCCCATCTATACCATCATTTGAATTCAAACTAAACCTTAACCCTAACCATAAACCCTTGCCTGGGTATATATAACACCTAATTTCATTGCGCCTTATCTATACTATCATTTGAATTAAAACTTAACACTAACCTTAACACTTACGGAAAACCCTTAACTGGGTATATATAAAATCTAATTTAATTGCGCCCCATTTATACTATCATTTGAATTCAAACTTTACACAAACCCTAACCCTAACCCTTACCCTAAACTCTTGCCTGGGTATATATACAATCTAATTACATTGCGCCCCATCTATACTATCATTTGAATTCCAGCTTAAACCTAACCGTAAACCCTTATATGGGTATATATAAAATCTAATTTCATTGCGCCCCATCTATACTATCATTTGAATTCAAACTTAACCTTAACTCTAAACCTTACCCTAAACCCTTACATTAGTATATATAACACTTAATTTCATTGGGCCTTATGTATACTATCATTTGAATTCTAACTTAACACTAACCCTAACGCTAAACCCTTGCCTGAGTATATATATATAATCTAATTTCATTGCGCCACCATCTATACTGTCATTTGAATTCCAACTAAAACCTTACCCTAAACCCTTATATGGGTATATATAAAATCGTATTTCATTGCGCCTCATCTATGCTATCATTTGAATTCAAACTTAACACTAACCCTTACCCTAACATTAACCCTAAACCCTTGCCTGGGTATATATAAAATCTTATTTCATTGCGCCCCATTTATAATATTATTTGAATTCCAACTAAAACCTAACCCTAAACCCTTATATGGGTATATATAAAATCTAATTTCATTGCGCCCCATCTATACTATCATTTGAATGCAAACTTAACCCTAACCCTTACCCGAACCCTAACCTGGGTATATATACAACCTAATTTCATTGCGCTTTATCTATACTATCATTTGAATTGAAACTTAACACTTACCCTAAACCTAACGCTAAACTCTAACCTAGGTATATATACAACCTAATTTCATTGCGCCCATCTATGCTGTCATTTGAATTCAAAGTTAACCCTAACCATAACCCTAACCGTGACCCTAGCATGAGTATATATAAAATATAATTTCATTGCACCCTATCTATACTATTATTTTAATTCAAACTTAAGCTTACCCTTATAAAAAAAGCGATTGTCATAATTACGCTACTATTATGTTGTCAGATATTTGCTTATTTATCTTTTGATTAAACTTTGTTTTATAATCGCATTTACACAAATCAAACATTAGTAGGTCGCGAAAGACAATATTAGACAGGAAAGTCTAAAATGTATATTAATTGACACTTTAACATTACTGCTATATGTACATGTTATTTATATACCTTCCACAGCGGTAAGATGGGACACAAGGTGCACAACAAAACATCTGAAAGGATACATAAATATATTTGTATTTCCAAAATGGTTGCCAAATTCACCCTTGTGAGTTTTTGTTCATAAGAGTTAATCTAATAAACTTACCGTGTTTATGTAATTGTGCTCAATAACAAGCAGATCTATCGTTACGTATACATTTTTATAGCTACAAACATTTTGACTTGATATTGTTGTCCTTCATGTTGTAACTTATTTCTCAAATACTCAAGGATAAAATATTTGGTAGTTATTAAATACACATTCTTACTCGATGATTTACTACACGATGATTTAGTCGGGAAAATTACCTAATTAACTCTAACACCAAGTCCAAGTCCAAGCCTAAGTCCAAGTCCAGGATATTGTACGTGCCATCACTTGATTATTTAATACTGGCAGTGGAGAGTATTCCATTCACTATAGGATTCATTAAGATAACAATACGATTACATGGGTGTAGAAAAACACATACTTCCTAATGCCTTCCCGGGCGATGCCGAGTATCGTTGATAGTTCTATGTTTATTTGCCATAGTCTCAATAACTGTTTTTGACATTCTCTTTGCCATCACAGTTTATTCGAATCCGTCCTTCGTTATCTTTATCTCCCTTTCTTTATTTTCTGTTTTTGTTCTCCGTATTTACATATCGATTCATATCACATGATTCTCTAAATTACATGGATCTCAATCTCATCTTTCTATCAAGTAACTAAGTTCCACTCAAGTTGTTCCTAAAGATTTATATTGCAATGACCTTATACCAGACTAGGGAATTCTATCGTAGTCTCGTTTATTGTTTTTAGATATAATCATTTTTTGTTATCTGCACTTCAACTTG
Source organism: Sepiola atlantica (assembly GCA_963556195.1). Classification (NCBI taxonomy): domain Eukaryota; kingdom Metazoa; phylum Mollusca; class Cephalopoda; order Sepiida; family Sepiolidae; genus Sepiola; species Sepiola atlantica. The sequence continues at coordinate 189,327,465 of OY744519.1, read as the reverse complement.
TGGGCCAACCCATTTAGAAAACGCGCATTTTAGATTTGTGTATCCATCCCCTAAGGTGTAACTGGGTTGCGAGCGCGCAGATTTAGTTAAACATGTCTATATAAATAGACACCGATGTTGAACGATGGGAAATTCTATTATTTTTCAGAACGGATTAGGAAAAAGGAAAGAAACACAAAACAAAGTTTGGGAAACTGTTGTATTCCAAAGGGAAATTACTCTGCAGAATAGAATAATACTTTATTGAGAAAAGAAGTTCGTATTGCAAGCACGTTAAATCCTTGCGGTTTTCCAAACTGTTAACACCCGGGCACAATGTTGGCAATATTCAATATAAAGACGAGGGGCAAATTCAGTTCAGTATATTATTTATCAGTAAATATATCAAGGAAAAGATAGACATTTCAGAAAAAACAACAAACCACTCACTTAGTGTCTGTCTAAAACGTATAGTATGAAAGAAAAAGTACGTATATATACAGGGTGATTCATAAGTCACTTAGCCATTTATTTTTGAAATTCTAAAGTTAAAAAATACGGTAATACAAAACAGAAAGTTTATTCAACAAATTAATTTATGGGAGTTTAGGATTACAGCAGATTTTCAAAATGTCCACCTTCGTTCTGCATGCATAGCTCCATTTACTTTTGCAAGGGGTTTACGACTCTTTGTAGCATATTTGATTGATTATTAAATAAATATATATAGAAACAAATATATAAACGAACAAATTTAAAATAACAATTAGCAGTAATTAGAGAGTAAGATTACAATTATCAAAAGTTCATAGTATGTCTGTGCTTCATATGGTAATCATTTTAAATAGCTAAGTGAAGTGACGTATGAATCACCCTGTATATATATATATATATATATATATATATATATATATATACATGCATATACAACATATATGTATATATATATATATATATATATATATATATATATATATATATATATATATATATATATATCAAACCTCAGTTCATTTATGTTTTTTCTTGCAAATGTCCTTTCAAATAAAAATGTATAAAAATAAAAAAAAAAGATTTCATTCAATGTAATATTTATATTTATTTCAAACCGAGATATTTTGTTGAGTATTATGTTGTTATTTTTAATTAAAATGTATATATTATATTTTTAGAAATATAGTAAATTCATCATCTCTTTAAATCCGTGCATTCGGTCATGTACATCTACTATATTAGCTTACCATCAGCTTTTTTCATATTATCATGTAGACATAGTATATTTGTTGCAATGTCTGTTATATTTACATAATCTCTTCAAAATGTATACACATCTTTTGCAAATAATTATTATGTCAGTAGGGCTGTATTATTTGAGTTGAATTTAATGGAATAATTGTGATCTTTTGATCTCTAAACAAAAAGTAAAAAGCAATTATTATCACTATTTTAATTAAATGTGCATCGATTAATTTCACAATAATGTGTCTAATGTTTGTATATTGATTTTTGTTATGGAGCTTGATCCCTTAAACATAATTAAGTTCTATATCCTTGTAAAGTAAATAGTCAATTCGTATGAATAAACATGGTAAAAATGTGTTTACCAGCTTAATTCTGTTGTTAACATTTTTGCAGGAGGAACCACGTAACGGTTGACAACGTCCCTAAGTGAACGTTATACTGTGAAACTGGCTGGATTCGATAATGGAACACCCAAGTCATCAGTCCATGTTGTTATCAAGTTGAGCACCGTCCCTTCTTATCCTACGGATAAAATATGTATGCTCTCTGTATTGTAACGTAACTATATTTTATGTCTGAATGAAAACCAATATATTTTCATACGACGTTACACTTATATATATATATATATATATATATATATATATATATATATATATATATATATATATATATATATATATATATATATATATATATACGGTAGTAGCTATTCTTATATACTATAAATTCGACAATTCTATTTAAAATGCATTTATCCCTTCTTTTTTACTCGTCTTATTCTTTCATTCTTTATATATAAGCTAATTCATATACATTTTCATAATTTAGTAAAACACATATGAGGACGATTAGATTGTGTATAATACGTAAATAATAGCTTCAGACATGTTTCTTGTATAATACCGACACTTCCTCTGTAGGGGTTTATATTAGATTTACATGCTGCTTAATATTTTGATAATACCTATCAATACAAACATTTATAATATAAATAATTATAATGGTTAATCGAATATTTTTAATGATTTTTAATATTTTAATAATACGTCTCAATACCAGCATAGATTACACGAATGATAATAATAATGATGATTTGAATATTTGTTATTTTTATAATGTTGTAATAATACGTTTCAATACAAGCATTAATAATGTAAATACTAATTATGGTGATTTGAATATTCTTCACATATTTTTTTTAATTCAAATAATACGCTAAGTAGCAGCATTTATGATATAAATAATAATAATGATGATAGTTTAAATATTTTTCATGAGTTTTAATATTTTAATAATCATTTTCAATATAAGCATTAATAATATAAATAATAATAATGGTGATTTGAATAGTTTTATGATTTTTAATTCTTTAATAATACGTTTAAATAACAGCATTAATTATATAAATAATAATAATGGGGATTTGAATATGCTTTATTGTATTAAACATTTTAATAATACGTTTAAATACCAGCAGTAATAATATAAATAATAATACTGGGGATTGAAATAGTTTGTATTATTTTTCATATTTTAATAATAGGTGTCAATTCAAGCATTACTAATATCAATAATAATAATGGTTATTTTAATATTATAATGATATTTAATGCTCTTTTAATAGTTTAATACTAGCATTAATAATACAATAATTATGGTGATTTGGATATTTTTATAGTTCTTAATATTTTAATAATAAGTTTTCATATCATCATTAATGATATAAATAATTATAATGGTCATTAGAGTTATTTTTATGGTGTTTAATATTTTAATTATACATTTCAATACCAGTATTACAAATAAAAAATATAATAATACTGGTGATTGGAATATTTGTTATTGTTTTCATAAATAAATTATTCGTTTAAATAACAGCATCATTAATAAAAAATATAAAATGATGAATATAACATTTTTAATGTTTTGTTCATATTTTCATAACACGTTTTAATATCAGAATTTCTAATATAAATAATTATAATGGTGATTGGGGTTATTTTTAGGGAGTTGTATATTTTAATAACACGTTTCAATAGTATCATTAATAATATAAATAATAATAATAGTAATAATAATAGTGATTGGTCACAATTTGTAGAACTTAATGTCAATAATGACCAATATATTTTAATCGCATTCGGATGATATGTTTTTAAATGGTTATTTTTTAAATATGTTATAAAGTGTTTCATAGATTTTAGACAAAGCCATACTCGTAAAAGATAAGAGACTACCAGAAAATAATAGCAGTTTTATAAAACCTGATATCCAAAAAATACGTTTTCTTCCTACATATACTTTGATTAAATATATGCTTGTCTTACACTAACATCGATCTTACCATGGTTGTCATCGCTTCCATTATGAATCATTGTATCAAACAATGTGATATTCTCTTCATTTGTGTAAGAATTACTGTGTAATAATTACGTTTCGAAGAATCTGAGTTACATATATGCTTTACTTTCTATAGACATTGTTGTTAAAGGAAGGAAACCCAATCGTAAGTGTAAAAACTCAATTAAATGTTGTTCTACAAGTTCACTTTTAAAATTCAAGTATTTATCTGTCTGTGCTCAAAACGACAAGACAATATACGCATTCGCCTACCAAGACAATAAATTTAAAAAAATGATGTTATTTAATATTAAAATAAGATGAAGACAAAGAAACTTGAGTAGAATGCGTTATTTTCTTGTTCATTAAATTGAGTCTGCTGTAGACAATGAACTACACTTAACGAAGAAAATATATTGCAGAAAAAAGTATAATATTCGCTTTCTAACCAAGAAAGGTGCAACACTTCAGCTATGGTTTCTATTTTGTACTTCTGATATTGATTAGATATTAGAGTAACTATTACCCTTTCCATTCGCCGACGAAGCATTTTACTTTATCATTGTTATGAACGTCTTTGGAGCTTTTGTTGCATATATAATTTCTCGTGTGCGTGGATGCGGTTCGCATCTTCATATGTGTGTTGTTTGATTCAAGCGAAAACAAAAAATGTGCAAACAATTCTAAAATAGAACGATTTCAGACGGAGACGATTAATAAAATGAACATTGGGAGAAGAGTATTTAACTTGAAGTGTTGGTGTCGAGTTCCTTTTTAAATAACATTACTAATAGTTAGTGTTTGCCATTGAAACCCCTCTCGGAAAGTTTAAGAGGAAAATCATCAGTGGCCCCAAATGAAATATATATGTACCTACCATTGAAGTCATTTTACTTTTTCTAAGTTTATTGTTTTGCACATTAGATGCGTTAGCCTCTTATATAATTTATTCTATCTCCTTTGCTAGTTCTTTTTTTTTTACTTTTACGTACTTTAACGTGATTATTAAAAGGTGGTAAATACGATGTAAAATGTTAGTAATTTGTCGTCACATAAAAAATTATATTGCCAGTGAGATCGAAACAATAACCAATGAGAATGTTGCCAGTGAAGAGATAAGTTTAATATGTGAGTTTTACTTGATTTATTTACATGATATATATATATATATATATATATATATATATATATATATATATATATATATATATATATGTATGTATGTATGTATATATATATATATATATATATACATACATATATATATACATATATTCATATATATATATAAGTATATAAGTAAAGGTCGCATAGCTTGGACGCGCACGAGTGTCGTTGCCGACATCGCGATTTGTTAAAAATCACCGTGTCTAGGGCACAGCATATAGAAGGTGGAGCCCATCACTCTTCTTCCGCTGCCGTAAAACTTCCCTAGGTTTTAGTCAGGTACCCATTGAACAGAGTGCGTTTTCAGACCCGAAAATTCGCATGCCGTGAGTGGGATCGAACCCGGGTCGTCCAGCCAAAGACAAGGTCAATAAACACTCGTCCACCGGCCTTCCCTGTATGTGTGTGTATATATATATATATATATATATATTTATATGTATATATTAATATATATATATATATATATATATATATATATATATACATATATATATCAAAAGAGATTTTGACAGCAACCTTTCGTGTAGAAATTGTTCGTTTTATGAAACTCACAATGAATAATGTCATTTTTTGTATAATATCTATCACGGCACTAACTCGCAAAATCCAACTAAATTAATAAGCCGACTTACTGCTACAAACTGAAGGGGATTCAAGTATATAACAGTAAAACATAAACATGAGACCTCAACGTAAATTGTGAAATAGAAAACGGGAATTATAATCTGTTGACAATGTAACTCTTTAGGAGATTTAAAAACTGAACAGCTAACACCCATGGCTCTCAAGTGGTACTGATCTAATTGTAGAACCAGGTGCTGCCGCTGTCGACAATCGTCGACCTCAACGTTGTGTTTCAGTGGCCTTTTTCTTTGTCCTCATCGCTTAGCAGTATCGTATATCCACTGACGAATCGTCGAGGGCACAGCACTGTTCCACAAGTTAATTATAAAAGAAACACAACTCTCGAGAAAGACCACAAACACATACACGTTGTGTATAATTTAGTTAGGACTATGAGTGTGTGCGACACCGACGCTGTCTGTCGAGACCACCATTGTCGTTGCTAAAGTCGTCAGCTCATCTCATCGTTTTCCCGGTCCGACCTGCTCTCTCGAGAGGTTCGATCTTAACTGCCGGGAGGTACGATTCTAACTGTTCGTCTTCTTTCCGAAACCTAAACTCGTCAACTTTCTGTCATAAACCTTACTGTCGTCAAAGTGTCGTAAAACTAACCTACCCCACTGTCGCAAAGCACCGTCACTCCCAAATGTCGTGTCTGGTATTTTTCTGAGTAACCTGTCTTGAACAATGGAAATATACTACTCCCGTATTTATTTTGTCTCTGTCGATTAGTCACTTCCTATCTTGTCTTTTCTTTTGTGTGCGTTCATGAGTCATTTCCTATTCCTGACCGGGCCCTGACCTTTGCGGCATCCATAGTGTCACACACCTCCCATGCCCAACTTGTCATTTATTACATAAATTACAAAAAAAAATCATATTACATAATTTAAAAACAAAGTCATACAGAACGGCAGAAACATGACAGACAATCAAAAACCGACTGGATGATCTCCGAACTGGAATCACAAGGATACATTTAACCCTCTCTCCACACCAAGGGTATTTGAGTACACTTAATAAAACAACAGCAAAGCAATTTCTTTTTGGACAGGCACCTGTCCACTGGTACATGCTTCCCATACCAGAGAGAGAAAATCAACCTCGCCTCTCCGTCGAGGTAGAAAAAAAACTGGAGGAATTTTAACACACCTCCCACAGAAGGACTTTTGACACACCTTCTACCAAGAGGATTTTCCAATCACCTCTTATATTAACAGGCATTCCGCCATTTTGCTTTCTCACCTCCCCCTAAAAAATATATGAGGAGGTGTTTTTTTACCTCCTACCAAGAGGACTTTATCCACACCTCAACTATTCTGGCCTTCCGCCATTAATTTTTTTACCAACAATAAAAATAACGTCTTTATACAATTTTGCACGGACAAACATGAAACTGTGTCAATACAATATCTCTACCGTTTCTATTTTTTCTTTTTTTTAACATATAAAAAAACATTAATCAAAACAATAAAACCCACAACCTAAAGTAAACATAACTGAAATATATAACGCACATGGGTCCTTTTTTTCTTATTGTCGCTTTTTCTTTTTTTTTTCAACACATGAACAATGTTAAGACAATCAGACCCATATCCCAAAGCAAATACAATTGTAACATATAATACATATAAGTCTCTATTATTTTTCCTGATTGTCACCTTTTTTTAAGTGAGGGGGTATCTCTCTCCCCTCTCCGCAAAAATCATCGGCTTACCTCCTTTATTTTTACGTTTTCCATCATACGTATTATGGACCATCTTTGATCAGAAAATCACAACATTACACTCTCAGATTCCTGACTTATACCAGCGCACATCTATCAAAATCACCAACTGAGTTAACTTCATACTAACCAATTACAGAATCTCTAACCTATATTCTTCAATTCTGCTTAGAATTCCTCCACTTTCCGGGTACTGTCTCATACATGCTTCTCTATTTTCTGTTGTAAACACATGGTTCTCGGTCGTTCTCCGTCTGCTATTAGGTCACAAAATCGATCGCGCATCTCGTACGAAGTGGGGGCACAGTTCCCATCCACAGGGTTTCACTGCGTCATATCCCTGTCTAATGTTTGAATTCCCGGATGCCTCTTTTCCCAGCATCCATCTGCTGGTGTTCCATCTAATCCTCTGACCAAGTCAATCAGCATGACTTCAATGCCAATATCCACTTCATGGTTCGTCTCTTTCCATTAAATGTATCTTAACTACCACCCTTCCACCTACACGGGACGCAGAATGAGCTGGCCCAACGGTCAGAGAATAATCAGATTCCTTAATAAATCACGCAATTTAATTTAAAACATTCAGGAAAAAAATTGCAATAAACTTTTTATCATATTAAGAAAAAAAAATAATATTTTTCGCTGGATGTCCCCCCCCCCCTACCGCTGCCGTTGTCGGCTATCTCTCTCTTTCTAATCTTGGCCAATTCTTCTTTCTCCTTTTCCTGCCTCTCCTCTTTCGTTCTCTCTTTTTCATTGCAGATCGCGCCTACCTTTTCAAATTCCGAAACCAGCAATAGCTTTGAAGGACCACGCTGTCTGAAACTACCATCGCCACACATGCGACTACTGATATTGTACTGCCTATTTAGCGGTTTTCTCGCTAGATCTGGAGATTTTTGCTCTGAATCCAACTAGTAAAAATAGCATCTAGCGGCTAGTGTTTTTTTAATGTTTTTTTTAATTAAATCATTTTTAAAATTCAATTCTTTTAAAATATTTTCTAAATTTAAATTAAATACAAATAACATTAAAGTGAACACTACCAATTTCAGTAACATAAAAATAAATATAACTATAGAAAGCATCAAATATTAAGTATAATCGTAATATTTTTTTCGATCTAGCGAGGTTTGAAAACGTATGTACTCTCTCTCTCTCTCTCTCTCTCTCTCTCTCTCTCTCTCTCTCTCCTCTTTGTCGCAAATTAATCGCTACCGGTAAAAAAAATGTTTCAATTAGAATTATAAAAATAAAAAGCCGATTTCTTTTTCTTTTTTTTTTGCGTGCAGAGTAAAAAGCAGAGAAACCCTCCTCACTTACCTGTTTCTTTTTATCAATTTATTTTTTGTGGGAGTCCGTGTGTGTTCCTTTATGGTTTCTTTCTCCCTTTCTTTCTTTTTATCTCGTTTTGTTTTCGCCTGCGTTCGGAATCTTTTACTTTGTTTTGCTTTCATTGTTTGTTCTGTTTGTTTTTTTTCTTTCGTTTTTTTTTATTTTCGATCAATTTCTTTTTTTTTCTTTCGCTTACACAGAATCTGCTCTTTTCTATGGCTCTTCTGTCTTTCTTTTCTTGTTAGGGTCTACCTAGGTCATCGGCGCCAATTGTCGAACATTTTTGTGTCTCTCTATTTTTTCCTTGTTTTCTCTATCCTCCTGTTGTCTTTTTAGGCTACTGCCTGGTCACTGTCAACCAATTGTAGAACCACGTGCTGCCCCAATCGACGACCATCGACCCCAACGTTGTGTTTCCGTAGTCTTCTTCTTTATCCTCATAGCTTAGCCGAGTCGTCTATCCACTGACGATTCGTCGAGAGGACAGCACTCGTCCACAAGTTAATTATAAAAGAAACACAACTCTCGAGAAAGACCACAAACACATGTACGTTGTGTATAATTTAGTTAGAACTATTAGTGTGTGCGACACCGACGCGGTCTGTCGAGACCACCATTGTCGTTGCTAAAGTCGTCAGCTCATTTCATCGTTTTTTCCGGTCCGACCTGCTCTCTCGGGAGGTTCGATCCTAACTGCCGGGAGGTTCGATTCTAACTGTTCGTCTTCTCTCCGAAACCTGAACTCGTCAACTTTTTGTCATAAACCTGACTGTCGTCAAAGTGTCGTAAAACTAACCGCCTCCACTGTCGCAAAACAGCGTCACTCCCAAATGTCGTGTCTCGTATTTTTCTGAGTAACCTGTCCTGAACAATGGAAATTGACCACTCCCGTATTTAGTTTGTCTCTGTCGATTAGTCACTTCCTATCCTGTATTTTCTTTTGTGTATGTTCATGAGTAATTTCTTATTCCTGACCTGGCACCGACCTTCGCAGCATCCATAGTGCCACATAATTACTACTTCCCAACTAACAAACTTTAGAAACAATTCAGTTAGTATTTACTTCATATATATATATATATATATATATATATATATATATATATATATATATATATATATAAGTAAATAATAATAACTATAATAAATACTACTACTAATAATAATAATAAAGCATTACTATGAATACTAAAGTGTGATATTGTAATTTGCATAATCTAGTTTTAATAATAATAATAATAATAATAATAATAATAATAATAATAATAATAATAATAATAATAATAATAATAATAATAATAAAAAAAAATATTAACAATAGCAATACTATTAAAACACAATACTTTTGAATGATTCTGCGATATGGTAATTAGAATAAAGTAAATACATTTATTGTGTCTAAATTTGTCATTATTCACCCAACATCTAAATACATGTATCCATCTTAATAATGTATATGTTTAATGTAGTAATAATATTTATACGAACGTTAATGCGAAAACTATTCAGAGTTTAATATGTAAATTAATTGTTTGTTGTTATGGAAAAACTAGCATCATTGTATGTTGATTAGTTGAATACACATTATTTTAGGTAAGTGTAACGAAGCAGAGGAAAGAAACATCTTGCTGAATCAAGACGTTTCACTAATTTGTATTTCGAATTCATTTAAAATAGACCAGTAGGGGAGAAGAAAAGGAAACAAAAAACATGTTTTGGCTGTTTTATTTTTCGGTTAGTGATGGCTGACTGCCCAATGCTTAATTATCTACCATTGTTATACTTTAGCGGATGTTTGTATTTATTCTGTATTCTCGAGAAAAGGAAACTCATTTTGCTAATAATGATATTCATTGTATATCTTATACATCGGGAGAGAGACAAAATAATACACTCTTCACTGTTTGCTACTTTCTGTATAGAAAGTGTGATAACAACTTTGAATAGACATCTTCGAACTATCATTTCGGATGTTCCTAACTAGTTAATTACTTCAGGAGTTAATTATATATAAGAATGTGATGATACTTAACTCCATATTAATACATATCAGTCAACACTCTCGTGAATATATACAAACGTAGGCATATTAACTCACATAAGTACAAGTTTAAATACAAACATACACCAATTCACACCGTTCCATATATATAGTCGGAACCACACGCATCTTCCCTGCTCTCTTTCTCTCGATATATATATATATAGATATATATATATGAATATTTTATCATTAAATATTATAGTGTGTTTACCTACAGACAACGTTGTCTCAGACTTACGTCCTCATCAGTGCAGGAACTGGTATTTTAGGCGGTCAGACTGGTTCGAACGTAGTTTGTGGATTCAGAAGAGAGTCACTTGTATTAGATACGCGAAACGAAAATAGTTTTTTTTTGTATATTTGTCATTTATCTTTTCAATGAAAAGAAACAAAGAAATAAAATGAATGTGCATTATACTATGCACAGGAATATGTTACATTCTGTAAGAGAAAAATAATTACAAACTTTTAAACACTATCTTAAAAATTGCATTTGAAATATCGACTAACAAAGAAAATAAACATAACGTATCTTCACAAATATTGGCAGAAAGCTTAGACCATTAGTCGATTGGTAGGTCGGTCTTCTCATCTGACATGTTGAAGTTTTAAATAAGATTTGTGTCCGTCTTCCAGTCTGTCACAATGAAATATGAAATATGATTTCCATCTATGACGCCGACCCCCTAAAAATGTTGGTCCCACCCCTAAGATTTTCTCCGACCCCCACCTCCATCTCTCTAACCCCAACCCTCAATTGTTTTTTACTCTCCCCCAACCCTGGGAAATATTTTAAGTTAAAAATAAAAAATTGGCACCCCCCAAAATTTTCCCCCGACCCCCAATCTATCCAGCCCCACCACCCCTCAATTTTTTTTTACTCTCCCCACACTCTGATAAATATTTTAACTTCAAAGAAATAAATAAATTTGGCCCGACCCCCTAAAAAATGTTTTTACCCTCCACCTACACCCGCCCCTCAATAATAGGATATGTTCGTCTGTTTGTCTATTCATGAGCGTAAGCAGATCAGAAGTATTATACAAATATAAACATATCATTCTTGTTTCCTACGGAGAAATTGTATTTATTGGACACACGAAAGCATTTTAACGCTTGCGAATAGGATTTTCTTGATCATGACATGTACTAATACTCTTATGTATTCCATTCTTCGCATGCTGCTTTGTTGTTCTTCTTTTTCTCATATAACACTATTCTCAACACGCGTTCCCTGTGTGTTAATGTAACTCTTTCACGCTTGTCTGTGTTATTTTCTTTTGTTTAAATCTATATTTTATAGTTTATGTATACAAACACATTAACACTGCTGCTATAGGATTTTTATATTGACGGATGATCGAAAACTATAAAGTTCATTGATATTCGTACGTATAAAAGTGTGATCATGTATAAAAGGTAATCGGTATCTTAAAATACATAAGTAATTTAAACGGGTACAATTCACATTTTTACCTCTTTAAGCGTAGAATGATTTTTAAGTATTATTCGAATACTCCTTCAAATTCTTCGCTGAAAACTTTATTTTCTTGGCCACACGAAAGAATTTTAAACTTTTTTGTTAGCAATCACTATGTGGTTCCTCCTGCAAAAATGCCGGCGAGAGAATCAAATTCTTCAACAAAGTTGTACCGTGTTGATTCATACGAATAAATCATAACTCAAAAACCAATAAACAAAATTAGTTAAAAATGTGCACAGAATTGTTATTTGATAGGTTCTATAAGTGTTTAGAATTTCAGACTCACTAGTCAAGGCAACCCAGAGATCTAGAAAGTCCAATCATGAAATTATGTTATCTGTGTGTACGTACATACGTACGTACGTATGTGCCACTCTGTATCTCATCAACTGTTTGATGGATTCAGCTGATTTTTGGCAGATATAGAGGTTCTAGGGTGTAGTTGATGGAATTTTAATTTCAGTTTACCATATACCTTAGTATTCCAGAAAATTCCAAAAACCCTTCAAAATGACTATTGTATTGAGGCATAGCCTTTACAAAAGTAGTGACATTCCATGAGAAATGCCAGTATACTGAAATCATATGCCATTTATAGGGTTAAGATAGAGGTTCATATACACTAAATGTACAAAAGCAAAGATATTCCCAAATGTTTACACTTTTATTGTCATTAAGGGTATGCGAGCAAAACAGGGCTACGTATTTAACTGGTAGGAATTTTTCTTCACCGCACCTCACACACTTCATCCACTCATGCATAGAGATTTATACTGTGGTGATGTGATAATGAAATGGTTTGGTTGATATCTAGTCATACCCTTAATTAATGACAATAAAAGTGTAAAAATTTAAGAATTTCCTTGCTTTTGTACATTTAGTGTATATGAATTTTCATCTTAACCCTATTAAGGGCATATGATTTCAGTATACTGGCATTGATCATAGAATTTATTTAACTTTCATGTTTTATGCTAATTTTACTCATCTGTATACTTACAGGCATTTTTGTCGTACTTTTTCTGATGCAAAATTTGTTCCAACACTCATTTTACTTCCCACGCTTAAAGTGTATTCATTTACACGTGGCTCTGTTAGTGTATCTTTCTTTAATCTACATTTTACAGTATCCGCATAAAACCACATTGAAACCGATTCCTTATTATATTATAGTAGTGGTAGCGCGATCGAGAATAATATATACCTGAATATCTGTAAGTATAAAAATATAATTTTCATAAACGTGTATATGTATTTAAACCAAAGATAATTGTTCAAAAAGTATAGAACAAATGTTTCTGAGAAAAAAAAGTTAAGCTGAAGAACAAGTATACCCTAGTTTTCATTGCTCCATATTTAAAAAGAGAAGTAAATTATTAAAAATAAGAAATGAAGAACTGTTATTTCTTTTATAACTTCTAAGGTAATACAGAAGCAAAAGAATATATTTAAGTTTTCTGATATAAAGTTCTGCGTATTATGCTCAATTGTTATTTGTAACAATAGTAACGTAATTACGGTACGATTAATTTTACATTCATCTAATCAATCTGTTGCATTTAATGAAGGAATAGGAAATCATGAATTGTTAATAAATTAACTGCAAATATTCATTTTATTCAAAGGTAATACTACTGTATTTCCAGACGAAGTATATTCTCAGAAATTGGCGAACATCAACAAAGTTCGGCCAGACGACTGGGTCTAACTCGAGCGGCAGCCACAAGCGTATCATCCATCAATGTCCGTTTCTGTGATGTCTGGGTAAAAATTCCGAATAAAACAAGGGGGGAATAGCCGAATAAACCCACAGAATCAATTGTAGTGTCAAGGTATTATAAGCCATATTGCTTGTCAGATAAAGTGAACACGAAGGAAAGTGCGATTCCCCAAAATTATTTTTGCGCTATTCCACAAAAAGGTAATTCATAAAACCGAGAATAAGTAGAAAATAGTCCGTCGATAAGACACTGTCCAAGTGTCATTTTCTTAGCAATGCCCAGCTATTTTCGTTGGTTTCTTGTCTTGTCAGTCTTCTGAAGTGTTCATGCCGTTATTTTTCTTCCTACTTTTTTCTTCGCATTTTGTTTCTGGTCTCGGTGCTTCCCGAATTGCTTGTTAGAACGATGTCTCTTGCTGCGGTGGAAAGTCTTTCCGTGTTTAGAATTATGTATTTCTCCAGCTCTTTTTTGGGTCTTCCACACAATCTTCTATACTTACCAGCCCTCTTCCCCCTTCGTTTCTTTTCATGTAGATTCTGTCTGTATGGTGTTTTTGGTGTAGTGCGTTGTGCACGGTCATTAATTTTCTAGTCCTCTTTTAAGGGTGCCTGAGTTCTTCTTTGGTCCAGCCTATGAATCGTCCAGATTATCTTATTAGTGCAATTGCCCAGGTGTGTATTCATTTAACAAGACTCCTGCTAGATAATTTTGTTTCTATGAGTTTTTTTTTTGTTTTTTCGTAAATATTATTTTCTAATGTCCATTTCCATTTCTGTAGATTTGATGGTTCTTGCTTACATAACTCAAATATATTTGTAGCTATGATGTTCATTTTTGTTCGGAAGTTCTATGCCCTCTTCAGTTTCCTTCTTTTTATTTCTAGTAATTCACACTTTTCCATTCCGAATTCTATTTGGGTGTCCTGACTTAAGATTATGGTCGTACTTATAAGCTATTCCAGTTCCAATTTCCTTTTTGCAAATAGTTTCAGATCGTCCATGTACATCAGGTGGTTTACTCTTAGTTCTGAGTCTGTAAACCTGTATTCGGCATCACATTTCTAGAGTATTTAGTTGAGTGGCATTATAACTATTATAAACAGTAGTTGTGATAAGGAGCTTCCTTAGAAAATGCATTTATGTATCTTTATCTCAGTAAGGTGTTGTCCACCGGCTGTCAGTTTCAGTCTCAATGTTTCCATTGCTTTCTAAATAAGATTAACTATCGTGTCGGATATTTTGTATATTTTAGAAACATTCAATTATCCATGCTTGAGGGATTCTATCGTAAGTAAGTAAATCCATGCCATGGATATGTTCTTTTTCTGTTTTTTACCTCTTTCACGATCTTTTGATCGTCCTTCTTCTCCCTTTCCAGCATCTTTTTTGTCCTTCGGGGAGTAGTCCACATATGGTTAGGGATTTGTAGATTTATTCTCTCAGTTGTGCCGTCAGAATTGTCCACATTGTTGGTAAACAGATTATTGGTCTGTAGTTGCTTGAGGTTGTTCCCTCTTCGGCATCTTTTTTGTATAAACGTTGCCCTTTCTTTGGTCGTCTACTCTGGTATGTCTGTTATTATTATTAATTTTATTATCACAATATTATTATTTTTTCAGCCTTTTTAACACTTTAATAAAGTAAATTTAGTGCGTATATCTTACATTTAGTAACCGGTTACTATCAGTCTATAATAGAATGATGAGAGGGAAGATGAAGTTAATACACTATGTTTCTGTTTTTCTTAAGTGAAACACGCAAGCCAAGCGTGATTTGTGATATCTCCCGATTTTATTCATTTTACTAAAATGTTATTAGGATACAATCTCTTTATAAACCTCGCATGCTTCAAATAAACTAATTGTTCATAAACGCACTTTATTTCCTCTAATATATCTAGTAATTTGAGTGGCTAGCCTGACAAAGGACTATTTGATATTTGCATAGAATATCCCCAGTATTTTAAAGTCATGTATTGGTTTTTCTTCGGTAAGCTTCCCGAACTCTATATTAACATTTAGGCCAAATGTCTCCTTTCGTTAATTAGACGCGTCGTCTTAACGTAACCACGTAAAAGATTGGATATTTTTGCATCGTCTTTGGCTCATGCAATATGTAAAAAAAGGACTTCTCTCAAGAAAGTATCAGCGTGTGCAACTGAGTAGAATCCTTGCCAAGAGACAACACTGTTATCTTCATTTCGCGGCGATTTTAGAGAATCGTGATCTGAAATCAAAAGTGCGTCAGATTTGCAGAGGTTAATTAATGTGCGGCTTAGAATGTGTGCATCGGGCAGCGTGTATGCATCTCGTGGGGTTAGAAATGGACAAACATTATTTTCCTTACATCTTTTATTCATAAATACACATGCACACACACACACATATATATATATATAGAGAGAGAGAGATAGAAGAAAAAAGAGTGATAAATATGCGACGATTGTCCAAATTTATTTCAAATTTCAAATTGTTCAATGCAAGGTTGTCAGTAATAAACTAGTGTTTATTTTTCTTTCCTTAAGCCAAGGCTTTTCAAAGATCGAAATCTTATCATCAGAGGAGAAATACAGATGGATAAGTTGGCTTTCGAAAAAACCAAAGTTCAAATATTTGAAAAATATGAGAATTATTTTTAAAAATCATTAAAATAATTTTTGTCAAAAAACGTACTGAATGAAAAGAAAATTTCGTGAAAAAGATATACAATTGTCCAGGTGGTAAGTTTCCGTTGAAAAGGTTCGGTGAAATTGTAGAAAGTGAAGAAAAACACTTTGCATGGGAGCAGGTTGGAAAAGGTGCTCAAAAGTAGATAAGTCCAGATGCACTTAAAAGAGGCTGTGAAGAGGAAAACAGGCCATTTTTTGATTTTCTTCCGGGCCTAGTAAAACGGTAGGATCTCATACAAGGATTAACTCAGAATGAGAAAAAGCCAAAGTTGATGAAAGTTTCAGATTTGGGGTCAGGATGGGGGGGGTTAGGAGGTGCGGGGTAGTTTAAAAAGTCGCTTTGTGAATTTGGGGGAAAAATAAAAGGAGGACGGGTTGGCATGGGGATGTAGATAAAGTGACAGGACATATAAATACACCGCTCTACATACACACTAATATATGTATATATATATATATATATATATATATATATATATATATATATATATATATATATATATATATATATTGCGAGATCTAACCCAGGTTTGTTGTTGTTGATCATTCTTCGCTGCTTGTTATAAATACTCGCCGACTTTGCTTTTACAAAGTAAAATTCCTCCTAACTTCCAAAGCTAATTTGTGGTGACCAACGGTTAAGACTCTTGACTGCGAATCAGTGGCGATTTGTGATCAATGTTCGAGTCCGCCAACCGTCGGTTATTAACTTCCTGCACTGAATATTGCGTAAGCGTAAAACATAGATGTATGTAGGTTATATATAATTAATATATATATATATATATATATATATATATATATGTATGCCTATGCATTTATATGTATATGTATATATAAGCAGTTGTGTGGTTTAGTTAGTATCAACGCAGACGTTATTTTCATTGCCTCACTTACACTGATAACCTTGTTACGAATATATATATATATATATATATATATATATATATATATATATATATATGCCTATGCATTTATATGTATATGTATATATAGGCAGTTGTGTGGTTTAGTTAGTATCAACGCAGACGTTATTTTTATTGCCTCACTTACACTGATAACCTTGTTACGAATATATATATATATATATATATGATATATATATATGATATATATATATATATATATATATATATGATATATATATATATATATATATATGATATATATATATATATATATATATATATATATATATATATGATATATATATATATATATGATATATATATATATATATATATGATATATATATATATATATATATATATATATATGATATATATATATATATATATATATATATATATATGATATATATATATATATATATGATATATGATATATATATATATATATATATATATATATATATATATATATATATATATATAATCTATCCATATATTTTCAAGCTTTAGTTATGTAACTATTTTACTATAAAGATAATCTCGAAGTAACAGAAGTTTTCTTCCGTATATATTCTCATTGCCGTTGTATTAAAACATAGGATGACACGGTGACTGAGTAGTTAACGACCCGGACTGAGGACCTGGGTTCGAATCCAGTTCGTTCCACAAAAACCCTTTCATTAAAACCCACACTTGTCCTTGTGTCTGGCATCTTGGAGAGGAGGTAAATGAAATACTTTTGTTTGAAGAGTCAGGTAATGTGGTAAAAAGAGCAATCGTTCATGGATTCTTCATAATTTTTTAGTGCTTGTAGAGAAGTGTGGTTGAGAATCTCGAAAAAACTCTAAGTTCAACAGCGTATATCAGCGCATACATGAATATAAATATATATCCCTGTGTCAAGAGCATCGACCAATAAAATGATAATTTCCTTTAATTTTTAAAGTTAAGTTGTATTGTAAATTATTGATTTAATGTGGGAAATTTTTCAACAATAGGTTTGTGTAAATACAAGAAATTCTAGTAAGTTCATCATCAGTAAAAAATATTTTGAAAAAATCAGAATTCATAATTAAGATTATAACCATATAAAATGTGTTACTTTGTTTTTTAATAATTTTCTCATAATATATAAAATAAAAACATATTTTGAAATCCATAATATTTCGAAAGTTCTTAATATTAACTGTTTTACTTAATTGGTTATGTGAAGACTGAAAAGACTAATTTCTGTAAAATAACATTGACGGATGACAATACATATTCATGCCAACCTCTTTTGAATACAATATAAACAGAATCTATGTACATGGAAATATGTATATTTTATTTGGACAATAATTATCGATATTTTCCGAAATAACATTTCACTATATAATGTAATAACGTTGTTAAGT
>OY744519.1:189268820-189303820 GCA_963556195.1 Sepiola atlantica | reverse complement strand
CCTGATGCGCCCCTACCGGGGAATGCCGACATGGCTGCCCAGGAAATTTTTAAACCCCACTTTCCCGACCCGACCTAGGGTCACATCTTACTTGTGAGAGTAAAATAAAAACTGGCCTTGTGTCAAACTCCTGGAGAGGAGTAAATCAATACAAACACTGTAAATAATGTGGATTTCTTCACCTGTGTACCTGAAGCCAAATACAACTTACATGAGTAGAGTTTCTTTCCAAAATACTACCAGACTTTGGAACACAATACCACGGGGATGCTTCCCACGATACTACAAAATGGTAGCTTTCAAGTCCAATGTTACCACATTCTTGTTTAACAGTTCTCTAAAATACGCAAATTCTGCCCAGTTTTAACCAACTCTCTAATCCTTTTAGTGTGTGTCATTCTGTTTACCTGACAAACTCATTTACACTTATCCTGGATTGGCCTGTTTGCGTTGATAAAATGGTGACTCATTACCACGAAAGAGGACATCGAGCAGTCACTTTTATGGAAACATCCATTGTCGGACTTTTACTAAAAAATCTGGAAGAGATATGGATCTATATTCCTTCTTTCTAGATATGGGTTTAATAATAGAAAACGAAGTACATATTCATAATATTTTTTTATTGTTCCGTTTTTCTTAATAAGCGGTGACTAATTAGTACAAGAAAAAGATATAAAATATCTTTTAGAGTTTGCTTATACGAACAAACTTTATAAGCTATTGTGGCTTATTGAAGAATTATTTCAAATAATTGAAATAAAACACTTGTAATCTTTAGGCACAATCAGAGTTAATAACACTTTGAGAAAACTCTTTCTAATTATTTCAGAATGTTTCGAGACAGAGAATGTTACGTTCGTTTATTTTCTAGCTATACACGTAGCACTGGATTTCTCAAATGTTAATTTTAACTTGCAATAAAACATGTAGGCCGAGAGCTAAGAAGAAAAACGATGCTTTCTGATCCCCTCGACATTACTTTTCTCTTGTATTTTTTTTTGTATAATAACCGGATTTGTCATAACGTCTGGTTTTCTCTAAAAAAAAACATTATTTGACCATTAAACCTTTCTCGCCTTCGGTATCAGCCTCGTCGGCACATTTTAACAGGTGCACATGCGTGTGTAAAATCATTTGGTAAATATCAGCTAAGTCTTAAGATATCTACATACTCATTCTGAAAACATTCTCGAAGAATTATACAGGAACATGAGAGCTAAAAATATTTTTGATACTTAACGTTTTATTTTTATATTACCTCAGTGTATAGGCTTGAGCATTAAGGGGCTCTTCCTGGGAGAACACTTGATCCCTATACAATATACATATATATCCGAGTATTGATTTACTAATCTCCAGGAGTTAGGCACAAGGCCAGTTTTTATCTTACTCCCACAAGTAAGATGTGACCCAAGGTCGGGTCGGGAAAGTGGGGTTTAAAAATTTCCTGGGCAGCCCCGGTTGCATTCCCCAGTAGGGGCGCCTCAGGCAGTAGTCAATAGACTTACTCCTCCCCAAAGAGGGGAGGCGAAGCCTGGGAGGGTGGACCTCCTAGAACTACACAGGACAGACCCACAGACCGGCGTAAATAAAGGCCCGAAGGCAAAGACAATACCAGTCTATAGGGGTGCAGTATCCATCGGAACAGATACTAAACTTTGATCTTAGCCAAAAGGCCAAGGCATCCGAGTGTTCAACTAAATTTGCCCCTTACCTTTCAAACGTTTGTAAAGTAGTGAAGAACATTAACTTTCCCTTCCATAATTGACAAGCTAACTATGGTATAGTAAATATTTTTTGTAGTCCCTTGGTCTTTCCGGATTACAGGACAACAATTCCCAAAGTCTGGTGAAGTATCCAGCTATGATCTATTCCTTTCGGTAACATCACTTGAAAAAAGGTGAGCCAATTCTTCGTATAAGCCTGTGTATTGCCTTGTAGAGGGGAACCTATGTGTGCTTCAAATACTATGGTATTTAGAATAGTTGGTCAATATTTACTTGCTAGATGGAGTATTCCTCATGTCAAAAAACCCTTTGTTGAAGGAGACTGAAGACACTCGACGATTATGCCTGGATAGAAGACTTGATACTACTGCGATATTATAATAGTTAGGATTACATTTTCTTGTTTAATCTGTAACGAATGGTTCTCGTGTTCCCGATAAGTGGAGTAAACATATATGTAAATAGAGAATAGATGTATAGTTCTATAAGAGCTTGTAGTGTCGATTGCGGAGTTTGTTGGCGGATAGAGTTTGGAACTAAAACTAATGTAAACCTCCCGCCGTGCGAATTGCGACTCAGTGGGTTACAACAAATATACGACGTATGTCAAAAAGGTGTCCGACCTAAGGCCAGGAAAATATTTCAAATAAATGGCGGGGTTGGGACCATAATCGCCACTAAATTAGGTCCCTTGTGCTTGACCACACTTAGCCTACCGATTCATCTACTGACGGAAACACATCTGGAAGTCTTCTTTTGGAATAGTTTTCATTTCTGCCGTTGCGTTCCGCATTATCTCTTTTTTCGCACTCCGAGCAGTTTGGGTCCTGCTAGTACGCTGATGTGCGGCCATGTTTGAATCGGTTGAACCACTCTTTAATTTATGTTACACATCGCATCCCAGCACTTGCTGACTCCTATGCGACCTATGGTTCTTGTGGTTCGAAGAAATTCCAAGACAGATGAATGTTATGTTCATGGATTGATTGTCCTCTGGTCATTGGAATGTGTGTGTATACGTATATATATATATATATATATATATATATATATATATATATATATATATATACATTTGTGTGTGTGTATTTGTGTATTTAGGCAGCATTCTTTCATTTAAACACACATTGTTAAACACAACAGAATTACACAGTTGGAGTATATCTTTTAAATTTTCTTATTGTTTAATGCCGAAATAAATATAAAATAACCTATGTTCTATATGTGTCACAACTGTTATTGATTGTTCGTCGAATTATCTTCAGAAGACAACAACATATGAATAAAAATGTTGGAGAAAAGAAAAGAATTTAAAAAGCTTTTTGAAATTCTTTTCTCCGGGGAGATAATATACATTAAAATGCCTGATTGTATACTTACGGCACAAATGAAAACATATGAAATCGCTGGGATGTGATGATAAACGAATTATATGCATTGATATTCCAAGAAAGAGGTTATGCGTTATAGGTAGGTATTATTATAACATAACACATACTACAATACCTAGTCATAAAATACATTATTTTTCATAAGGGCTTGGCCTTTTCGTAAATATCACAGTGTAGCATATGCTCTCGGCATCACAACATAAGACGTGGATTTAAAACCAATACAAAATATAACACGGTGTCGCAAACTGGAGAGAGATAGGACGAGTGAGGGAAAAGGAATAGGCGGCAGATCCATTACCAGTTAGAGCGACAGCCAGTCAGTAGCAAGCTAGCCACCATCTCCCTTTTTTACCGCATCATAAGAAGTCCTGCGAGCATTGTTAATAATAGTTGTTCTTAAATAATCCGTTTTTTAATTAAATTATTTTAATAAATTACTGTTAATATCGGTAACATGATTCCACATATGTAGATAAAATAGTACAATGAAATTAGAATTGAGTAACATCAAATATTAGTTAAGTATGAACAGTTTAAAATAGATATGCAAATAAGCCATTTCAATGACTGACCTTCTTGGCCTTTTGGCTAAGATCAAAGTGTCGTATCTGTTCCGATGGATACTGCAGCCCATACTAGTGTTGTCTTGGCATTCGGGTCTTGATTTACGACAGTCAATGGGTCTGTCCTTAGCAGTTCTGGGAAGTCCATCTTCCAAGGCTTTGCCTCCCCTCTTTGGAGAAGAGAAAGTTTATTGCTTACTGCCTAAGGCGTTCCTACCGGGGAATGTCGACGGGGCTGCCCAGACAATGTTTAAACCACACTGTCCCTACCCGACCCTTGGGTCACATCTTACTTCTGGGAGTAAGATAAACACTGGCCTTGTGCCTAACTCCCGGAGAGGAGTAAATCAATACTATACGTAGAGTATTTCAAAGATATTTTCTTGTATTGTTCATTTAACCGTTTTGATAATGATATATGAATGCTGAATAAAATAACCTTCGAATGTATTTATTTATTTCGATAAAGACACTTTGCCATGCGTGTGGGTATATATGTATGTCGCGTCATCACATAAAACGTATTGATCAAAGAGCAAGACAAGGTAGGAATAAATGTTATAAGTTTGCACAAAAGTGTGTGTATCAGCTCCATAGTGTATGCAACAAATGAGGCTCTTTATATTTACAGGATATAATGCTAGTTCATTCAAGGAACATTATTGATGAAGCCGTTTTCTGCATCTATGGTGGATATTTTTAACCATACATGTGTATATTTACAAAAATGGGCATATACAATTGCTTGGGAAATGGTTGTTGAATTAAATAGAATCATATATATATATATATATATATATATATATATATATATATATATATATAGATACTAGCACAGCCAGCCGGTGTTGCACAGATTAGAGTGTGGGATAGCATCATATGCAACATCATTGTATGGATGGTTTACTAAAACGGCAACCTTGATGCTGTCAGTTTAATATCTTTCTTACCGAGGTATTCAGATATAGGTTCATACTCTTAAACTAACGCTAAGAAATAGATTAATTTCATTGAATACAAACACAAAACCTAGATAGAAAATTGACATCAATAATTTTGTAAAAATAAAAAAGCTATTTTGAAATATTTGTATTACGAAAAATAATAATTTTCAACATGAAAAAATATATCTACAAAATGTGTTTCTTCTTTTAGAGAAGAAAAGTTATACTATATGAAACAAAAAAGAAAGATAAATTGTTTTAGCGAAAAGCGAACACAGCAGTTTATCTCTTCAGAAAATTAACACATAACAGATACAAAAGCGGAGAACACTTTCCAGTTTTCTCTCTTTGGTGTAGGAAAGTAAATTGCATAGATGAATATGCACTATTTTGTAAAAAAACAATTTCATTCAGAGTCTGAAGTTTACACGTAATCTCTTTCTAATATTTGTATAGTATAACCTGTTGTTACCAAAAGTATAACAGCGATGTATTAAATCTGTATCTGCTACAACTGTTTAAACTATGTTTCAAACCGCTAGTTGTACTAGTACACACATTAATCCGATTAGAAAATATATAATAAATACCGTCTATTGTAATGTAGCAATTATATATAATAGTACACACCGATAAGTGTTCCTTTGGTAAAAAGAATTTCGGTTTACAATCTGAGATATTTTGTTATTAGACTGCTATATGCACTTTTTTATTTGATATATATATATATATATATATATATATATATATATATATAACTCTCTCTCTCTCATTATATATATATATATATATATATATATATATATATACATTACTATTACAGGTATCCACATAAAATTGTATAAGTTGATATTATTCTTTTATATATCAATGTTCATTATTTACTTCAACAGTGCTCGATACATAAGCAGAGCTAGTTAGTAAGCTATTTAAATATGTTTATGGCAATTAAGTTAAACAGAGGCTCTCGTGTTTAACCCCCCAGGGAATTTTAGCCGAAGATTACACTCGGGATGAAACACGGCAGCCTCTGTGTAACTTAATTGCCATAAATATATTTTCATAACTTAAGCTTATATATATATATATATATATATATATATATATATATATATATATATATATATATATATATATATATCAATGCAATAATAAAGGGAAGACGTGTTTAATTTTTCATAATTAAAAGATTTAGGGGATGAGAAAAAAAAAGAAATTGCCAGTCAACTAGTTTCGCCCACACTTTACAAGACTGATATTGTGAGATTTAACAAAAACAAAACCTTTTATATTTAAAATTTAATTAGCGTTCTGTTATAAAGGGGGGGGGGAAACTAAAAGTTCGAATTTAGAATAAAATAAGCGTGATGTGATATGGAATTGAGGTTGTGTTTTAGAGACTAATCACACTCAACCCCAAGAGACACTCCTTCTGTTTGCAGAGGGAGGGTCTCTTGTAATAACTTGACCAGATAAAGCTCAGGGGTGGTTGTGTTAAACCATCAAGATTACATTAACAAAATGATGGTTATTTTAAATGATACGAAGACATTCGTCTAGTTGGGTCCTGTTAGCATCCATGATGCAACAGCTACCTTTGAAGCCAAGTTCCAAAGGAAATTGGTCAAATGGGTAAAAAGCAGTGTGCTCCATTCAGATGTTAGCAGTGAGATAAGCCCCTCTTGCTCTATCCGGCCACGTTTATACGGATTACCGAAAACGCATAAGGCGGATATTCCAGTAAGACCTATCATTTCTATGGTCGGGTTATCTCAACAAAAGGTTGCAAAATGGATCTTTGGTATTTTACAGCCTGTATTAGAGCACTACAGTAAATACTGTTTACAAGATTTGTTTTATTTTGCAAACTACATTCAGCAATCTAAGGTTACAAATAAATGTATGTGCTCTTATGATATCAGTAACATATTTACCTGTGTCCCTATTTTGGAAATGATAGATAGTAGTGCCGATTTTTTATATCGTAGCCACTTATCACCCTATTCCATTCCTGAAAGCACTTCGTTTAGCTGATAAAATTAGCTACTACATCTGTTGAATTTAGTTTCAACGATGTTATGTATAGGCAAATCGATGGTGTTTCCATGGGGTCAGTCCTGGGACCTACGTTGGCGAACATTTTTGTGGGATTCCATAGGAAGACCTACTATCGGGACCCATGAAACCGTTAGTCTACTTTAGATATGTAGACGACACATTTGTCTATTTAATAATGACATAGAGGCAAATACATTCTTTTCCTTACTGAATTATATGCATCCCGCATGAAAGTATACATATGAATGTGAGTGCAATTCCTCCCTAGTTTTGCTGGATGTATTGGTGACGAAAACTCTATTCTGTTACCATACATCAATATATCGTAAACCTACGTTTACAGGATTGTATACTCGTTGGGACTAATTCTGCCCTGGCAAGCGAAAGTTGAATCTAATTTGGACCCTAACACGTTGCTGATGAACACTACTTTGAACAAGATATTCTGTTATGGCAGTCCGTGAGGTGTGGCGGATACGTTTGTATATCTTGGCAGCATCCTGTCAAGGGATGTTTCTCTTGATAAAGAAATACATCTACGGATACATGAAGCTATGTTGCCTTTAAAAATCTTTAAAACGAGTTTAGGGATTACGTGGTATCACCTCCCAAACAAAGCACTGTATTGGTGGCTCTTAAGTATTCATGTGAGGGGTGGACTGTACATCCTAGACATATCGAACTGCGTGAACGCTTTCATCCACAACGTTTGAGGCGTATACTCAGGTTGAAGTGGTAAAGTATAAGAACTGTCACTTAAGTTATTGTAGTGGCAGAGCACGTAGGCACACACTGGGCAGGTCACATCGTGTGCATGGAGGGTGATAGCATTTACTTAACAGTTATTTTACGGTAAACTGCATGCTGGGAAACAACAAGACAGGAGCAGAAAAAAGTGCAAACAGTGTATAAAAGAAAACCTGAGCATACTTAGTATGGACTCTTAGAATAAGGAAACGGTGTCATTAAAAATATTATCATGGATAATACACGTGAAGAAAGAGTGTATAATATTTGAAAAAAATCGCATAGAGAATAAAAGACTGAAGGGTATATTGCGCAATGGCCATCAGAATAACCTTCATGAAAACAAATAAGAGGTAGAAGTCTGGGAAATGTGATCGTATTCTTCTATAAAATGTTGGCTATGACAATCATTCGTGATATCCTTTCAAATCAATGTCACTATCGTACCGCTCTTCCCGGCCAAACATAATGTGATGTCTTACGTATTGGAAGATGTGTAAATAAGCACTAGATATTAAAAGGCATATAGCAGTATACAAAAAGCAAATGCTACAAAGAAATCCTATCAATCTACTCGACGCTTCTTCTGTAATCTGTCGCTCACGTCTGAAGCCTTGCATACTAGATGATGGTCTTCTAAGTTATTTACGAAGTCGTGGAAGGAAATAAATTAATAGTACTTATAATGCTTGGAGAAAAAGACGCCACTCACCTCTCAATATAGGTAATAACAATATTTATAAATACACACAGACGTATATATATATATATATATAAATATATATATATATATATATATATATATATATATATATATATATATATATAGGAAATGAAAAAGAAAGAATTAGCAACCTTTCGTCTTTATTTGCAAGACCTCCTAAGAATGATAATTTTGAGAAAAATGTCATGCAAGTACATCGAAATATAAAAACAACTATATCTCTTGTTTTTTTTTTCATTTCCTATTACGTCGGATTACTCTCATCCTTCTTTATAAATATATATATATATATATATATATATATATATATATATATATATATGTATATATATGTATATTGTTGAATATAAGAGAAAACTTATGTCTTGATATCGTTTGAAAAAACATGTACATAAGTTCAGGCTACCACGACTTTGTCGAGAAGACTGACGATGCATTTGTCTGATATTAGCGCCATAGCCCAACACTTAACTAAGAGTCACTGCTGCCTCCGATCGGAATTTAGAAAACTCTTAGAAAATATTAACATATTAGAATATACTACTAAAAATAAAACCTCCATAAATCAGAAGCCCTATATATAAAAAAACAAAAAATCCTTATTGATAAAATGGCCCGGATGGGTCTGAAAGTACAAACCGAAGAACTGACCGTTAATATTATAATACACATAGATTTATATTAAGAAAGCATAGCGTAACCAACAGACATCCCGACTACGACACATTCTTATAACGATGTAACATTTTTCTTTCTACGATGTTAATAACATAAAAGGCTTCTCCAACATTTAGCAGATCCAGCCATATTCAACACTTGTTGAATTTTACTCTTTAAGTCTCAGATTATTATGGCAAAAATGTTCGTCGTACGGATGCGTATTACAGTTTTTTGGGTTATTTTGATAATGAAAAACGCTCGAAGATGACAGATAATGAGGGGCATCGTGTAAGATTGAAAATCTCTTAAACCTGAAACTTTAAAGAACGAGCGATCGCAAAAAAGCAATTTATTCTCCCTTTCTTAGGAACGCTTGTAAAACTTCAGGACTAATAGACAATATGCGTTGAAGAAACATTACGAAGCTGCCGAAACTCAACTCAATAGTCCACCTTCTAATCTCGTTTTCTTTTGGAGGATTAATTCATGCGTCAAGATGAGAATATTAGGAACTGGTTGGTTCGGGCCAGATTGATATAGGTGCAAACAAAAAAATAAAACAATTTGTTATAGACTTTTAAAACGGAATATAAATATAAAAAAACGCAGATGTGTTAAGCTAATATATTCAAAAGGTCAAAGGAGTATTTTCAAGCAAATTAGCGATAAAAATAAAAATAAATATGAACAAATACTCGAAATCTACCCGATTAACATGATTATATTGGTTTGGGTCGAAGAACGATCTTAAACTACATTAAATAGTAAGAATATAATTTGGAATCTTGGGAAGTATGGTAGTACTTGGCAAGGTATATTTATCGAGTAAATACAATACATATATATATATATATATATATATATATATATATATATATATATATAGTCAACCACATACAGACTGTTTCGCTGTTTCACAGCTCATATATATATATATATATATATTATTTTCGAAGTATATGTTTACAAAACAAATAATTCTGTGAATATGTGTACGCATCAGGTACTTTTAAACATAATATGTTTACTATACTAACTCAATTCGGTTGTTAAATTATCCCCAATTGATCAATATTCCGTAAAATAAACAACGAAACACTGAATGAAACGTTTTGATATTCTGTAAATGCACATAAAATATGATTTATTTCCTGGCTCATTAATTTCTTTATAAATAAAAATAAAACATCGATAAAATAATAATATAAACATCTGTTTTAACTAGCTACGAAAATTTGACAGATTGCAGATTTTAGAGTCACTCTCCTATATATGTTTTGATTCCGTGTTTCTGTGTCAGAGATTTGAAGAAATCAATAAGATTTCATCGATTTATTTTTCTTAATACTATATATTGAGAGGCGGTATGCAACAGTTATGTTAATCTTTTATTACAAATTCATACAGATAACCTATATTAGAATGCATAACAAAACTAGACGCGTAAACTGAAGCCTTATTTTAAGTAAAGCTGGACAGACGAAAATATGAATTTTAAACGTAAGCGTCACTGTCCAGACTTGTATTTTCTTACTAAGGGGCATTAGACCGAGAGACGAACTGATAAAAGAAGTCGTCTCTGCCTAGAGTATTGTTGTCACGTCTGGATTGGTGTTCTAACACTAGCCTCTCCTTAGACAGGATGCAAAAATCTGACCTAATAGGCCTGCATTGTTAGCCAAGCTCCAATCGCGTCGCCGCAGTTTGCATAATTGTTCTAGACTATAACGTACTTCAATAGAAACTGCACACATTATTTTGTGTTCCTTATGAACGTAAATATCCTAGACTCATATGTATAGAAAACACATCTTACACCTTCATTTTAGTGCTTCTTAAATGCTGGATTATTTCTTCTCTTAAAGTAAGTTAGTCGAAACGCTTGTTTTTTGGAATTCTCTCGCGGCTCCCTATATCTTCGACTTTACGATATGCAGAAATGTAAAAGTAATATGAACATACACATTGCTGCCTTCCTCCCTACCCAGTTGTATCTTATAAATCTGAACCATATAACAGTAGCACCTTACGCTTCATTGGAAATATTCATTCATTTGTTTGAAAATAAATGCTTTCATTCCATGCATAATCTTCAATTAAAATACTTTTCATCAGCTCGCTCGTTTGACCAACATTATTTGATAGACATACATGCAAATATATACACATAC
Organism: Sepiola atlantica; assembly: GCA_963556195.1. Classification (NCBI taxonomy): domain Eukaryota; kingdom Metazoa; phylum Mollusca; class Cephalopoda; order Sepiida; family Sepiolidae; genus Sepiola; species Sepiola atlantica. Next base: position 189,292,829 of record OY744519.1, on the reverse strand, counting down.
ATGATGTATTTTATTTAGTAGCTAATTTTCTTTACAATGAGAACGATACATTTATTTGTTGAAATGGAAGTTGTTGATTTGAAAATGGAATGAGAACACATGAAAGGTAAATCGCAGTTGTGTGTTGTCTAGACGATGAGAACGTACAATGAGATTAGGCGCCATAGGCGATCACGGTGAATTCAAAGAGAATGAGGGTATTGAAGAAAGCTGAAAAGGAATAATGTTTCAGACGACATATATAACAAGAATGACCACATGTACAACAACTTCCGAGATATATATATATATATATATATATATATATATATAGAGAGAGAGAGAGAGAGAGAGAGAGAGAGAGAGAAAGAGAGAATGAGAGAGTAAGAGAGAGAGAGAGCGAGAAAGAGGGGGAGAAAGAGGGTAGTGTCGTATAAGTTCAGTTCTAACGAAAGAAAAGTATATTTACAAAAGTGAAATGCTACCAACCTTTGTAAAAAAGTTTTTTTACATATTTATTTATTATTTTGTTATTGTATAATTTTATAATTTTATATAACGAGTTTCAAGCGGTGGTCCGCTCTGATCAGATATTTACATCCATTTGAAGAAATGTCTTTCGATTTGAAAGAGTGTAGTTTCATTTGAGGAAATGTGTTATTGTTCCTCAAATGGATTTACATATCTGATGAGAGCGGGCCACCGCTTGAAATGCGTTATCTAATATAAAATGATAAAATAGAATGATAACTCAATGTTGAAAAATACTTTTTACAAATGATATTTTCCTTACTCCTTTTTATATATATATATATATAGTCTTGGAAGTTTCTCAACCATTAAAACTATATTTAAAAAAAAGCAAAAAAGAAACTCCTAAAGTCCAAAGTCGTTCAGTAGAAAATCACTCATGTAAGTCAATTTAACTTTTACAGTTATTATATTAGTTTCCTTCTAACATTATTTAAGGGATAATCAGTTGTTTACCATGAAAAACTGTTTCGGGAATTTAAAAACAAGACAGTATTTCATTTCATGGCATCCCAGCAGAGTTGATAAGACCCCATTTCCCTTAAAAGACAAAACATAAACGTTCCGTATACTAAACCTAAGTTTTGTTCTGTATAAATGTTTTGCTTACTTATATTAGTTGTTAAAAAAAAGAAAGCCCTCCTTACCTGTGGTGTTCGTCTGTCTAATAAAATGTATCCGTTAGTTACACAAATGGTGCTGTATTTTAAAGTGTGTAGACAAATCCATTACACTACTTTTTAGGTGATTAATGTATTTTTAATTTTAGTTTTAAATTAAAAATATAAAAGATATAAACATATCAAAATATTTTTTTTTAAATTAAATTATATATATATACATATAAACACTTTTAGTCCTTTTTCCCCCCCTCCTCCTTCTCCGCCTCCTCCTCCTTTTTTGTTCAATAATATATATTATGTTTGCATTATATTCTATAGGCCATGGTAAATTAATACAAAACCATAATTTTCATTGGATTAAACAACTTTGATGAGATTTGTTTACATCTCTCATTTTACAAACTAGAGTTATTAGATAAAACTTAACATTTATTCTCATCGTTTACGCGCGTTTTATGGCAACATTTGGATGAGTGTATTCTTTTCAATTAGTTTAATTTGTCAATCTTCAGAGGATTGCTATATATGTTGTTGAGGAGCGAAAACATGTCATAACATAAACAACGTAAGGAAAAAACGGTGAACGTCAAGTTAATTTCTTATAGAAATTCGGAAACCTGAGGAGTATAAAAACCACGAACTCACTTGGTGAAATGGTGATCACTTTAGAATATATATATATATATATATATATATATATATATATATATATATATATATATATATATATATAGTACACATATTTGTTTCTGTAGATGTAAATCCGTTGAAACTCGAGTGTTTATAAAAAGTGCTCAATAACTAGTAGAGCTGTTCTTAAGTATACATTTTGATTTATACACACATCATTAGTTACATATGCGCATACATGTTTCGGTATTACTCTTCACAGAGAGTCAACCTCTTCAGACAAAAGAAGACAGAGACGTGAGATAAATGTGGAAAACTTTTTCTTTAAATAAATATTTTTGGGAAGTGATATATTTTTTTAATAATTTAGTATCTGGTTACATTCTTTACTTGTTAACTCTTCCAATTAGTTTCTCTCTTTTCCATTATCTTTATTACCTCCCTTTAAATGATTTAATGTTTCTATTTTTATATTGCCCACTTAGCCTGTAATCCTTTCTTCTCTATTAAATACTTCAAAGTTTTAATCTATTTACAAACATATTCAAGCAGAAATATCTGATTTTTATATAATAAATACACACGTGTGCACCAATTAATATATATACAGGTACATATATAAACAGGCACACACACATATATATATATATATATATATATATATATATATATATATATATATATATATATATATATAACATTTAAAAAAAACGCAAATATATACGCAAATATCAATACACGGATATACACATATATACCCATACATTCATTTCCAAGCATATATATATATATATATATATATATATATATATATATATATATATATATATATATATATATATATATATATATATATTTATATATATATATATATATATAAAGTATAAAGGTATACTGAAAAAGGATAACAGGGAAATACCAGTAAAGTGCTCAATTAAATTAAATTAAGAGCGTAATATTTTTATTTTACCCCTCCTTTCTTTCTTTTTTTCTTTCTCTCTTTTCTTACTTTCTTTCTTCCTTCTCGTGCTTCACTTCTAAATATAGAATCTCTTAATGGCTTTGTTTGACCTAAGCTTACTCGTCGGCCCTCTATTTCAAAATCCTGTGTACATAGCGTTTCATAACGGTTGTAAGTGTTTTTGAATAAATTCCATCATTTACTATTTCAGACTATGCTGAAGAAGACGGAATCGGGAATTCAACCCGTTTCTTGTCAGAAATAAATAAAATAATAGATACACAAGTACATACACAAAAATATATATATATATATATATATATATATGTATGTATAAAAATAAAAAACATTACATACACATATATATATATATATTTATATATATATATATATATATATATATATATATATATATATATATTCGCATATATGCATACACAGATATACGCATATATACACATATATACATTTTCAAGCAGAGATATCTGGTATTGGGATAAAATACACACGTGCACACAAATTAATAGATACACTAGTACACACATTAAATATATACACACACATATATTTATATATATATATATATATATATATATATATATATATATATATATATAATTACAAACACAAATATATACGCATATATCTATACACGGATATACACATGTATACAAACATATACCTTATACAAGTGTTCATATAAAATACCTACCCACACCTATACATGGACATGTTCGTACAGTACATATATAAATAGAGACAGAGGCATACAAATATGTCCATTAACCTACGCATACGTACACACGAAATACATATAAAAATCAAGTAAAATTATACAACTTTTACACCTGTATAAACATACCATACATATGAGATATTAGTTCCAGTATCCATATACATACGCACGCATATATCTGAATCCAATTATGCACACACACGCATGTATACATATATACACATACACATATACATACACACATATATATACATATAAGCACACGCACATACAAATACATAAACACATACACACATATACATACATATACACCACTACATATGTATATATATAGATACCGTTATATATATACATATATAACTTACATAAACCATACATACATGTATATACATATACACCATTACAGATACATGCACATATACATACACATACAACATAAATATACATAAAATCATTATATATGCACGCAGACAACATGCACACACATGCACATGTGTATACAGACATTTTTATGAATGCACACAAATACATACACATGTACGCAAACATCAATATTTCGATAATTAAAACTAAAGTGCTTATATCATTCATTTTGCTCATGTCTATCCCAGTTCAATTTGCTTACATTTATACCTGTTCTAGTTAAGTACCATAAAGACAAGCACACTAATTTAATATAGCGGATGTAGTTACAATAGTTAATTCTATATATAAACAAGTGATAACTTAAGGAATTACCAGACTCATATCACTATTGGGTGAGATGTAGTGATTTTGGATATATAGATTACTTAAGTGCAAAAATATGTAGACATCGGAATCTTAAAATTAAAAAAAAATAATAAAACTAAAAAAAATCAAACCATAAAACATAAAATATAATAAAATAAAATATAACATTAAAAATTAAAAGAAGAAAAGAAAAAAGAATAAATATTGAGTATGTCTTATACTAACAATGAAATAAAAGCCAATAAAGTGATGGTAGTCATTCGTAATCCAAAGTTTGCTGTATGTGTTCCTTGAAATGGTTGCAGTTTAAACTCGTTTCGTGTCTGACGTTGATTCTGATAAATATTGTGTCATTCTTATTCACATACAAACATGTTTCCTCCTTTTCTGTGAATCATAAGATTGTTCTGCGATCACACGATTCTAAAACTCTAGAAACGAGTCAATATTTTAACTTTTGTCTGAACGCTTAGAACCATGAGAGTAACCTAACAACTAAGGTGAAAGGACGATAGTTAAAGTATATGTATACCTATTGAAGCGGACCAATCTTGAAGGCTATTATATAAAGTGTTCAATGACCCGGTGGGATGAAACCTAGTATTACGCATTTATTTTTACAGCCTAATTATAATTCGCTTAAATGCTCGTATTAGTATTAAACAATATTATGATGAATATTTTAAGATCCCTTACTACATACACATGTGGCTTATCATTTTCCGGAAATTATCAGTGTAGAGTGATTTGTCTACCAGTGAAACGATTCGAAACGGCAGACCCAAGTCAACATTTTTGATTCCTAGTGATAGATGCCTATAAAGGAAATATAGGAATGTGAAATGAGTGTTTCCTGTCTCTCGTTTTATTTTACTTATGGAATGAGACGAGTGTTGCGAGGTAGACGTGTAAAAATACGTCCCTTGTAGGTATTTCGAGAGAATGAAAGGGTTGGAGTAGAAACAGAAATCGAAAGTGACGTAACGTCTGTTAGAAGGTGTGCGTCTGTCTCTTGTTCCTGATTTACCAACAGAAGCAGATGTGAAGAAGCTCCTATTCGGTCACTGTCAGTCAGCAGGGAAGTAGGGCGCGGTGCACCAAAAGTGGCTGCTCAAAGCTATTTCTGAATCATTTCATCCTCTTTCTTTCCCGTGCATACGCAGTAGTTACCGTCTCTTTTGCACGTTAAATAAAACTTAAAAAAAACAAAACCCGCAGTCCATGTGTTGTCGATCACGGGCGGAGGGCGGGAGCCAGAAGCGACGAGGCCCGATATACACCAAGGAACAGGGACGAAATCCGGTATCCACGGAGAATCTAAGCAGAATACATTATTTTATAGCTGACAGAGAACTGCCATATAGCTCGACCATATTTTAAAACTCATGTTGAGTTAAGGAAACAATTTAAAGTATCAACCTCATGCAAAATCAGTTGATGACATCGGAAATGTTCTTCATAAAATCAAAAAGAGAATTTTAGATGCGGCCAAGTATCTAGTTAACAGTGTCTCTCCGACGAGCAGTTATGCTTAAGTTTAACATTAAATCGGTGTGGCACGCTTAATGTTTAATGTCAATGAGAATGCTTACATGTATAATCTACGCAGTGCGTATGGCGACCCGTCTGTCTATCTGTAATGTTTAAGTTTGAAATACAATTTTCATATCTCTCTTACGTTTTTTTCCTTTTATTCTCTTTCTCTTTTCCCTTGTCGTCCTTTTTACTCTATTCTTCATTCCTCTTTTCTATAATTGCTTCTATTGTAATATATATTTCTCGTTTTCTTAAACAAAAGAAACAAACATTTCTCACTGTTTATTTTTTACATAGATTTTCATGTGTATGTGAAAATCAAATAGGCCTTATTTTCACCTGCATTTTTTAGTTTATTTTGTCCAAATAATGTACAATATCAACACATGTTCGCGAACAAATTGCGTAAAAAGAAATACTACTTATTTTAGTTATAACTTGAAAGAAATATAGAAATTAAAAGTTAGGATAAGTCATACAGTCGTATATGTAATCTTAAAAAATATATAAATACCTGGTTTATTGAATTATATTACATTTTCTCTTCCGCTCCCATTATTCCTATTCGTATTCAATTACGGAGTATTGTTGGAATTTTTTATTTCAATATTCCAACCGAAGATGTTTAAACATTTATTCTGTGACTTTTCTTTTCTCGTAGTTTATTAATTACATTTTATATAACAATTAACATTTTATATAACAATTAACAATCATATGAAACGCCAATCAGCTAAGGTTAGCCCAAAGTTTCTGTTTTACAGAAGGAGGGGAGATGTGGATCGGGTCTTAGCGCACAGTATGCCAGTTACTAGAACCCGGCCAAAATATTCTTGGATCGGATGGCGAGTGGATGGTAGCCGCAGATCTTCCTGGTTGGCGCAATTATTACTCCAAAGTTGTTAGTGAAAAGCAGCAACGGCCAGACATTGTTTTATCGCTAAGAACAAGCAAAAGACTCACCTTGGTTGAGCTGACGATACTTTTTGAGAGCCAGATAGAAAAACAACACCAATATAAGAAAGAGAAATACGAAGATCTAAAGAGAGAGTTGACCCATGTAGTTTATAGCTTATCCTTCGAGCCGTTGACATTGAAGCACGGGGTTTCCTTTCAGGCTCTCAGCATCAACTCCTAAGTCAGCTTGGCATGAAAAGCCGGAAAAAGGTGCAGCCAGCTAACGTCTTATCGAAGTAACCGAACAATGTGCAATGTGGCTTTGAACGAAAAAGAAACATTACATATTGATATAATAGGAAGGGTCTACTCTATGTGAGGAATTAAAAAAAAACATTTAAAAAAATTATTTATGAATTTTCTCCCTTGGGCCATGTAGATAATTTCATCATTTCTCGGTATTAATGTTACGAATATTATCCAATTAATTATTTATTTATATTTATTTTATTTATTTATTCAGCTATTTATTTATCTTATTTATTTTAATTAATTAATTAATTTATTTTATGAGATGGAATATATATATATATATATAGAGAGAGAGAGATTTATGTATATATTTATATATTTATAAATATATATATGTTTTATATTTATATATATATATAATTATTTTATATATATATTTATATATATATTTAAATATATATATATTTATATATATATATACATATATTTCTTTATATATATATATATATATATATATATATATATGTTCTTTAACTTGAAAGAAGAAACTGACATTTATAAATTGTTATTTCTCTGTAATATAAAATAAAAATACACTTTATTTAACTGCGCAATCTTATTTTACATAATCAAAAATGTTGTCAATGATAACATTACTTGTAACTTCGCTACGATTCAACGTATAGCATTTATAAATAAAGCTAGAAAGGGGTTCATGTGAGATAGGTAATCTAGTGTTTTTAGCTGAGCACGATATGATAAAAACAACAAGATCAGAATATTAGTATACACGTTCTTGTGTAAAGGCGCATATTAAATTGACACATCTGGATAATAACCGTTCTTCTAAAAAATAATAATAGAACAATATTTAGTAGAAAAGCTAGAATTGTTTTTTCTTAGACACGAGTCACCACTTAGCAAGGCGCAAATACCACTCGATGATAAAGAATAACTCAGTTTGACAGGCGCACGGTGAAACATTGAGAGGATAAGGTACGATTTTTGTAACCGGTCTGAATTGATTATTTACCAGGACCCGCTCAGCAGTAATTTATTTACATTGAACTTAAAAACGGCAATAGTGTAGTTAGATAAAGCGCAGCCCCATGGTTCTGTGTTCGCATGCGGGCAGTACTAAGAATCAAACTTTGCGCATAAAAGTTCGGTATTCTTTTAGGGGCGCGGCGGGAGGTAGTGGAATTACTTACAGACGAATTTTAGTTTCGGATATTTTACAGAAGGTTGGACTATAAGTTGAAGATCAGTTGCGTACCTGCAATGAAAATAACGATAGAGTAGAGAAAGACTAATAACGTCTGTTCTGTGAGAAAAAGGCTGCTTAGAAGAGAAGAACACATTGTCCACAAGATGTAGAAGTCGGTTTCGTACTCTGTAAATGCAGGCATAAAATACACGCAAAAAATGTCTGAACTGTAAACCATTCGATTTGCTTCATTTCCCAACTCATCTTACTGAACAAAATAATCGCTTGAATGTTTTCACTAATGAGCGAATTGTTGGGGTTGGATTCCTCGAAAATCTTAAAAATAGAAAAGCCGAGATATCTGGACAACATTGAGAAGGCGTGAGTTAATTTCTTTTGCAATTAGAAAATCTCGTGTCTTTGTGAAGTCACGCGTGATTTAATGCGATGTTCACAAATGTGTGTTAACGGACATATAAGTAGTCTGAGCATAAGTTATTTGCCTCACTAGCATTTAAAGAATATAATTTAAAATATCAACAGTCATGTACGAAAGATGGCGTTGATAACAGCTAAACTGTTCCTCGACTATTAAAACACGTATTCAGCTTCAATTGCCAATGCGAAACAAGCTTAGACCACGGGAAGACACGCGGGTTTAACTGAAATAATAAAGAATGTACGCACACATAATCGCCCAGTATCTAGTAACATTAATTTAGAAATTCATAAATGCGTCGACACGTCTGTTTAAGTGGTGCTGCAAGCGTTCGATTGTCTGTCAGGTTTCATTTGAAATACCATTACATCGCTAAACGCGCTGATCCCATCAGTCAATTAATATTAGATGCGTCCATGCCTCTTAATAAAGACGCTTGTCCGTCGGTTTGTCAAGCTTATGTTTAAATGTATTTTCCAATGTAAAGCTGCAGCTTAAAATAACATTTTCGTTTGTCTGTCACGCATAAGATTAGAAATAACTTTGTGAAACATGCATATTGAATAGATACATATTATTTTACATTAGGTTCAATCATCTCAGTGAAAAGCTTTTGATCGATAAAGAAAGTTAGCCGGAATAATATCGTCCCAAGTAAAGGGGGGGGGGCCTACGCGAAAGTCGGAAATAACGTCAATTCGGCTCGTGCCGATTCTCTCTCTTAGCTGCTGATATTTGTGCTGAAGAGAAGTGAGAACCGATCGTCCGGCCAACGCCGCCAGAAGCTGGAAGGGGGGGGGGTCAATCGGGACAAGTGGTCGAACTTCGTTATGGTATATTTCCCTAAGTCAGCCTCTTGCTCGTACATAATACAGTAAATTTCCGTATTTGTCTTGTTTAATAAAACTTTTAAAAACCAAATCCGGCGTTTAAGGGATCGCCAATCACTGTCGAAGGACAGAAGTCGGTAGCGAGGAGGATCCAGCTACACAAAACTAAAAATAAACAACAACGAAGACACCTAGATGGTAAGCAGCAATGCAACACCGTATCTTATGAAGCCTGTAAAGCTCTTCTTTGAATACCATTTTCGTTGTTGCAACGCATTTAAGTTTGCAATAGCCATTTTATATGCGTCGACGTTTCTCTATTAGAGGGTATGTCGAGTATTCAATCTGTAACGGTTGTTTGAAATTGGAATTCTATAGCTAAACACACACACACACATATATATATATATAAGCGACACGTTTTAAGAATTGCTATAGAGCAGAACAAGGTGACGGCTGAGCGTATCCAACTCAATTACGGATACATATAATAGATGCGCACAAACAGTGGCCTGACAGGGAAAGGGTAATGTTATAAGCAGATTATTTGGTAAAATAAAGTGATTCTTAATATTAAGTTAGATTCGTCATTTGACGAGACACGGTGCAAATTAGCAAGGGTTTATACAGTACGTCCTTCCTCATGGCGATTTATAACATCAAATAAAAGTAAAATAGTATAGAAATGCTACGATGCAACCAACCGTTCGTTACTTGTTGAGGTAGTCACTATATTATTATTCTAATATTATTAATGTGTAATCGACGCAGGTTAGAAACGGTGTGGTTTAACACTACCTCACGGACATCTAGAAGAGAGAATCGAGGGAAATGTCCTACAGTATGTGAAATGTACAAAGTACACATACGCTTGCTGAGTTAATGCAAAATTATATGAACACCATTTTCAAAATTACGAAACTCTCTCTGCAAAATGTGTAGCATTTCTATGAGAGCTTTTCTTAATCTGATGTCGACATCATTTTCTTTGCTTTCAATCTAAATAAGCTTTTACTAGAAGTGTACATTTCATATGTTGAGTGTTGTATTGTTTACTTTATCAATTTAAAGAAATAAAGAAATTACATTTATCGGGTTTTGCATTCGAACTGTTCATATTAATATTCTAAACCTCAAATATGCGAACCTGAACTTTTTATCAAGAGTCTCAAATGTATTTCACACTTGGGATTCTTAATAAGCCACTAAAAATATTCACGTAAACGAATATCTTGCTAAGCTTTACGTTAACGGAGCCTGCTCAGATTACTTCACGCATTTCAATTATGAATTAGTTCATAATAATTGCTTTAGAATATATGCTTTATTTGCACGGCAGATAAGACATCTTCAAAATATCCGTTAGTGCGCTTCATCTGCTCTAGTTATGGACAATTAAAAACAAACAACTTAAAAATGGTCACCGATCATCAACAGTAATTACTCAACTGTATACTTAACGGAGGGGGGAAACATTGTTTTGACACAGGCTTTCAAATGAGAAAATTACACCTTTTTCATAATCAAGAGTCAAATTCATGAGTGAAAATGCTGATGTCACTCTTGTGTCATTGCCAATATATCTGTGAATCCTTAGCCAATTCGTACATAAATAGCCGAAGTGTACAAACGATAAATTCCAATTGAATCCAATAAAGTTGTCAGTAAAGCGAATGAAATTTAGATATATGACATCAGCTTAATAGGTTGATGTGGTCAAACTGACAGATTGCCAAACACGATCGATACTAATTCAGCCTCACAAAATCTTGCGGATTTTATTTTTTTCTGTAAAAATCGATTGAAGATTTTGTTTTTTTCTGTAAAAATCGATTGCAGATTTTATTTTATTTAGAAAAACCGAATTTGTCTCATCGACATTCAATATTTACATAGGACCAATCATTTTGATAATAGGTTACATCTAAACGTTTGTCAGTCAGTTTGAAATAGAATTTCAAACTTGAAATGTGAGAATTAGATGTACACCTGCTAAAGGTGATGTTTTCACATATTTCAATCTGATCTGAGTGATTCTAATGGTTTGCGATGAATAAGTTTGAAATATACTGCTCGTCTGTCTATGGAACATAGGTTAAGAATATAATTGTTTTCTTACTGTTATATATATATATATATATATATATATATATATATATATATATATGTATATTTACATATATAGATATATATATTAAAAAAGAGAGAGAGACAGAAAGAAATTGAGAAATATAAATTAAGAATAAAGATTGAAAAAATACAAAATAATTAACGTCCTCAGTTGTCCAAAACAAAGTGTTTTCAAATAAAAGAGATGTATTAATTTTTTTATTTGAAAACACTTTGCATTGAACAACTGAAGACGTAATAGATTTATGAATCCTTACAATCTTTATCTAATCTTTTTACATGTCGATATAATTGCTCTACCTTGTATATCGAGCATCAATTCTTACATGATAGGTTTTAATTTGAAAGCATACATTATATCTTTATTATTTGGTCCTTTATATATATATATTAATATATATATATATATATATATATATATATATATATATATATATATACATATATATATACATATATATATATATACACTTATATATATATATATATATATATATATACTTATGTAGTGGTAGTTAGTGAAGCAGAAACACAATGTATTTTTCTTTCTGATTATCATCTATGATATATATGTATGGTGGTTGTTCGTATATATATATAGATATATATATATATATATGCGTGTGTGTGTTGTAGGTGTCATTGTACACTCTTGCTTAAATTATCTATGACATTTGTTTGTTATGACATATATATTGATTATTTGTAGTCAGACTTTAAAGGTTTAAGTTGAATTAGCATTATTGTAAATCTAGGGAATGTATAAGTAAACAATTGAAAATTAAATTCCACTCACAGTATCATTATTCAATGTAATTTTGCACGATGTGTTTTCTGATCATTCAGACAAACAAACTATATATTTTGGAGTTTCAATAAATGTTAGTCTTCAGAAGGGCGTGTCTTAATTGTGTCTAAAACATCAGCAGAATAAAAAATAAAACACAGAATTAAAGAATTTATTCAAACAGTTTCATGAAATTCGCCTGCACTTTCATAAGAATAAGTAACTGTTTAGTTTCATAAATAGGTGCCATCTTTAATACCTACAGAAAGAGAGTAAAATGCGTGTATTAAAATAAAGATATTCTAAAGTAGATCGCAGATATCAATCAAATAAGTGCAGAAAAAACTAAACTTTAAAATAGAATAGATAAAACAATATATATATATATATATATATATATATATATATATATATACATATATATATATATATGTATATATATTGGTGCAGGAAAATTATTACAACATTCGTACCGTCGGTTTCAAGCTAAAAGGAGCCAGATGACTAAGTTTTCCGTGCTTGAAACCGACGGTACAAATATTGTACTAATTTTTCTGCACCAAAATAAATAAATATTACGCTCTTAAATTCTAACTTTAATTCTTAATTAATCGAGCACTCTGCTGGGAGTGTTCCTGCTATATTACAAAGAAGTATATATATATATATATATATATATATATATATATATATATTTCTATTTACAACATAATCTATATAGCAACAAGTAATTATGATTTTTGAAATATATATTCTAGGAAAGTCGTTGAGTGACATGGGCAAATTATTTTATTAGTCCATTTTAAAATTAAGCGGGAGCATATTTATTCAGGATTACGTATCTGTATATAATTATATATGTCTGTCTCTCTCTCTCTCTCTCTCTCTCTCTCTCGCTCGCTCTCTCTTTCTCTCTCTCTCTCTCTCTATATATATATATACATATATATATATATATATATATATATATACATATATATATATATATAATATTGTATGAGATGAATTCCTAAAATAAAGAGCCTATCATTATGAATTCTTAACAACAGATGCTATGCGTACATTTTAGTAATATATGTTATATTTAGTTACATTTATTTTCATCCAAACGAAACAAAAAGGGTGTGGAAGCCTTTCGTGATAATTAAGATTGGTGTGAAACTTAAACAAAACGTATTAATAAACATCCCCCTAAATTTCTGGTTTTCTTTTGAGTACTTTAAAAGTTCTTTCAGAGAGCATAACATTGGTATAATCTCCTATTTTACAATTCATTTTTATTTCAGATTTACATAAAATCATATCGATATTGATAAAATATAAATTAAAGAAGATGCTCTGAATGTCAATGTCTTTTAACTTAAGCGTTATGCTATATCGAATCAAATAATCATGTATTTTTCTTCATGAAATTTGTAAAAAGAATTTATATATTTTTTAAATCACGAAATGGGACATGGAACCGGCGCTAAAATGTTCTGCTAATTAATTTTAAACTTTCTGGGACGGGTATTCGTTTATTTTATATATATATATATATATATATATATATATATATATATATATATATATATATATATATATTACTATTTCATGTGTCCACATAACATTTTATAAGGAGATATAATTTTGTATGTATGAATTTTCAGTATTTACTTCAACAGTGCTTGATAGGTAAGTAGATCTAGGAGGTAAGCTATGAAAATATATTTGCCATAAATATTTTTATAGCTTATTATATATATATATATATATATATATATATATATATATATATATGTTTAATCTCTACAGTTGTACTTGGCTTTAGACACAATCTTTACTAAGAACTATCAAACTTACTTTCTATAATTCAGAAGCAATATAATATATTTAATTGTATTTTATATAAAAGTGTAAACGTTAATAGATTGTTGAAAACCAACTCTTCATGATAATAGTTCGATGCACACAAAATGATTTATATTTTTGTAGACTTGTTTAAGGCGAATTAAAATTCATAAAAATCCTCAACCCCAGCGTAGATATATGTTTTTCGTATTATAATCTTAATCTGAATACGAGACCGCATCTAAAACATATTATATTAACATACAAACGAAAAGTTACTAGATGAGGACGTAAAGTGATCGCAAAATTACTAGCGATTAAACATTTCATTTGGCATTCTATACTTGCTTGAAGAAATGTTCGGAACAGATTGGCATTTTTTTATTAATATCTATGTTATTCGCCTCGTCTCGAGGAGGGTAGACCCTAGGTCAGGTGTGGGTTTCGATAAAAGTGTTTCTCTGCAAAGAACTGGATTCGAACCCGGTACACAAAGGTCCTTAATCCGCGCTGTTAACCGCTTTGGGACAATCACATATGTATATGTGTTACTAAAATGGAAAAGTAATTCTGATAGGTAATGTTTCATGTTTATCCGAAATATGTGTATTATTGTTTTGAAGGTTAGCCCTCTTACCTATATAATTGCTTTATAGGTAAGTTATTTTATCTATATGGCACATCTTTTGTATGTATCTAACGTGCCACAGGTAATTAGGGTCAAATGTAACTCGAGGATAAAAGTTAGTGTGTGTTAACTGGTAGACTGGGAGACTGCACCGTGTTTGTTGGTAACGATGGTTTAAACTGAGCAGACTTAATTATTTAAGACGACGGCTCAACAAGCATTTGCAAACATTTGATTTGAAACACTGTGTTGTAGTCAGCTGTAAAGGGGGTTCTGTGGTATTGCGGTCCAAAGGCGTGTAGTTATTTGTAAGAAACGTTGCTCATGGCATATACGTTTAGTTTTAAGTACACAGAGGAAGAACAATCTTTACAATGTGTTTAGTAAAATGTTTTTTGTTGTGAATGTTATATAGAGGTGAACTGCAAATAAAGCTCAGTCGAGTATCAACCATAAAAAACGATAGAGTGCAGAAAGACTAACAACATATCTTCCGTAATAAAAGAGACTGCAGGGAAAAGAAGATACCACCAACTTTAATTCGAAATCAGGTATGTACTATGTAGATGTAAGAAAGGGAGCTCTGAGTTGGACTTCTATAGATGTATCACAAATATACTAATCTTAGGACGTATTTGGCTATTATACAGGTTACTAATTACGTCAGAAGTGTGATACTTAACTAAATATGAAATAGGATTGTCACCGTTAAATCTGATATAAAATGCACCCGTCTAATGTAAAGCTGCGTCTCAGAGGATCTCCGTACAATCGGAATATTGTTATTAGTTTTGGAAAAGCATATGTGATACTATAAAGTGCCTCCCCCCATCGAGTCACGGAGGATCTTAGGAAATGATTGAACGATGCGCACAAAGGCAGCAAGATGAATAGCCAGAATTAAGATGAATACTCAGCTGGGAGCAGCCGAGACGACGAGCGCGGAAGTTGTTAGTTTCTAGTCATAAGTGGTGGCATTGACTAAGAAAAAGACCGAACATACATTTTCCGGTTTGAAGTTAAGAGGTTAAGGATTCAGAGAAAAGCAGAGACGGGAGGTGAACAGATCTGCATTCAAAGCCTGGCAACGATTTAGAACACAATGGTATGAGGTGATCACCGAAACACTGAGATGGTCACGACATATAAAATAACCCTGTTTGGTCTTAGTATATACTCGAAATTTAACAAATATGTGGAAGTTACAGGGTCATACACACGCACCCAGAGAAAACCACGGCACACTGCATTGGGGTCAGCGACTGTCGAGAGGAACCGGCAATGATATACACATGTACGTTTTTTTTCTGTTTCGTATTCTCATGCATACAGACTGATGACCTGATCATTAAATTAAAATAGCATTCTGTTAGTCCGTATCGCGTCAGTTTTTAATAGCACAACCATCTCAGTAAGTCCTAAGAAAACATAGTAGAAAAGAAATGTTAGAAATAAGTCACAAATCAACCACTAGTACTATGTACTTTCTACAGCTACATACTCAGAAAACGGAGCTGTCTATCCTTACATAGTTATGTAAGACAAGAGGGTAAGAGTAGCTAACCTTGTTGAAGTTAGTGAACAGATACTGGCTTAATCAGTCCTGAGAGGGAGCTGATAACTAAATGGAAATGTTTTATGGGCGAGATAAAAAGAAACTGAAATCTTAGGATAATCACCATCATATTATACTTATGAAAAAGAATTTCAAAATTTACCTGGCGTATATACCCGGTGAACCAAGTGCAGGTGATATCCAAACAATTTCGCTTATACAGGGGCTGTCTAAAAAGTATCCGACCTTAGGCCAGAAAAAAATATTACAAATACGTGAAGTGGTCGGCACCCTAATCCCCTTAAAAGTAGGCCGCTTATACTTGCACACGCTTAACCCATCGAACCATCAACTGACGGAAACACCTCTGGACGTCTTATTTTGGAATGGTGTTCATATCCGCTATCGCGTTCTGCATTATCTTTTTTTCGCCCCCTCTCAACAACAGCTGCACTTCGAGCAGTTTGGAGCTTGCAAAAACGCTGGTTACCGTCCACTGATGTGCGGCTATTTTTTAATCAGGCGGAGATAAACACCATTCCAAAAGAAGACTTCCAGAGGTGTTTGCGGCTGTGCATGAATCAGTTGGCTAAGTGTGTGCAAGCACAAAAGTTATTCTTTGAAAGAGATTAGGGTCCGAACCCCGTCATGTATTTGAAATATTTTTTCTGACCTAAGGTCGTCTGATACGTTTTAGACAGGCCTCATATATATATATATATATATATAATTTGAAAGGTTAAATCTATGGAAAGTATTGGCTTATTTCATTTTATATGTACCGATGGTTTGCCTTATAGGTATCATTGTGTTGTTCTTCTCCTCTGCTACAAACATATCAATCGGTGACTCTTTCTCTCAGTGGATGTTTCTCTACAAAGAGTGGGTTTGATTTTCTCTGATTTTCTGTAAGACGTGTAGCTAAAGAAGATTATAAAGGGAGGTTTTGGATTAGATTTATTAATTCATGAAATAAAATAACATAAAAAAATTCCAAAATGTTTTGGAAACGATCGTACGCCATACTGGATATTATGTTTTAATTCTTGGAACAATTATATATATATATATATATATATATATATATATATATATATATATATATATATATGCACTCTCGAGTAATTTTAATAACAAGCAGTGCAAATAGCTATATGCACGATCCGAATGCCGTTTCGTAGATCACTCTATACTGCTTGGTATCTAGCCGCCGATTCGCTATTTACATTTAAAATTCATCTATATTTACTAACTAATTAGCTATGGCTATGGATAAGATCCTCGACTACGAATCAGTGGCGATTTGTGATCGGAGTTCGCGCCCACCGACCGTTGAGAATTAGTTCCTACACTGAAGATTGTGTTAGCATGAAACATCGATGTATGTAGGTATTAAAATAATTAATATTTATTTATAAATATTATTGTTTATATATATATATATATATATATATATATATATATATATATATATATATACAGAGAGAGATAGATATATGTCCGCCTATTCTTATGTCATATATATATATATATATATATATATATATATATATATATATATTGTATAGTAAGGCAACATTCCTTCTTTTATACATGTCTGGTTTAACAGGGTTGGCACTCCTGTTCAACCAGATATATATATATATATATATATATATATATATATATATATATATATATATATATATATATATATATATATATATATATATATATGACATACGAGTAGGCGGACAGACTAAATATAATAATGTATCATACAATTATTGGTCGCAACTGCAAAGCACAATTAAATAACATCGTCTATAGAACGTTTCTCTCAAAACTGATGACAGCTTTTAGGTGATAATTGCATGATGTGAAACCTTAACGATTTTACAGTTTATTCTTTACAAGTAAATATTCAGATATGACAATTTCAATGCTTCAACTGGATATTTATTGATTATAATAGTATATTAGAGTGCAAATCTGATAAGAATACAAATAAATTTGATTTCAACGATGTATATTAATCTTTTTTTTACTCTTTCATTTAATTTTAGCTCGAGTCAACAATCATTCCATTTAGTTTTACAGGAAAACACATTAATATTATGCAATATTTTCATGAGTTAAATCCATCATGTAAATCATTTCAGATGCGTCGATGAACTCCTATGTCTATTGGTCTATCTTGTTTCATTTGTCTCGCTGAAAGTGCAGATTTAATTGACACATCTACTTCAGATTAGTCTCAATATTTCTATATGAGTTTAAGTCCGTCAGTTATTCTATCACACGTCAGTTTAAAAAAAAAATTTCATCATGAACGCTACAACTTTCAGAACACATATTATTTTAATCTAAGAATACTTGTCTGTCAGTAGATCTGCTACAGCATTTGCGTATATCTATCATACTTAAGTTTTAAATGGCATTATCGCTTTTATGCTAAACTTTCAAAATAGTAGGTGAGCTGCTACCACACAGGTATATTAGAGGCGTTGTATGTCAACCGATACGGTACGCTCATGTTTGAAAAGAAGTTAATGTTTTTACGCGTAGATTACAAGTCCGCATTAAAAAAAACTGTTTCCATGTTAATATATTATCTAAAACATCACTTTACTTTGAACTAGAATGTAAAATGTGAAAGGCTTGAATCGTTTCCGATTTTTATGGAAGTTGTTTTGTAAACCTCAAATGGATTTTCTAATTTCTAAGATTTATGTTTCAAATTAAGTGTCTTAAATATTAATCGTCATTGTCGATTTTTATTTTTTTGAAATAAAACTTGCAGCAATAATTTATGAGCCTGGAACGTAGACACCACGGCGTATCTTGTGCAAGTTTCGTTCAGGGTATTGCGTCATATTTCAAAATACAACTTTTATAGTTTTATACGTATATATATATATATATATATATATATATATATATATATATATATATATATATATATATATATATATATATATATATATATGGGAAGAGAAGGATTAAGCTAATCCGACGTGATGGGAAAATGAAAAAGGAAAACCAAAAAATGGATGTTTTTTATGTGTACATCAACGTTTCGTCTTTATTTATAAGACTTCATCGGGATGATGATATAGAGAAAAAAATGTCATGCAAGTACAGATACATGTAGGGTAGACATATTGGGAGGAAAAATAAAATTAAATTATGGCCACTACTGGGTGGGCGTCCGTACTTGTTGGAGAATAAAAATGAATGTTGAAGAAAATGAGTGGGGAAAAAATAGAGGGATGGGTGAGCAATGACTACTGTGGCTGGTGGTAAGAGAAAGAGGTGGGGAATGAGCAGGGGTAAAGTGGATGGCAGAGAGGGAGTAGAGGAAGAGGGGGGAGGTGTTTGACCAGATGGCTGCGGTCAAGATTGAAGGGGAAAAGTAAGTTGGAATGTTTGTGTATGGGGGGTGTATGCAGGGAAAGGAGGATGACCGAAGCCATCTGGTCAAACACCTCCCTCCCCCCTCTTCCTCGGGTCTCATGACCATGTCTTTGATATATATGCCTGCCTGTATGTATTTGCCGTAGAACACCGTCACATTTCCGTTTGTTGTTATTGGTGACGGTTCCTGTTCCCAGATGTCACGCAGTCTTTCAATTTGCATGTCTTCGCAGTTCTTCCAGTGGTTGTACCTAGCTACTTATTTGTGGCGGGCTGTGTAATGACTAACTACCAACATGATATTGCATCTATACATTAGGTGACTTTGGCATTCACATATTAGTATTGGAAGCCTTTTAGTGAGCAAATAATGAAAATAACTTAGAAAGACAAAGTGGAGATAACTGATATAAGAGATACATTTGTACCGGAAACTAACACATTCAGAACATTAATAAAGGATCAGTATGGTCATTTAGACACATGATTAACATTAGGGGATTATGTATCTGTTGTAAAGAATCAAAATATATATTTGTTTTGTAAACCGTAAATAAGCAAAAGTATACAAATCACGTAAGTAAGTCTGAGAAGAGCAACCCTGGAGGGATTAAAACAGAAGGAGTAGAATTATGTAGCACTGTAGTGCTTCATAGCCAGCAGCTCTACCTTTGGATCTAGGCCGATCGCATCATTATAGGATACCGTACCAGCCAGTTTCAGCGCCTTATTCTCGACTGATAAAACTGCTACGGCGATCCTTTCACGCTGGAGTCGCCAATATTTGGTTTAGGAATGACTATTGCTCTTTTGTTGCATACATTTTATCCGTGTGATTTGATGTTAACGTTTTTCTATGGTTTTTATAATAAACATACTATTTCACTTTCATTCTACATAGGATCATCCGTTTTGAGCCACAGCCAAGTGAGTCCTTTTCCACTTCTGTCTGTATTTCTGTTGTCATTCTCCTTGCTTCGTTTTCTTTAAATCCAAACCAGTGTTTGACTGGGTACAGAAAACTCTTTTCAGTGTACCCACTTGCTTCTATTCAAAAATAGCAATAGTCCACCTGCTACCCATTGTCTTCGCTGTCTTCAATTAGCTTTCTGTACCTTATTTCTTTACTGTTTTCTCCACCATTGATGTCATCTACCCAACTTACTCTTAGCTTAATTATAATAACTTTCCTCCAATGTTGACTCGATATGTAAATATAAAAGGTTTAATTACATGTTTTTTATTGTGCGAATAATTACATTTCTTACCTGATAATATGACACAAGCGAAATGTTTCAGTCCCTTTTTAATTCAATGTCTATGCAAATCTGTTTATATGTCTGCTTTATTTATTTTCTTAATCGTTGTAATACGGTGAAGTCAATCAAATTGAATTAATTCCACACAATTGTTATATTTATTTTATTAAATTAATATTTTCAACAACTATTAATTCATCTTTAGCTGGATATGTCAGGACAAATTTGATCTGTGTATTTTTAAAACAGCTTTGAGAGCAATTAGTTTTAGTCGAGGTTGAATCAACCACTTGTCAAGAATCTGCCTTAAGCGAAACAAATCAGAATTAATAAAAAAGTGAAAGTTTGTGATTTCAGCTTCGAAGTCAACAAGGCAAATCAAATTAATTCATTTAAGGTTAAGGTGAACCATAAATAGAATTCAGAAAAATGCGCTTGGTGATTGGACGCCTCTTATTTAAGATGCGTGCAAACATATCAAAAAGAGGCTTCGTCCCTTGGTTGTACTGTGACGTCACTGTTTACCTTGATAGTTAATGGAAATATTGTATTGGTATACCTTCCTCATGAAATGAAAAAAAAGATATTTGCATCGAATTTAAATATCGTTGAAAACGCCAATATTTAAAAGAGTTAATATGTGTATCGATACTGAATTTTCCTTTATCGCAATCAGAAGCAACCGGCATTTTATTTTCTTCTGTTTTGAGAAGTTGTTTAAATACCGAATTATTTGGAGGAGAAATAAGAATAGGTATTCTTAAGATCCGCCCATTGAATATATGTGTTTATATATATACATATATATTTATATATATATATATATATATATATATGTATATATATATATATATATATATATATATATATATACATATATATATATATATATATATATATATACATATATATATATATGTATGTATGCATGTATATATGTATGTATATATATATTAGACCTCTTCAAAATGGACCTTTTTCTTCAAACATATGGAAACTGATATTATTCCCATTCTCCAAGGTCTAAATTAGCAAAATATACCAGTTATTGTTATCTTAGCTATGCCTGCCTCAAGAGCCATGTAATTTTATTGTTGACGTTTTTCAAAAACGCTACAACATTTGGAATATTATGTCCTTATTTTCATTGTAGCATTCCAGAGGTTGAGGCAATATCATTGAAAGTTGTACCAAATGAAAGCTAATAAAGTTTACTTTCATATGGTAGTAAACACATGAACACCTGTGTTAATTGTAATTAATTTCAATGAACAAACATATATATTTTTTATGCTTGGAAAGGATGCCATCATATCATACATAACTTTATCTCAAAAATGTTACTTCTTATGCATGTATATAATTTATTATCACTAAGTATGTTTTATCTCTTCATTTCAGATCGTAAGTTAAAGCTGATTTGTTAAGATTTGTTAACTGCTGACAACATAGAATCTGGAAGACAACTATGCTGTGGGAAAGTGGTCAGCGATACAAGTGAACGGGATGAACCAACTGAAAAGAGAAGAAAGGTGGCAACTTCTGCCACAAGGTCATTCAGTGATGTGTATCTCATTGGGCAACCCAGCTTCAGCACTAGGGGCTCTCAACTTCCTACTAATCGCCAGGTGTTCCAGTATTTCCTGCATTTGAGGAATGATAATCCCAACAGTGACAATAGGTCTTTAGCCCATGATACAGTTGATGTCGTTTTGCCATTCTGGAATATGGCAAGGATTAAAACACTAACTAGACCAAATGCAGTCAACCGTTTCATGATCCTCCATGAAAAGTACAGGAAAATTGTTAAAAACAAGGGATGAAATAACAAATCAGAGGATGAGAAACGAGCTAACTTTCTGATGGACTTAGACAAGTTATTTGATATTGGAGCAAAGGATGTTGTGGAGGAGATAAGAAACAACAGGCTGCTCACAACGGAGACCAAGGAAGAGGACGTCAAGTTCTACTTGGACCAACAGACAACTCGCCTGGCACACATGTCAGGTCATGATAAGGTGTTTGAGAAGAAGTCTAGAGAGAAAAGCTTCCGAGAAGAAAGAGAAGAGAGAATATTATCATCAGTGACTGCTGCAGCAGCAGAAGTTGGGGAAATTTCAAGTGATGAAGACCCAGAGAACAGTCAAGGCTCTGGTACTAGTGAGGGTTCAGAATACACTGAGACAACACCAAGCTGTTCATCAAAACCAAGTACGATAACCTTACACTTTCCACACTCAGTTGTGACCAGTGGAAAGATTTGTAGCAATGCAGATCGGTTGTCAATCTCTGACAACCAGACTACAGCCATCGTGTCTGCAGTGTTGAAGGCAGGAGGCGCAGGTCTTGCCGACTTTGTTATATCAGCCTCTACTACAAGACGAAATAGGATAAACACTCGTCATAACTTGTGACAAAGTTACATGAATAACTTCAAGGAAAGTCCGCCAGATTACTGCACACTACACTGGGATGGAAAAATTCTATGGGATGTTCTTGGTGAAAGATACCCAGTGGAAAGTCTTGCAGTGCTTGTCTCTGGTACTCCACAGTATGAAGAAGGGAAGCTGCTTGGTGTGCCCTTCATAGAAAGTTCCACAGGAAGCCAACAGTGTAATGCTACAGTGGAACTGATAGAAGCATGGGGTCTCACAGACAACATTGTAGGCTTGGTATTTGATACCACAGCAACAACAGTGGCATCAACAAGGGTGCAGCGAAGCTTATTGAAGAAAAAACTAGGCAAAAAGGTATTCTACTTCGCTTGTCGCCATCACATATCAGAGGTAATAATTGGAAGTGTATGGGAGGCTGTGTTCAGCAAGGTCAAGAGTCCTGACAACCCAATGTTCAGCAATGTGACAGAGAAGTGGGACAAGTTGGTTAAGGACTGCCCAAGAGTTATGGGCCTAGTTGAACAAGACTTGAAACAGAAGAAGACAAGCACAATTGCAGTCTTTAGCAATTTCCTTGAGGAAGCAAGTCCGAGGGCAGATTACAGAGAGGTGGCAGAGCTGTGCCTGATCCTGCTTGGTGAGTAACCTCATCGAGGTATCAACTGGGCCAAGCCA
>OY744519.1:189251320-189263820 GCA_963556195.1 Sepiola atlantica | reverse complement strand
TTCACTTGGATTACGATGACTGATATACAGACAGCGAAAGTGTTCGTTATATTATAAGTGACATTATAAGAGCAGGATGTAATACAATAACACATCATGTCACATCTGTTACTTCCCGAACAATACGTGCCCACTCTATTTATCTCTTAGTGCATTTCTTATTCTAAGGTAAGAATTGTACTATGAATTGTGCTTTTGCCCGTAACGATATTAATTAAATGGCCAAAATATTTAGTTCTATATTAACACTAGTCTCCATCTTTGTCTGTAGTCAAATGTTGATGATAGTTTTGTGATTCCTTTCAGTTTTGCACGTATCTTTCTATTAGTCAACAATTAGTCAAGTAACATGCTTCCAGTCAATATAAAATATGACTTGCTGTTCTTGTTCCTATAAGATATGGTAGTGATCCGTATCATGGACACACATACATATTTAATTACTCAAATGACAAATATCGAAATTACCATCTTATTCAAATCGTTAGAAGTTTTTATTTTCAGAATAAAGAAAAAGAAAACCGTTGATTAATCTGAGAGTTTGCTTTCCCACGCATATAGAGGTGTTTGTCTGTTTTTGTGTGTTTCAGAAATATATATTTGTTTAAGTGATGCATTTTCGTAGTACGGCGCAGTTTATTTTGAACGATATCATGTACAGTCAAGTTGATCTGATTTGCATGAGGATTCTATTGCTTCCAACATTGAAAGATAACTTTGTGAGATATTATGATCAGTATAACATAATTCGGTAATCAGTAAAGTATGTTGATAACACTTTTCTCACTTTTCGCTCGCATAAAAAAGCGTTAACATTTTAGATAAGCTAAATTCCCTTCATGAGACTTTTGCATTTACCAAAAAAAAGTGTGAAGAATTACTGCCTTTCCTTAACTAATTTTCTTGCAGGACAGTGTACTTACTAGCATCTCGAGGAAGCGGTAATTTACTGCTCTGCATTATAATGGGACTTCGATTGTACTTTTGTCCAGACTATGATGAGAGTCTTCATTAATAACGGTTACATAAAAAGCTATGTAGTTATTTGAAGTTGACTTCGATTGGCGAAGACCGTTAAATATTAGTCAAACAGATGACTGATAGCATCATTCAGTAGTTATGTTTGAATTTTGAGATACGGTTTAAACAGGGCGTTTCCTCCGAGATCCGACAGAGAAGAACTGAATGCTTGTGTTACATCTCCCCTATCAATGGTAGGCCTGCCAATTGGTCAGTTTAGTGTTTAACGCTCTTGCTAGGCCAAAAGAAAATATAAACATAATGTGTTGATAGGTTAAGAATTCGGATTAGCGTTTTGATGGGTATCATGCAGCGAATTCAAAAACACATCTCATAATATTGTCATCTTTTATTAATGCAATTCAAAAATATTCCATTTCTCGGCAAACAAAATTTGATGAATTGTGATAACTATTTTCGGAACTTGACATTTCTTTTCATCTCATATTCAGCAAAAACGATAAGAAATGTACGTAACGTATACGCTGTACTGTTGTTCCACGGTATCCAACAAAGTGTGTTCAACTGCCATTAAACATATCTCTTTGAGTTTATGCCATTGATAAAATGGCTAAGAATGTTTTATGTAAATAAATAAGAAATTAGATTAAAAATATTTAAAATAGTAAAATGTTAAAAATAATTGAGACCGGAAATAATCTCTAAATGATTTAAAACTGGTTAAGACAGGTCTTGCTTTTCTTACATATACGTTGAAATAATTTCATTTTATATACGTGTGGTCACATCAGAAATGAGCATCTTCGATTTGCGTGTGAACCGTCAATATTGACGATATATACAAATGCCGGGGTGATGTGAAAGCAGTATTTGTTATCAACCGTTCGGTCTCTTATTAATTTCGGTTCATTGAGGACTTCCGGGTGGGCTAAGGTGATACCAGTCGAGGGTTCGTTCTCAACAATCAGTCCGACAGAAACTGGGCTATTTCGGTGGCTTTTTACCTGTCAGGCTGAGGCATTGTGTTCTGTTTTGTCTTAGGAGGTGCACCATTCCAGGCCTTGCCTCCTTTTTGGGGGGTGGACTAAGTTTATTGCTTACTGCCTGGGGCGCCCTGACCGTGGAATGCCGAAGGTATTGTCCAGGCTATTTTTGCTAGGCCAGAGGGCTCCTACTTTAAGAGCACTGGCTTTATTCTTCCCCCATCTTCCGACTTTGTGTCACATAGTCCTGCGTTGGATAGAAATTAAATAATGTTATCTGATATTTATTTCGTTTATTTCTGAAATTGTCTTACGATGCATTTCCTGTTGTTAATATAATTAAGATATTTCAATCACTTCCTCAAATGAACTCTAATGGTTTTTTCTACGTATGGCACATAGCTTTTTCTTAAACTAATATATTAAGCAATTGAAATATGTTGCATACATATGTACGTACGAACCAGGGGTTTTACCCCGCCCAATAAACCGGTATTGTACGGGCCTTCGGGTCTGGATTTACGTCGGTCTATCGGTTGTCCGTCCTGTGCAGTTCTAGGAGGTGCACCCTCCCAGGCTTTGCCTTCTCACCCTTTGAGAGGGGGTTAGTTTATTACTAATCGCTTGAGGCGCCCCTACCGGGGAATGTTGACGGGGCTGCTTAGGAAATTGTTAAATAGCCAGAGTGCTAAAAATCCTACTTTCCCGACCTTGTGTCACATCTTACCTTGTGGGAGGAAGATTAATAGAATCATAAACACGATATGCCAAATCTAATAACAAATAGGTTGTTATAATACCGATGCTATGTAAATCCATGAAAGCTAGAAAATTAATATATATAATCCGATACTGTTGGTACTCTCCATGTAAAACTGAATTAATAAACAAGAACGTATGTTTTTGCTGAGTTCGTATGTCTTTACATATACGTTTGATATTTATTTTTGCGATCACGTATTTCTTCTCAACGCTGATCGTTTGGTAAGCAACGCCAATTGTATACAGTGAATCATACTTGCTCGAGTGCATTCGGTAATATTGCGTGTTTTTTGGAAGAGTTTGGATGAATCGATTGCAATCGGTTGCACCTGTAACTTAGCCTTAATGCGAGTGGAAGAGAGCGTAACATCCTGTCTTCTGATTGGCACGCGAGTCTGACATTAAACAAGGCAGCATCGGGAATTGTTATCAACAGACGGCGAACTGAATCAACTTGAAAAACACAGAAGAAAATACGAAGGACGAAAGTGAAAGTAAATTATGCAGATATCACTTTCAATATATATATATATATATATATAGGTATACATACATATATATATATATATATATATATATATATATATATATACATATATATATATATATATATATATATATATATATTGTTAGGGGATAAGAAGCAAGCAGAGTGCTCATTTATTTAGAGAAAACATTTAAAAAATAACTTTTTTTTAAAAACTTGAGTATTTACGGTGATAAACACCCATGTCAGAAGTATAAGTATACTCTTTTTTCTCTTTTTTTTTTCGTATAATCATCCCTGACTGAGACATATCTATCGCAGTCAAGTTGAAATTCGTCTTGATGTTGTCGACGATAAATGTCGATATGTCGGTGTGTGTAGCACGCGGTTACGTGAATAAGGTAGTTTGAAATGGCACACATTGAAAACGTTGCTGAAATGTCATTAATAATGAGAATTTACAAAAAAAATATTTTGAAAACATGGACAACGCGAATTACTTATGTTTTTCAAAATAAATTATTTATTTACTTTAAAAACTTATTTTAAAAACATTAAACACAGCAAGACATTTCCGAAAAAACCCCACATCCAATGCTGGCTTATATAATGTCCCATGTAACAACTGCCATCAAATTTACGTGGGGGAAACGCAACGTGAATTGAAAAAAAGATTGAGAGAACACAAAAGGGATATAACAACAATAACTCTCTCAGTGCACTTTTTCACACATATTAGAGAACGATCATGCTTTCAAGTTATAACAGGCCAAAATCACCAAACACATTAATAACAAAGCTCGGCGAAGACTACTTGAAACAGCACTAATCACAGCCTCTTACACCATCAAACAACGAAATGGTTTCTACAATATATCCCCTTTAATAAGCAGAATCATCCTGACCGAACACAAACTAAACCTAGATCATAGCTAACTTTTTTTCTCATCATTTTCAATTGTACTTATATACAACTCCCCGCATACACACTCACATACTAACCCCTTCACATACATATTCATTCACTACAAATCAAAACTACTTGACCAAAAATAACATCCTTACCAATGAACACAATCTAGACATTCTCACAAATATTCTGATATTTAAACCCCGTTTTGCTCTCAATTTAATCTCAAACCATATCTACATCCTGAACGAAACTACATTTCACTTATCTCTCCCCAAGATTTAAATAAGTGTTATTCTTCTTTTCTTTTCCTTTTCTTTATTGTCATGTTCACAGCACGCTTCAATACATTCTTTCAAACTCACATATAGCCACACATTCCTGGCATAGCCAGCTGGTCAATACTCCTACTCACCAATGATTTCACACCTGACCAACACAACATCTCCCCTATCCCCTCTCACCTATCTCACCCTTTCGACTACTTAATTCATATTTTTTCCCACACCCGCCTATTTTCAAGTTATCTTCATTTCTTTAATTTTTTCTAAAACTAGGTATACCACCTACATACCAAACACACAGAGTTCCCCCTTCCCTCTTTTATTTCAAGCCCCTCAAAATCCATACCACACTTCACCACGACAAAAACCTCAGCTCCCTCTTCTTTCTCCCACCCTAAGACAAATACACTAACACCCTCACCCCTCCCATTTTTCACTGCTACCTTAATGTACCCACTCATATTCATTTCACTCTCTGCCACTGATTGATTTCTCGCAGATTGGACCCTCGTCCAGCGCTCTTAGTAACCACGGTTTCTACTTTTCCTTATCAACCGATCATTTCAACCCAATATTTCGATGTACTTTCATGACATTTTTCTTAAAATAATCATCCTGAGGAAGTCTTACAATTAAGACGAAACGTTGATGAATATATAAAAAAAATATATCTTGTTTTTTTTTCTTTTTCATTTCCACATACATGTATATACATACACACTACCGTACCTAGATACTGTATATACATATGCTCACACATAAAAGCTCGCGCGCACATACGCATAAATAAGTGCATATTTACGTTAATCGCATATCCCTACGTATAAAGCATACGGATTCAATAAAAAGATATGGATAAAGTATAGGGAATACAAGATTCAAATAAAGAGACCTTAAATGTAAAAAAATAAATTCATATTTATAATAAAAAGATGAAAAGTAAACATTAATAAAAAGTAAATTCACCAAAAATTTTTGAAATAAAAAAATGGAAAATAAAAATATGAATATTTTAAAAACATGAAAGTAATTATTTAAATAAAAACATATATGTTAAAATAATAAAATTGAAATACAAGACATTTTTAAAATATTTAGTAAAATTAGAACAAGAGAGATTTAGATTGAGAAGGGAAGAAAGGATACTTTTACTCGTTGTGATCAACTAACAATTGATGGTTAAAACACTCTGATTTTTCTTTTTTTTATACGTGAATTCTGGTGGAATCTTTAGTAATGAACTTCTCTCTTTACTTGGAACGATTACAAGCTTGATCCGGGTGAAGCGGTGTTGTACTGTCACTGTAAAACTATTTATTTCATTTCAGTTCAGTCGAATTTCTAAGAAAACAAGTGGCCCCTTCCTGACACTAACACTGATATCTATATAAGGTACAGAGATATTTGAATATTCCATTAATGTTCTCCTTGACCTATCAAACGTTAGGTTAGTAAAGAAGTTAAGAATATTAATTTTCTTCGCCCTAATTGACCTGTTAATTATGTTATAGTATATATTTCTCATGACTTCTAGGTCTTAAAAGATTCCAGGAAAAAAATTAATCTAGTCTTGTGGAGTATCCAGCTCAGTGCTGTTACTTGAGGTAACATTATTTGGAAAAGACGCACAATTCTTCGTATGAGCCAGAGGGAATCTTATTTATGCTACGAATACTATGTTATTTCTAATATTTAGGCAGGGTTTTCTTGTTTGGGAAGCATCCTCATGTCAGGTTGTTCTGACAAACCCTTGTACAGAGAGACCGAAGACACTCTAAAATATGCACCATTCTTTGTATGCGCCGGTGTATAGCCGTGTAGTAGGGGATGATATTTGTGCTTCGAATACTATGTTATTTGGAATATTTGGTTAGAGTTTACTTGTTGGAGAAGTATCCTTATGTCATGTTATTATGACAAACTCTTGTATAGACAGACCGAAAGCACTCAAGGATAGTCGCTAGTTGGTTATTCTAAACACCTTATATAATATTAATATTAATGTATGTACTTTAATGCGTTTGAATTCAACTTAAGGTTCATTTGTTTTGCAGGGTAAAGTATCCCTATTTTTAAATCTGATGTATCAAGCTGTTAATTAAAACAATTAAAGCCATGTGAGTTAATGGAATGTACATCTCTTGGCTTTTCTAATTATTTGTTATTTAACTATTGGTGTTGTGTTACTTTTAATTAATTTTCAAAAGAGTTAAGATAATGAATTATATAAGTATCTTATATAATTTATAGTCAAACGAAGATCACTGAGCTTAAAAACTATTTTGAAATTCCATTCCCTACTTCCTGTAGATAACTTTGCGACTTTCGCTTTCTATGCTATATATTATATCTACAATAGAAAACAAGGACATTTAAAAGTTCTACATAAGATGAACGGGAAGATGAAGCTGCTACCATATCTCAATATAGTATTCAAAAGCATCGGTAAACGACTATATGTATATGTTTTTCTGTCTAATTTGTAAAGAGAACTCTTAACAGTTTGAGTGTAAATTGATTTCATATGTGACATTATTCATGTTATATCATTTACATGCCAATGACAAACCACCCACATTTCATTGACACCAAATTAAACTTATTCTGAAAATTTAACAAATTATTTGTGAATTCTTTACTGACAATAAACAATCAAATATAAACACTATTGTTTACTCTAGACATATAAACATCGTTTAATGCAGTGTTTGTTTTACTTAAGTATCTTCAGACATTAAAGTTTCCGTTTTTAAAAGGAATTATCATTTATTTCATTTTCTGACTAATATAATAATGCAAAATATTAACCGATTGTAGTAGTAGTCGAAATACTTACTCCAGCAAATGGTTATACCCCAGTCATCTTTTTATGCCTCCTGTCAAATGTAATATAATACTGGGGAATTGCATTTGAACATTTAAGTGTTTAACCTAGTAGTATTAAAAATAGATGAGTAATACTATAAACATATCATTATTTATAAATTACAGAATAACACATTCTTCATCTGAATGATTCGTTATAGTAAATTTACTAAATATCCTTGGAGTACCAATGAACAACATATAGACATATAGACATATAAAGCCTGCTCAGTGTGTGTATAGGCTATACGAACCATCGGTTGGTATGAGGGGTATTGGATGTTACTAAAATATTATTATGACGGTATAAAGCGTACATGGTATTTTACTAAACATAACGTAGAGTCAGACGATGTTGGCCTTATTTGGTTTTATTTACTTAATTGTGTATATACAAAAAAAAACACCCAAACGCAAGGTAGAAAAAACAAAATATAAGCTAAACCAATGATAAACAAATTTTTTCTCTGCCTTTTAGTCAAGATCAAAGTGTAATATCTGTTCCGATGGATACTGCAGCCCATCGACTGGTATTGTCTTGGCCTTCGGGGCTTGATTTACGCCGGTCTATGGGTCTGTGTAGTACAGTTCTAGGAGGCCCACCCTCCAAAGCTTTGCTCCCCCCTCTTTGGAGAGGAGTAAGTTTATTGCTTACTGCCTGAGCCGCCCCTACCGGGGAATGCCGATGGGGCTGCCCAGGCAATTTTTAATAACCAGAGTGCTCACTTTCTCGGGCGCTGGTTTATCAAATCCCACTCTCCCGACCTTGTGCCCCATCTTACCGCTGTCGGAGGTAAATAAAAATTAATATATTTATATATATATATATATATATATATATATATATATATATATATATATATATAATGGTAATAATCCAGGTGAAAAATATCCACAGGGTGGTAATCCAGAGAATTTTAACCGGGTTTATAAAAAGTGATCAATATCAGAATAGAGTTTTATATATGATAATTTTATTTACACAGACATGTACAAAATCTGCGACACTTGCATGTCGATGTTATCGATCAACAGTTACTATAAACTGAGATATCATCAGGAAGAGTTAGAATCCGATCTTAACTACAGATCATATTTGATCTGAGGTTAAGATCGGATTCTAACTCTGCCTGATGAGATCTCAGTTTATAGTAACTGTTGATCGATAACATCGACATGCCAGTGTCGCAGATTTTGTACATGTCTGTGTAAATAAAATTATCATATATATATATATATATACTCGTGCTGGTCAAAAAAATAGAACATATGTATAAAACTGTAAAAATCATTGCGTTTGAGATAATTTTCGGATTTTTAATTGTGTAGGCGAAATATTCTATATGTAAATAACAATTACAACTATTTTTAATCATTTGATATATTGACATATGTCAGACTCTATTGTCACAGAGTAGTTTATTGTCACATTGGGAAATTCAACGTTTCAATTTAATAGAAAATTATTCGTTGAGTAATCTTAAACGCAAAAAATTTCTGTGTTTAAAAAGATTTTGCAAGTAATTTAATCATAATCTTTCATTCTTATCTGTGAGATGTAATTGGTGCTAAAATATTCCTATCATGCTAAACTAACTGAAATAGTTGTTTTACGATAGAAACTTTTTTTATATCAATTGCAATGTCAGTTTTGAATATTTCGCGTTTCAAAATAATAGAACAAGACAGCTAAGAAAACAAAATAGTTTTTTTTATTAACTTAAATACAAATAAAAATTAATCAATATTTAGTAGCAGCACCTTTTGCCTTGATAACAGCATCAATTCGCCGGGGCATGGAAACAACAAGCTTCTCACCATCTGTGTAGACACCGAATCCCATGTGTTCTGTAATGCAATCTTCATGGCTGCAAGGGTAGTAGGTTTTTCTTTGCAAAGCTTCCTCTTCATCTGATCCTACAAGGCTTCAATAACGTTCAAATCTGGCGAGTTCACCGGCCATTCAAGAACAGGCATTGATCGTTCTCGGAGCCAGGAAGCTGTGGACTTGGCAGAGTGTGCCGGTGCCAAGTCATGTTGAAAAATGATGTCTGTGGCGTCACTGTCAAACTGATTATCCAGCACTTGCAGTATATTAACTTCCAGGATATATTGGTACACTGTTGCGTTTACATTTCCTTTGATGAAGCAAAAATTACCAACACTCTTAGCACTCATACAGCCCCAAACCATGCAAGACTGCGGGAACTTCACAAACTTCTTGACGCATTCTTGGTTATAAAGTTCCGTGGATCTTCGCCAAACATGTGGCCCTTGGTTGCCGAAGGAGATACAAAATCGAGACTCATCTGAAAAGATTACATGCCGCCATTCGTCTGTTGTCCAGGTTTGATGAGCAGTTGCCCATCGTAGCTTCTTCAACATCTATTTTTTGTTAAAGAGCGGTTTGGTGGCAGCTATACGATTTTGGTATCCCAGTTGCCGGAGCCTTCGGTAGGTAATGCTTCTTGAAACGTCGGCACCAGAAGCCTGTTTCCACTCTTTAGTAATGTGGCTTGTTGACTGGAATCGACTTTTCTTTGCCACCTTGTCAAGTGCCCGGTCTTGTCTTTCAGTGGTGCTTTTCTTTCGTCCACATTTCTTGCGATTGCTGTTGGAAAAACCCTTAACATATTTCTGGAGCACTTTGCTCACTACAGATCTTGAACATCCGACCTTGGTTGCGATTTCCATGTGCGTCTTTCCTACTTCCCGCAAATCGTAGATTCGCTGCTTCTCAGGCAAAGATATGTCTTCAGAGCGACCCATAATGAGAGATTATGATTAAATTACTTGCAAAATCTTTTTAAACACAGAAATTTTTTGAGTTTAAGATTACTCAACGAATAATGTTCTATTAAATTGAAACGTTGAATTTCCCAATGTGACAATAAACTATTCTGTGACAATAAAGTCTGACATATGCAAATATGACAAATGATTAAAAATAGTTGTAATTTTTATTTACATATAAAATATTTCGCCTACACAATTTAAAAGCCGAAAATTATCTCAAACGCAATGATTTTTACAGTTTTATACATATGTTCTATTTTTTTGACCAGCACGAGTATATATATATATATATATATATATATATATATATATATATACAGGGTGGGCCATAATAAGGGTCCTATCTTTAAATTTGAATAACTTCCACAAAATTAAAGTTATACTCACCAAACTTTATGTGTGTGTAGACTGACCCTTCCGAGATTTTTTAAAATAAACAAAACAAATTTTAGCCGAAAAACACTTCTTAAAACTTACAAAAACTAAAGTATTGTTTTTTACACTGTTTTGAGTTTTTGAGGCAAACATAATGTTTTCTAAATGGGCGCCGTTGGCGGCTTCACACTCTTCGGCTCTTTTTAAAACATTTTCCATAACAGTTTGCAACATCTGAGGACTTATGGCTCTTATTTCTGCTTTAATATTTGCTTTCAGTTCCTCAATATTGTTTGGCTTATTGGCATAAACCTTTTCTTTGAGGTAACCCC
The DNA here is from genome assembly GCA_963556195.1 of Sepiola atlantica. Classification (NCBI taxonomy): domain Eukaryota; kingdom Metazoa; phylum Mollusca; class Cephalopoda; order Sepiida; family Sepiolidae; genus Sepiola; species Sepiola atlantica. The sequence goes on along the minus strand of OY744519.1, from coordinate 189,253,045 downwards.
ATTAGAAGAAGTCAGGAGCTGTAAGGTCGGGTGATCGTGGAGGCCATTGAATTTCGCAACTGCGAGAGATAATCTGATTTCCAAATATACCCTGTAAAAATGTAAGGGTATCTCTCGCAGTGTGTGCTGTGGCTCCATCCTGTTGGAACCACATCCTGTCAGGTTTGGCGGCAACCCACGGTTGCAAGAAATTTTGCAGCATTTCTCGGTAGCGGTCACCCGTTACTGTTACCTGATTTCCGGCATCGTCTTCAAAGAAATAGGGGCCAATTATCTCTTCAGCAGTAACGCCACACCACACCGTGCACTTGAGTGGATGTAATGTGTGCTGCTGAATTATCCTTGGGTTCTCCGTACCCCATATTCGGCAATTTTGTTTATTGATGAACCCATCAAGATGAAAATGGGCTTCATCCGACATTATTAGTTTTTTGAGAAAATCGGGATCATCATTGGCCAAATCCTGGAGTCGCATAGCGTACTCAAGTCTTTTTTCATTATCTCGAGGTTGAAGTTCTTGAACTAGCTGCCATTTATATGGAAAATATCCTCTTTCTCTTAGCATTCTCCGAAGTGAGCTTCGAGAAATGCCAAGTTCTTTTGATCTCCTCCTTGTGGATGTGGATGCATCCTCCTCCAAACTTCTCTCCAATTCCTCGAAATTTTGAGCTGTTCGTACAGTACGAGGCCTACCACTTCTCGCCATGTCGGATATTCCTTGTTGGTCCCTAAAACGAGCAATAATTCCTCGGATTGCTTTTACCGAAGGAGAGTTTCTGGTGTTGTAATGACGCCGATAGATGAGTTGAGTCTCCGAAATCGACTCATTGGATTTAAAGTACCACTCTATTATGAGGGTACGTTCCTTAGGGTTAATACGGCTCATGCTTGCTTCGGAAGGGGTCTTTTACTTATTCTAAAAAAAAAAATCAAAAAAGAATCAATAAATAAAAAAGTTATGAATTTTTAAAAATAGGACCCTTATTTTGGCCCACCCTGTATATATATATATGTATATATTTAACATATATATTTAACATAATTAAATTTATTTAACACGTTGCTTATTCTCAGTTGTAGATGCGTCTTCACACGTGTCAAGATGCTTTTCTCTGTCTATCGATCAGTACGTCGCATAGTAGTTTACTCGGTAGGTAACATCGTCGATCTGTCATGCTTCAGTGTGAAATGGCAACTTATATTGTTTAACATACAGATAGAATAAATGAATCGTCTATTAGAGACATTCATTCATCTATATAGTGTCCGTTCGTGGCTATGTTACGGTTAATTTTAAAATCTCATATACTCTCATTCTGAAAAAGTGAAACTTAAAAAAATATTTTTTGGTGTTTGTCACTCATACATTTTGAATAGCGTGATCGTCGATCAAACAGTAGTATCGGCGAAATCGCATTTTACTTCATCTCTCCAGTATAAGTTTTAAATATAATTTGCAATACTCCGTCACGTTTTAGTTTGAAATATCATTGTCGTTATCTGTTACACACATGCAAGTTTCGAATAGCATTGCTCTATGATATTCCTCTGTGTTCTATGATATTCCTCTGCTTGTTATATTTGGGAGAAATCAACGTATGCCAAATACCAAGACTCAGCATTGAACAACACATGCCGATTGATTACTGGCTGCCTGAAGCTACCAACTTGAACAAGCTGCACCCCTCACTCGCATTGCCTCTTCAGATGTGAGAGGAGAAGGTA
>OY744519.1:189051320-189246320 GCA_963556195.1 Sepiola atlantica | reverse complement strand
GATGAGATCTTCTAAAATAATCAATGTATATACAATAGGCTATGTATAAATAGTTTTATTGTTGTCTTCCTTACGAACAGATTCTATATTCTTCTGTCTTCATGTACACACACACACTCTCTCTCTCTCTCTCTCTCTCTCTGTCTTCCTGTGTGTATCTCTGTCTCTCTCCCCCTCTGTTAATTTCTCTCTGAACATTTATTCATGTATATACACATATACTATTATAAAGTGATATGACATATTATGTATATTTTCTTTAGTATTTGTTTCAAAAGTGCTCAATACGGGAGCAGAGCAAAGTAGTAGTATGAAACTATATTTTTAGCAAGTTAGCTACAGACAACAGTCCATCTTTAATTCCCAAATTAAATCATCAGGCAAAGTCCACTTTGACTGATTTTTTACAGCTTGAATGAAACACATACGTGTCTGTTTAGCTTACATGCAATGCTACGTATATATATATATATATATATATATATATATATATATATATATATATACAGAGAGAGAGACAGACAGAGAGAGAGAGAGACAGAGAGAGAAAACGTGAGATAAAGAGAGAGAGAATGAGAAAGAAGAGATTCATATTGAATGATTTATAACATCATATATAATACACGTTTATGATATTAGTAGAATCTAATTTTGGAATATAATATTAAAAGTGTAACAAGAATTTTACGTCCGTTTTCTGAGAGTTTATCTGTGTTCATCATTCTAGAAAAGACGAAAAAATTGTGTCGGTCTCAATGTGTTTATTCTTAAATAAGATTGAAATAATATCATATAGTGTATGATATTTATGTTGTAACTCGTTCAGCATATAGAAAGAAGCTATGCCTACTATAAAGATATTGAAATGTGAGAGTTAGGATCTGATTTATGTAATTGAGCGTAAGGATATCTGCTCATACAGGTGTAAGTATATACATTTAACTATATAAAATGGGTTTTCTGTTATTAATTGTAATTATATACGTATATATATATATATATATATATATATATATATATATATTCATATATATACATATATATATGCATATATCTATACATATATATATATGTTTATACATATATATATATGTGTATGTATATATATAAATATATATATATATATATATATATATATATATATATATATATATATTGCATTATATACGCTTATATTGTGTATAGATTTTCAGTATGTACGTTAATAGACCTTAATAGGTAGATATATTTTCATACTATATATATATATATATATATATATATATATATATATGTTTAAATTTTTAGGTGTATTTCCTACATCATGTGGTGTATTTATTTTTATTTGAGCGGCATTTTTGTTTATTCACAAACGCTGAATCTAAATAGATTAGTTGCTTAATATATATATATATATATATATATATATATATATATATATATGTATATATATATATATATATATATATATATATATATATATATATATATATATATATATATTAAGAGAGAATATTAATTTACTGAAAGTATTGCTGAGAGCTCTAATGAAAGTATTAACAAAACTGGAAGCAATACATAGAGCCAGATAGATAAGAAGCTGGAAAGCCCAAAAATAAACAATCGAAAGAGAGGGATTACAACTATCTATTGATTGTTCTTTTCAATCTTAGATAATAAACATCAAGTATAGTGTAAACTGTAAATTTAAATATCAGGATGATTAGAAATCATTTACTATCTCAAGAGACGCCTCTCCTTGTCAAAAATGGACACAAAAGAAAAGCTCGACCGGGTGGATTTCAGCAAGATGTATGTGTAGCAAGATGTATTTTTATGGTCATATGAAACATCGAATGAGATCTAGTTTGAAAAAATATATCAGTTTAGATCAGAAAACTTAGCTGACGTAAAGAAATATTAATAAATACAGCTACTTATTAAAAACGCCAAGATAAACAAGAGTAAATGTTATAAGGAGTCTGAATAAAAAAATTAATATTATTAAGTTAATACACCTATTGATGTTAGTAGTATATAAGTTACATCTTTGGAGCAGTGCATCTTCCTTATCCATTCCACACAGCGAGTAATCGATTAAAATATATGTCGTCTCTGCTTGCATATCTTGTTAGGACATCTGATCTCTTAGGACAGTCTCGGCGACGTCATTATTCCGTGATTCTTCAAATCAAGGCACGCCCAGACCATGCATGTGATTAATGTCATCTATTGGATTACATAAGTCAATCGTTATTTTGTCAAACATATTATCGAATATAGTATGTTATAAAATTCTGCTAGATTACATTATCCTAGATCGACACAAGCCCCAAAATATTGTAACAACAAAATAACTTCAAATAACTTTTTAATAACCTCTCACTTCTATAGTCTGCATTGTGAGTAATGCACTCTTTTAAAAAAGGAAAATTAGTGGATTTTTTTGTATCCAAACAAAAAAAGAAAACGTTTCGGTTTTAATGTTGTTATCCAAGGCTACTAAGAATATCGGTGAAAGTTTTGGGGGTCATCCTAAATTAGGAGTTGTGCAGCAAAAGTCTTGTTCACATTAGTTTTACATTTCTGCAGGGAAAACAAGGAGCAGACACTGGTTCAAAAGCAGGAATTACGAGGAAATACGCTATTGGAGTAAACATATCTCTGGAATATGGGGGCCTCTACAGTGAATGGATGGGGCTTAGCTGATTTTTGGTTTGGTTGAGTGTATTTACGTCGAGGGGGTACCAGAGCTGCAAGTCTATCAGAGAACATTCCATTGAAGTACTTGCGGCGATAGGACAGCGACTAGAGCTTTGTGGATAGTGAGGGACCTATTAGATTAGCAACTCTTTTATTGTGCCTTCTCTAAGAGGTAGAGACTAGTGGAGGGTTCACCAGCCCAGATGTGACAAAAATACTCCATGCATCGGTGGATGGTAGCTTTGTAGAGATATAGGATACTATCAGATGTGAGTAGTTTACTAGCACAGTAGAGGGAACCAACCTTTCGTTGCAGCAGTTTTTCATGCCATCTGTGAATGTTAGGCCGAGGAGTTTCAACGTTGGACTCTAATGTATGGTAATCAGTGGTTGAAGAGATTTCCTGTAATTGTTCAAGGAAAGGGGATTTGTCTTAGCAGCACTAAATGTTACCATCCATGTATGACCCCATTCCACTACATACTTCTCGTCTTATCGTACAGTAGTGACAATTATTTTCTAAGGTCATTATTCAAATTAGTCATGACTTACACAAAGCCAATTAATCTTGCAACAATAAAAAAGGATTTAATGTCAACCGGACACTTCTATTGTCAGTATGTATAATTAGTAAACCATTTACATCTCATTCAAAAACGAAAATGATTGTTGTTTTTTCAATGAAAATAAATACGTTTAGATTTTAATTTTGTCAAAGCGATGCCTTTATTCTACTATATTGGGGAGAAACGCGCCCCCTCTCGCGCGGGCGTTATGCAATCTACGTTAATGCATTAGTCATAGGTGAATACGTCAAAGGATTGTCAATCGACTTGCCAATCTTATAGTCCGCACCTATAATTAGTACATCATTTCCATCTTACTCAAGAATTAAAGTAAGTTGATGAGTTTCTTCCCCCCCCCCTTTCCAAAAAAAAACTTTTACATTTTAATTATTTTTTTAGCGATGTCCTACTTGTTTTTGTTCTCATGATCGTCTGGCGCAATTCAATATTTTGTTTATTTATTTCGTCTTTCCTGAGGTTTATTTGCGTTTCTTGTTTCGTATTTCTTTCCCATTTCTGGTTTAATGATGTCTGACGTCTACTGCTAGCGGCCAATACCTTCAAACAGACACAGGTGAATTCCTATTTCATCGGGTAAAGATATCGCTTAAAGATATCATCCACTAAAATCATTGTCCATCTTATAAAAAACTGCTACAATAAACCCATTTCGCGTTCCATAATCATCAAATTAATGGATCATTGTAAAGTCTTTTGTTCGTCTGTTCTATAACATATAACCAAACCACAATTGTAAGTCTTTATTGTAAAGATGTTATTTGTATTTAATTCTTCATCGTCTTGCATCGCTTGAATAGCTTTCTTCTTGTTGTTTAATAATGTTTGGTGGATTGGTTCCGTAAAAATGATAAACATACAGGCACACACGTACATATATATCCTTGACTTCGACATAATATTCAAGGGATCTGATAGATGCACATTATGAAGCTCAGACATAAGCTGAAACATTGTAAATATTACACTGTGTTTTATATACAACCTAGAAGAGTATCTGTTTCAGGCTGCGTAAAATTAATTTCGCGTTTCATAAAACTCAAATAAATATGTCATTTAAAATTATTTTGTTCTACAACATATAAACGATTTTAAGACGAGTAATTTTCTTTTTAACATAGTTCACCCCAAACAAGGCAGGCCGCCACTGTAGACGTAAGGGGCTACTGAGAAAAAGAAAAGGGGAGAAAGTAGGGGCGGTCAACCTAGATTGGGATCTGCGCAGCGAGGTGTCTGTTTACATTAGTTTTAAATTTCTGCATGTCTGTACTGTTGGGGAAACAGGAGGCAGGGAGGGAGTTCCAGAGGCCAGCAATACGAGGAAAGAAGCTATTTGAGTAGAAGGCTCTCCGACATCTGCGGACCTCCACAGTGAATGAATAGGATTTAGTGGATTGTCGAGTTAGTCTAGTGAATTTACGTCGAGGGGGCACCAGAGTAGCCAATTCATCGGAGCATAATCCATTGAAGTATTTGTAAAACAAGCACAAGGATGCTACATTGCGGCGATGGAACAGAGGCTGGAGCTTGGTTGACAGTGAGGAACCTATTAGGTTGGCGATTCTATTTTGGACCTTGTCAAGGAGGGAGAGACTAGTAGAGGATTCACCAGCCCAGATGTGACAACAATATTCATGCATGGGCGGATGGTGGCTTTGTAGAGATACAAGATGATGTCAGGTGTGAGGAGCAAAACCCCAATTTTAAATCTTAATTGCAAATAGTTTATCTGAATTTAATACTTAATCGTTTTGCTTCGTCCGAACTGCTTGCTAATTTTAGCATCCATTGCTACATATTGGTTCTGTACGAATGTCACACATACACGCACTACCTCACACACACATACATAAACACATTTACTAAGACATGCAATGTTCATAATATAAATACCAAATAACGATTTCAGCAAAGGTTTTTATATAATCACGGAATTACCTATAAAGACATAACATTAATAGCAGCGGTTATAACATAGATTCGTTCAAAATAACAAATTTAAAAAAGCAAATGTGTACAGTTTAATGATTATTTGGAAACATATTTCACAGAAAGTAATTATAACATTTATTTAAATTAATACTTTTCCTAATGAATTCTTACTGTCCATTTTCCCATAAAAATGTTTCCAACGTGATTTTTTTCTTTTCCTAATTAAATATGTTGCCATATGCTATGAAATGTAATAAAATAAAATATTAAACTCTAACATCAATTTTTTCCCAATATTCTATATATCGAATTATGCTTAGCAAGTCCGTGTAAATATGACATTTTCAGAGTGCAAACAATCAGATTAAACACTGAAACATATCATGACACTATTTTATTTAAATGTAATTATACTTGTTCTAAGTACACGTCTATAAATATAAAATACTTTTTAAAACTTATTAAGTTCGACGTTCGGTATACATTCTTCAATTCGACATAAATATTCCAGAGATAGGAAATATGCTCCAGGAGAAGCGAAGATATTAGTCGAAATACTCTTTATGTTGCAATGTATTTTATATACAAATTAGAAGAATATCCCGTCTAGCACGGGTACAAGTAATTTTTTAAACAGAAAATATTTAAACTATTTTTCTGTCATCTGAACATTTTTACAGATTCCCGAGTTCGACAGAAAGAATTGCGAGTTCGACAAAGTACACCTGAAGAAAGTCGGAGGTAACATCGGCCGACACGTTGTGATAAAATCAACGAAGATGAGAAGAGTAGTCCGAATATACCAAATTCTACAAATAGTAAAGATAATACAAATAATACATGAAATAATCTGTTGGAAGATGTACTGATATTCATGTTCCTTCGTCCTATATTTGATGTTTCACGTTTTCTTTATAGATAAATTTTAAATCGATCCATAAATGTTAAATTAAATTTAAATTATTTTTTCTGGCAAATATATCGTATTTTAATCGTTTTTGTTTAATCAGAATCGCACTGTTCTTTACCGTTGTTGGAGAAATTATTATCAACCGCGATCTTAACTCTTAACTTTTAACTTTTAACAGTTTTTATTACATCTATTTATTTCGTTGTATGTATGTAGGTTTTATTATCTAATATTTATTATATTCATTTATTTATTTATTTATTTATTTATATATTTAAGTATTTATCATTAATCTACTGACTTATTTATTTATATTATTTATATTTTTTATATTATTTATATTAATTTATTATTTTCATTAGTATTATATTTATTTATTTGAATTTTCATATATATTTGTTTTATATATATATATATATTTTTATTATTATTAGACGCAAATTTTAATAAATAGAAAGTTCAAAAAACGTTTTTTTATAGAGAATTACATTTTTTAAATAAATGACCGCTGATACGAAGAAAGAAAGAAAGAAAGAAAGAGCGAAAGAAAAGAGCGAGTAATTAATTCAATTAACAGTTAAATTGAACGCAGTAACAGTAATTTTAAACAATTAAGTCCACTACAACGCTAAAAGATGTGTATGCTGGCCTGCATAGGACGGACGAGTGTGTGTGTGTGTTTGTATGAGTGTGTGTGTGTATGTGTGTGTGTGGGTGTGTGTGTGTATCGAGCAGTAAGAAACAAAGAAAGAGAGAAAGAAAAAAGGTACGCAAGCCCAGACGAAGAGAGAAGGGAAGAAAGAGCGTAAGAAAAAAGCAGTTCATTAAGCGGTTAAATTGAACGCAGTAGTAGTACTTTTAAACAATTAAGTCGACTACAACGCTAAGAGATGTGTATAATTGATCGCATGGTGTGTGTGTGTGTGTGTGTTGTATGTATGTGTGTGTGGGGGGTGTATCGAGCAGTAAGAGAGAAAGAAAAGGAGAAAGAAAAGGAGAAAGAAAAAAGGTATTTGTGAATGGGTGTATGTATATATGTATGTCTGCTTGCACGCATAGGCACGTGTCGGTGTATGTTTTGGTGTGTGTGTGTGTGTACATATCAATGTACATGTACACGTCCCATTACGTGTGTGTTGACGCGTATGTGCGTGTGCTCATTTATACATATATTTAATTTATGATTTTTCTACTCTTTCCCCCTCATTGCCTGGGAAAACCTCCCACCGTACACACGCAAACCCCAAACACCGATGAAGACTGAAGGATCAGTCGAAAATTTTGTTCATCTACAAGAAAAAACTATTTTTCTTTACAGAACAATTTATATTCCTACACGTCAAAAAATAAATAAATAAAAAAATAAATAATAAAAAGTTATAACACAATATACACTTTTTTCACATTATTTTTTTATATACATACTTATATATATATATATATATATATATATATATATATATATATATATATATATATATATATACCGTGGACATGGTAGTGTAGAATCAGTTATGTTATGATACCAACCAATGAGACAGAAAAGTGTAGAATATGTTCGTTCTGCTGCTTATGCCAATTCATCCTTTTTTATGAAGCTTCGAATAAAAGAAAAAAATAAATAGATTTAAAATAAGGAATAGTCAGAGTGTATTCTATATTAAACTAGCTTTTCAAACACATTTTACGGCATGCAAAAAATAAAAACCGGGCTCAATGGTTGACTCAACGGGTCACATCTTTCTAGTATCAATATGTATACGCAATATCTTATCCTGGAGAAATGTTGCATTTAACAAACATTTATTTCCAATATTTCTCCACTCGCAAAACAGCGCCATTCTGTTTTCTAGTGGTCGTAAATCGAACTATACGTACAAAACAGAATTTAATCGATAAATATCACCAAGGAAATTGAAAAAAGAATCGAATACTAGAATAGATTTATGTTGGAGTACACAGAAATCGCAAGGGAGTTATATATACTACAGATTTTGAATCATGAAGCTCGACTAACTGAAAATAAAACCCGGACCATATAGCATCTTCCAGACAAATTGAAAAGTCAAGTGCGATATATAAAATCGAGTCTAATTAAAGTAAGTACATTGAGTAAGTGATAAATATCGCTTACTGTCACAATGAACCACGTCCGAGATAGCTTATAAAATGTATATATATATTTGTCATACTGGAAAAAAAACATATGTATTATTCGCTTTTTGGCCAAGATCAAGGTGTAGTATCTGTTCTGATGGATACTACACCCCATAAACTGATATCGTCTTGGCCTTCGGGGCTTGGTTTACGCCGGTCTATCTGTCGGTTCTATGCAGTTCTAGGAGGTCCGCCCTCCCAGGCTTCGCCTCCCCTCTTTGGGGAGGAGTAAGTTTATTGCTTACTGTTTGGGGCGCCCCTACCGGAGAATGCCGACGGGGCTACCCAGGAAATTTTTAATAGTCAGGCGCTCACTTTCTCGGGCGCTGGTTTATCAAATTCCACTTTCCCGACCTTGTGTCACATCTTACCGCTGTGGGAGGTAGATAAATGTATTATTGGCCTTTTGGACGAGATCAAAGTGTAGTATCTTTTTCCGATAGATACTGCATTCCACAGGCTGGTATTATCTTGGCCTTCGGGGCTTGATTTACGCCGGTCTATGGGGCTGTCCTGTGCAGTTCTTTGTCCTTCCTCTCTTTGGGGAGGAGTAAGTTTATTGCTTACTGCCTGAGGCGCTCCCACCGTGGAATGCCGACAGGCCTGCCCAGACAATTTTTAATAGCCAGACTGCTCACCTTCTCGGGCGCTGACTTTTAAAGCCTCACTTTCCCGATCCGATCTTGGGTCACATCTTACCTTGTGGGAGTAAGATAAAACTGGCCTTGTGCCTAACCTCCTGACGAGGTGGTAAATAAAAATATGTATTATTGGCCTTTTGGCCAAGATCAAAGTGTAGTATATGTTCCAATGGATACTGCATCCCATATACTCGTATTGTCTAGTTCTTCGGTTCTTGATTTACGCCAGTCTATGGGTCTGTCCTGTGATGTTTACTCCCCAGGCTTTGCCTCCCCTAATTGGGAAGGAGTAAGTTTATTGCTTACTGCCTCAAGTGCCCCTACTCGCGAATGCCGACGGGGATGCCCAGGCAATTTTTAATGGCCAGAGTGCTCACCTCTCGGGCGCTGGCTTTTCAAACTCCACTTTCCCGATCCGACCTTGGGTCACATCTTACTTGTGGAAGTAAGATAAAACTGGCCTTGTGCCTAACCTTCTGGAGAGGAGGTAAATAATACTTGAAAAAAAACATATATTGTCGATTTACAAAAGTGTATTCTATTGTAAGTATTCATATTTACTCTCGGACTACGATACCACAGACACGTATATGAAACTCGTTTAATTGAAAAGTATACCTAGAAAACTCTCTTAAGTGGTCCAAAAATATTATCTGCTGCGATCTAAAAATAACAGTAAGAAATGTATTTCTTTCCTAAAAACACTTATGTATGAAAATATAACATTTTTAATCATGGATGGTTACAATCACGTCCATGTTTTCCTTTACCTAAATAAACTCACTAGCATGTGAACATAACAATAAGAGAAAGAAATTGTCTAGAAAAGATCGACAGAGGAATGAACGAAGAGAAAGTCTATGCGTAAAGTAAACAGCGAGTAAATATTCACCTCTGCCATTGAAAGTCTACGTATATACGATTGTTATATCAGCTTCCCCCTTAATCTAGAACTTAGGTAAGGGCGGTAATAACGGGGTAGTGTCAGTTCTGTGTCTGCAACTCGGTTCCTGGGATGATCACGTGCAGCGGTAATGTATGAAACCTCAAACTGACTAACAGAGCTCTGGTAAGAATCCATCGTTTTCTAGTCGTATCCGCCTCTGCGCGTGACACGCAAAAGCGTGTAAGGCGCCGTATCAAACAATTAATGGACTTCGCATAGAACTACTGAGTCTTGCTGCTCTTAGTGACGATGGTAAAAAGCTGCCGTCTTGCGGGTTAACGAAAAACTACGACCCTAAAGATGGGTTTTGTGCAGACTCGAATCACGAGGCGTTTTTAATATCTATGCTTTACAACATCAGCAGCAACAATAATTATACGTTGTAAGTATGCCTCTTACCGTCTCGGCAGTCATGTCTACTGAGAAAGCTATACTCGGTGACCTACAGAGTCAATATTGAAAAAGGTTCGATCCTCGGGGTGCGTGAGTTGCTTTGCTGAAGTCACACTTATTAATATTCATGGGAAGAAACAGGTACCAGGTACAGGTAATAATTATGTATATATATATATATATATATATATATATATATATATATATATATATATATAAAATATTTGTTATTGTTTATATCTATGGACGTATACGTTTCGTCTTTTTTCAATCAAGACTCATCAGCATAGAAGTACGACTATTCATCACCGGTCACACGATTCGAAACCCTGGACAACAAGTATTTTTCAACTCCCGTCCAACGTCGCTAACCGCTAGGCCAGTTCTGAACAGCTTATAAACAATGATAATTTTGAAGAGTTCGAACGCAAAACGCGATAAATCCAATTCGTTTAAATTGAGACATTAAACAGTAAAACACGAATATATTAAATGTAGACTTCAAATGAGAACTGATTTGTATTGAAATCAAAAATAAATAATTGCGGTATTTTATTATGTTACACATAGTTATTGGGTGTCGTCGTGTGTTAAAATGCAACACTTTTTGTAAGGACAGTTTCGTGATTTTGAAAATGGCGTTCATCGCGTTTTAGATTCGAACTTTTCATATATATGTATATACAATATCCTGATAATTTTTTTTAATTGTCATTAATATTCTTTTAATTTTCATTGGTTTCATCTTTTCAGGGAATCATAAGTGTGGAGGATTATTGTCCGCCGGTCACACAATTCCAACCCAAGACCGTATTCAACATTTAAGCTTGGTCTGAACTTCTACAACCATACGACCAATCTCACAACCACGTATATTATTTATTGCATGTGAACCTATCAACAAAACTGATAGAAAAGGTGTTTAACGACCAGGGCGGACTGAACTTAACAGTATGCATTACATTTGACAGTCTAATTATAATTCTCGTAAAGAGACCATTCTATTATTAATGGGGCTATAATAATATCATAATAAATGTACAAGACGATTTTTTATATATTTATATATATATATATATATATATATATATATATGTGTAGAAAGAGAGATATGTGTGTATATATACATATGCATATGTATACTCATATATATATATATATAGAGAGAGAGAGAGACATGTGTGTATATATATACATATGCATATGTATAATAATATATACATGTATACATATGTATATATATATATATATGTGTGTGTATATATTCGTCTGCTACATCTAGTACATTACTTGCGTTTCTTTTTCTGATGTCATGGTATTTCGTGACACAAACGAATAAATGCAAACAATGTATTATTCACGTTATATTGTTCCTCAAACTGATGACAGGTATATTTTATAAATGAAAAGGATATCAGAAGATTAATGATATGTTTAATAATCGATGAGAGGGTGTATCACGATTCGATATTCATATCGTGTTACTGATATGTCAAAACTTGAGATAGAATTGAGATTTGCAATTCAAATGGAAAACGGACATCCGTCTCCATAGGAAACATGATACTATTTTGACGCTCGTGTTTTAACCAATCATATCAAATAAACATTTGCGTAACTGTCTAGATAAGTAGTTGTGTTTGGTGTATCAACTTAATAGAGAACTCCTTATTTGAAGAATCTATAATTGAACATAATATACCAATAATATACCAATGAAAGCTCAATTTGAGCAGCCGATACTTTTATGTATCAAATATAAAGTAAAGTAAGCATTCCCCTATTAACGCTAAGCGTATATTTCATCAAACAAAACAAATAAAAAGTATACATACACATCTGATTTGTTCAAGATTTAATCCAGTTATCAGCTGGTGTTTAAATAAAAAATAAGTTTATTTTAAAAAGCAGCATAAAGGCATCGAAATATGCTTTTTTATATTTCAAACATTTGATGACAAAATATTATACTATTATCATGAAAGAAACCTATCGCTACAAATATACAATTCATAGAAACTACGAGTTACTAAGTAAGTTAGAAGGAAAGTGTTGAAATGTGCTGAGAATATAAGTGGGAGAAACACAACTTGAATTGAAAAAAAAATTGAGCGAACAAAAAAGGGAAATAAAAAGACAATAAGTCTCTCAGTGCACTTTTCTCCCACGTATTAGAGCACGATCATGTCTTCAAATTTGAACAGGCCAAAACCACTAAATACATTAATAACAAAGCTCGGCGAAGACTACTGGAAACTGCACTAATCAGAGACTCCACCACCATCAGACAACGAAATGTCTTCTACAATCTATCCCCCTCAATAAGCAAAATTATCCTGACCGAACAAAAACTAAACCTGGATCATGGCTAAACTTTCATCTCTTCGCTCTCAATTGTACTTATATACAATTCCCCGCATACACAGCCTCACATTGTTGAAAACACTCTATATACTCTCACAAATATTTAGATATTTAAACTCTTTTGCCCTCAATTTGATTTCAAACCATCAAGACTGCCTGCAGAACAATACATTTCACCTATTTCTCACCAAAATTAATAGCACTTTCCTCCTTCTCTTTCTTTTTCATTTTCCTCCCCCTCATTGTCATATTCTCAGCACATTTCAACACTTCCTTTCTAACTGACTTAGATTCACACATTCCTGACGCAGCCAGCTGAGCAAATACTTCTACTCTCTAAATATTTCACACCTAAATTTCCCCTCTCCCTCCTCACCCATCTCACCCTTTCGACTACTTCTTTCACACTATTACCCGCCCACCCCGCCCACTTTCAAATCATCTTCATTTCTTCAAATCTTTCTCTAAAACTATAACACTAACTACACACCAAAAACACAGAGTCTCTCCCTCCCCTCCTCTCTCCCCAGAGCCTCAAAATGCATGCTACACCTCACCACAACAAAAACCTCAGCACACTCTCCCCTCTCTCAAACCCTAAGACGAATTCACTAACACCTCCACATCCCCCTTTTTTTCACTCACAGCCATCCACATTCATTTCACTCCCTGCCACCGACTTCTCTCAGCCCGGACCTTGCTCCTGGGCTCCCATTAGTTGCTACTACTTCTTCTCATTAACCCATAATGTCAACCCAATATTTATATCTACTTGCATGATATTTTTCTTAAAATTATCATCCTGAGGAAATCTTACAAATAAAAACGAACCGTTGATGAATACATAAATAAAAACATCTTTTGGTTATTACTTTTTCATTTCTCATGACGTCGGATTACACTCATCCTTCCTTTCTCATATATATATATATATATATATATATATATATATATATATATATATATATATATATATATGTAAATAAAACATACGTTCGATTAAGGGCCACTTAATGCGATCTTCTTCATAACACTTTACTGCTAAGAAAGTTAGAAAAACACACGCCGTTATTATCGCCATTATCGCCAGTAAAATTGATAACAAATACATTACTGTATATTAATTCACACACACACACACATACACGCATATATATATATATATATATATATATATATATATATAAATGTGTGTGTGTTTAATGTATGATTAAATATGATGGAAGTATGCTTTTATATATGTATCTATTCACTATAGTATTAATATATTTATCAATATTATGTGTAGTAGCAGTAGTAGTAGTAGGAGGCGGAGGAGGAGGAGGAGGAGGAAGAGGAAGAGGATGAGGAGGTTGTAACTGATTAAGATTTCTTACACGATATTTTTCTCACTGCCAAAAACAGATGGTGTTCTCTGGAGTCTCACAACAACCCCCACCAGATTTCTGGCACTTTCTTTTTTCGGTAGAATAAAGTATATTCGTTTACCATTGCTTTCTCAATGATACCGGTCGTAATATGTGATCTGATTGCCAACAACACTCTTCAAGATGTCGGCACTCTCACGTCCTTCAATTGAAAATTTTGATCGGACTCTTTCTAGTCGTTATCTCATAATGGCCCAGTCTTCATGACCTTCTTCTGTGGCACCAATAAATGCAAAGACACCGTATTTATTGGTGGGGGATTAATTGCTTTCCTCATCTAATCTGTTATTATGATTATTATTATTATTAGTAGTAGTAGTAGTACTGTTCTTACTCCTACTAATGTTACTACTACTACTAGACGCAGTAGTAATATATTGGCGATTGTAGTGATCTGTATCAGTTACATGAATAAACTATTTTCTGTCGATCTACGTGAGTTGTGATTCGGCTTGAGGGTTAGATTTTGTCAAACGAATGACTTTAGCAAATAATTCGTCAATCTTATTTGTCTTTTCATGATCAATTCAAAACTAATATCGGCATTCTCATATAATAATCTATCTCTAATAACAACCAGTAGTTGTCCATGAATTCTGTCTGACATAAAATATCCCCAATATTCAAGCAATCTGCTCTAGTATAGTTGTAATCCACACGTACGTTGCCAATCATTACTAATAACTTCTTATTGCTATGATCAAGTTGTATTCTATTGGTCAGTAAGTATACTCAATATAGCCATGTTATCACAATGTGCGTGTGTATATCTGCGTGTTTGTCAGTGTGTATGCGTCGCTGAGTTTAGTAGTCATATACTAATATAAGTACCTGTTTATTTTTCTACATTCTTGCAGAGTTCATTTTAATAAGAGTAATTCCATCACGATTCTAGTCTTTGAAAATTGGTTCTATTTAATCAAATCACGGATTACAGAAGAACGACACAGAATCTTCAGGAAATAAAAAGAGATACGAAAATATTCGTTGTCCTCATTTTGCGAAGAATTCTTGAACTTTGTCTTCTACACACTCAACGCTGCAGGAAATTACGTATCTGTCATTATCTCGAAAAGATCATTCTATGAAATGACATTGTCCTTTTTATCACTCTGTCGCCAGTTTGAAAAAAAAACAAAAAAACATCGCCATTTAAAACTCATTGATGTTCGATAATTTTTCAACTTTCGACACATCTTTTATCATTTTTATTAGTGGTTATGTCAGTCAGTGCTTCTATCGGTGGAGATATTTCGTTCAGCCCGTCGGCCTCTTTGTATTGGAAGAGTCCGAAGGCAAAGCGCGATAAATCCAATTTCTGTAAAGTGAAAAATTAAACGGTAAAAAGAGGAATTTTTTACTTCAATTAAAAAGCTTATTTTAATTGGAACCAGAAGGTCCCAACAGCATATTATGTAAAACCTGATTTTAGGAGCTGACCAAGTGTTAAAATAAAACACTTTTTGTAGTGACAGCGTCGCAATTTAAAAAAATGTTTATTCTGTTTTGCCATCGAACTCTTTATTTCTATTAATTAAATAAACAATCTCCCGTCTTCTTATTTAAAAAATACATTTCCTATTTTAATACACACTATTTTATAATATAATGCTGTTTAGGTGTTAAGCTATTGTACCCGGAAAGGGAAAGTACAAAGATAAAGAGAATCAACTACTAGCAATTTTTTTTTACAGTTCACACCAAACAAGGCAGGTCGTAACTGTAGACGTAACGAGAATTAGGGTTTAACTTTCGGAGGTCATCCTAAGTTGAGAGCTGTGCAGCGAGATGTCTGTTTATATTAGTTTTAAATTTCTGCATGTCGGTACAATTGGGGAAACAGGGAACAGGGATGTAGTTCACGAGGCCGGCAGCACGAACAAAAGAAGCTATTGGAGTAGAAAGCTCTCCGGCATCTAAGGAACTCCACAGTTAATGGATCGGAGTTAGGTGGATTGTCGGGTTGGTCTGGTGTATTTACGTAGAGTGCGGCACTATAGCAGCAAGTTCATCGTAGCACATTTCATTGAAGTACTTAAAAAACAGGCACAAAGATACAACATTTTGGTGATTGGACAGGGACTGGAGCTTGGTGGATAGTGAGGGGCTTATGAGGTTGGCGACTCTTTTTCGGACATTGTCTATGAGGAAGGGAATAGTGGATAATGCGCAAAATATATTACTAGCAGGAAGATCTGGCGGTGCTCGAGATTGAAATAAGATCACTATTATGTACTTTTTTACTACGTTCATAACACCATGCTACTGTCTTTTTGGTTTACTGTTCTCCTCTTCCCATTTTGCACCCTAATATAGTCGGAAGAATCTAAAATGTTGGAAAACTATCTGAATAAGTGCCACGCATATGCATTAAATTTTATTAAAATCGGATATACGTATTTGAATATTCGGTACATAGAGAGTACCCTACATATATGGCACCACTTCCATTCTATTCCCCAGATAACATTATATATATTATTTAAATTTCATAAAAACAAAGGTTCTTCCCCATAGCTCGCTTAAGTTTGTACATATGATTCAAATTTCATAAAAATATGATGTATTTGAGGTTTTGAAAGCCTTGTGCTTTTATAGCCCTGTAGGGTGCATTTAGGGATTCAGGAACACTTCCATTATCGGCTTCGGTAAATATAAAATAGGACTAAATTTTTAGATTTTATGTAGATTCTCAAACCTTTTTTTCTATAGGGATCACGCAGACATAACGGACGTACACACACTAACACAAAGGAATTGAGTTTCATATAGAGAGAAGCTTAGCATTTCCTAACTAGACTGTCGTATTCATCAATATTCTGTCTGTAAATTATAGAAAAAACAAAATCATTTGTGGGATATTCTATAGTAGCAGCAGTGAGTAATTACATTCTTAGTTTTTATGAATAACAAATTATGTCGTATGAGAGAAACAACACAGATTATGTGATTTATACTGTTGATCAGATGTAATTGCGTAACACTACACAATTAGCGTACACAATACAGAAAGAATGAAGAACACTGATATTGAAATACAAAAACATCACCTCACTATAAATGAACAATAAATACAAAGAAGGCTTGAAGCAATACCAGACGAAACTTAGTTGAAATGTTAGTATAAAAGCCTAATATTTATTAATTATTATGTTCTGAGTAAATATTGTCAATCATCATCATCATCATTAGAATTTTTGATCTCTCCTGGAGGAGGTACACCTCTTTGGTGTTCTTTCAACTTGTTTTGTCCCTATTAAAAACACAGTTTTCTTTTGAAGTCATGTTTCTGCTCTTTCTCTTGGTCTTTTTCTATTTCCCGTTGTCTATTCTCTCGCTCTACGTGTTCACCTACTGTCTGTATATTTGAAAAGTTGACCTGCCCATCTATATTTCGCCATACGTGATTGTCTGAATCCTACAATTGCGTTTGCAAAGTCTGTTATATTGAGAACAAATAAAAATACACTTGTTACAATGTCTGCAATAATTATACCAAGAACAAACGCAAAAATGGGTGTTACTCGTCTGGTCTTACTTTATGTTGGTGTACTGCTTTTTCTGCGTTCACGTCAGAATCAACACTTTAACGGTTCGTTCGTTAATCAAATTAGAAATGAAAGAATCGATCATCGGTCTGGTTTTAAAAAAAAACACGCATAGGATTAATTGCGTAATTAAGTTTTAGATTGTCTGACTATAAAATATACGCATACGCACAGATAAAGATGGTTGTGTGTTCACACTTGACTAGTTAAATAAATAAAATGCGAGACAATCCGCAGCAAAAACACAAATTTTAAATTCAGTAAATCTACTAAACAAAGAGTTGTACTTTCTATAGTTTGATTTTTGTTGTATTTTTCTAATTTTCTATTTTTACTCAGTTGTTTTCACTTTTTAATCTCATGTATTTAATTATCTCATGCCTACATATAGACAATACATAAATATGCATATTATAAGCCCATTACTAGACACTATCCTCGAGTGTCTTCGGTCTCTCTGTACAAGGGTTTTTCAGGACAACCTGACATGAGGATACTTACCCCTACAAGTAAACCCTGACCAACTATTCAAATTACATAGTATCCGCAGCACAAATAAGATCCCCTCGTACGAGGAATAGTGCATCTTCTCCTAGTGATGTTACCTCAAGTAACACCACGTGCTGGATACTCCACCAGACTAGATGAATCTTTGTCCTGGAATCCGGTAAGACCAACAGACTACAAGAAAGATATACTATGACATATTGACTGGTCAGTTGGGGAGAGAAGAAATTATTCTTAACTTTTTTACTAACTCAATGCTTGAGAAATAAAAGAGAATTTTAATAGAATACTCGGGTATCTATGTATCTCATATAGAGATCAAGTGGTAGAACTTCGACTGAAGTAAAATTAAACATTAAGGGATAAAATATTTGGAAAAATTACGATTAAATATCGACATGCTGTGAATTGATGGTATTTTTGATCTTTTTTTATATTCATCCTCGATATTTTGTCTGCGTTCATCTAAATGTGTATACTCAGAGCCACCTACACAGAAGAGTTTGAATTACTTACTAGACACCATCTTCGAGTATATTCGCTCTATCTGTACAAGTGTTTGCCAGAATAACCTGACATGAGGAGACTTTCCTCAGCAAGTAAACCGATCTAAAATAACATAGTATTCGAAGCCCAAATAATATCCCTTCGACACGGCTATAAACCGTCTCATACGTGGAATGCTGTAGTAATGTTCTCTCTAGTAAAAACGCTTAGCTGAATACACGACAAGACTAGATGAATTATTGTTCTGGAATCCATCAAGATCAGAAGATCATAAGACAGATATACTATAACATAGTTAACTAGTCAATTAATGAGACGAACATCAATGTTCTTAAATTCTTAGATAACTCAACGTTTGCAAGGTAAAAAAGAACTTTAATAGAATATTCGAATATATATGTATATCATATAGAGATCAAGTGTTATCCCTAAGAAAGAGACCCTTGATTTCTGAGAACTTCAACTGAAGTAAGATTAAACAAATATATATATATATATATATATATATATATATATATATATATATATATATATATATATATATAATTAACTTGTTACAAATATCCAGGGGTATGAATCCGAAGGAAGTTGAAACCGGGTTCATGAGAGTGCTCAACCAATGAAACAAAACTTGTTTTGTCGCAACTAATGGAATAAAATCAAAAAAAAAAATATATATATATATATATATATATATATATATAAATGAATTTATACGAGAGTTTTTTTTTGCAACCTATCCAAACAAAATTAACATCAAAAAGTGTGATGTTTATTTAATTCTTTGATACAATATACTATTTTGTAATACGCTAAATCTAGTTACATTCACAAATCATTTTAAATATTCCTGATTTTTAAACAGTTTCTACTAAATTAATACTCTGTAATATACATTTGTAAATTGCCATGTTATATTTTCTTGGATGTACGCTATGGTTTCGTCGATATTTAAACGTCTGATGTTGTAAGGTGTTCGCCAAAAGGCCAAGCAACTATAATAATAATGTCTTTATAACTAGATTTTTTAAATTAATGAGAAAACATGATTTAATTTGAGTGAATAATGAAGTATTGTTCCGTTCTCATTATACCGTCTTTACAGGAATTACATATTCTTTTTTAAACGTGTTTGAGTAATCCTCCCAGGTATTACATCCTCCTTTGACAAAGAGGGTAATGAAATATCTATTCTATTGTCAGGATACCATATTTCCAGACGTACTATTCTCCTTTTCTTGAGGGTGGAAGTTTCGTATATTTTCTTTTTTCCATGATGCCATACTTGAAGGCAATGCTTTTATTTTTGCACGTGTGGATCTTCCCAGGCATTACACTATTTTGGAGGGGGCGTTGTAGCATCAATTTATTTGTCATCATGCCCTCTTACGAGACACCACCTCCTATTTTGGGGGTTTCTGTAGTGTATGTTCGTTCATCATGATACCGTACTCCAAAGCATTACTATCTCTTTTTTGATGAAGGGTAATCGAAAAGTTGAAATTATCAACTAGTCTCATCACACAAAACAACTCCGTGTCATAAAATAACATTTGACTGAATAAAAACATTCCCCCCAAAACACAGATAATCAATTAAAACAAAAAACCAAAAAACAAGAGCTATATATATATAGCTAAATATGTAGACATTTTAAGAGGGTCGGAAATTTAAAACAGAATCGGTAATCATATCGGAACTGAAAAATATTAGAATTGTCCCAAGACTAGTTGTTAGTGATATTTTTTCTTAATATCTTTCAGCTCTGATTTAAAACAAAAGGATGATAGATAACTCTCTGAAATATCGATGGTTTATTAATGACACGGAGCGATGAGAAAGGGTCAGCATCCCTAACCGATGACAAAAACAATACAAGTTAAAATCATTTTCGGTAGAATTTCTGCCGAAACTTTACTACAAGAAATCTGAAGAATTTAAAGAAAAACAAAGTATCGTCTACCCGTATAAGTGCTAGCTACTTCCATAAGATAATGTACTGCTGTGATATAAGTGGAATTGTCGCTCGGAGCATTCTTTTCTTGCCTTGACAGAGTACAAGACCGCATTTTAGATATGCGGAAATATAACCACTTCTCTTCTTTACAGCCTCTGCCACACAAAAGAGGTGTTGCTAGTCCATCTCAGCTGTATCGTTATGTTCATTGTAGATGTTAAACAAAGCTCCAACCGTTCGTTACGCCGAGAAAAAAACCGTCACAATAATAATTCGCCTAACTACAACCATATAAATCAACTGCATTTTCCAATGTTGGTGTCCAAAACCTAACAGAACATCCATGAACAAAGTTTCTATCTTAGAACTTCACATCAGGTGGAACTTAATACCACAAAGCTACTTCCTAAGCGACTACAACATGATCGTTTTCTCGTCTAATGTTAAAAAAATACTTGTTGAGCCGTCATCTTGGAAAATAAATTCCTCTTAAGTAATGCTCTGTCCATATGACACATTTGATTCCAATGTAGCGTTCATCGTCTAACTGAAAACGTTGTTGGCCTTTATCTTCCAATTACACCCGGGCATTGATAAGTTGTGAACAATTGGTAAAAAAAAGAAAGCTAATATAGAGTAAATAAAAATATAGATAAAAATGAAAAACAGTCAAAAAGTGAACGAAAACGGAAGCAGTCTAAACACTTTGGTTTTCTTATGATTGGATTGGTGTCGTTAATTGAACAATAAAAACGGTTAATTGACGTGTTAATTCGAGTGTGAAGACAATTCTGTCGTCGATTTATTTGTTTGTAAATTTAAGGCAAACTAATCGAAATGGTTTTCCGTCTTGGGATTAATCGCTATTTAATTACTTGAGATATTCTTATTTCAACGGCTTCGATCTCATTAGAAATAGAAGAATTTAAAAGTATCAGTGTCACGATAAGGAATGTGTTTTTAATGTCAATATGCATAGTCGTTATTTTCGTGAAGTGATTAAAACTGAATAATTGGCTGAAACAAACCGTTGAACGACAGGCATTAGAGTCAATCCGTTTTCGAATCGAATCCGAAGGGATTTCTGTGTTCTTTTTCGGGCTGTGTTTATTGCTCTCTAACCACAGCACTATTTAAACACTTAATGGTATTTGTTTTAAAATTAGAACTAAACTATTTCAGTTTAAATAATCGTTGCTTCGCGAAACTTTTGTATTATAAATGTATTTTTACAGTGTTATTCCCTTATTTGTAGTGCTTATACATTTAGGTGAGTTCTACATATAACAAGGGGAGAACAAAATAGCTTCATGGATAATCGCACGGCCTAGCGAATCAGTTATATTGAGTTATATTCTAATTATATAATCGGTTTATGTACATACTAAGCCAACTCAAAATATATTTACCTTAATCTGTGGTAAATAGGAAAACCAGGAATCGTGTATTATTTCGAAATTAAAGATAACTAAAAGTAAGATATGTTCAGTAATATAGACCACATATGAACAGAATCGATTTATAACTGTATTCAAGGTAGATATGGAAGAACGTTACTTATCTTTAATTACGAAACAATATTATCGATATATCTATATATAGAGAAAAGTTAAAACCTAAAGAAACCGCAAGACATGAAACAAAAAAATGAAACTTTTAAAAAGAACATGAGAAAAGTTTTAGTTAGCAAGGCAGCAGAAGAAAAACAGATCAATGCGCACTGTAGAATTTATATACGAAAGTCAAACCACAGAGAGTTGGGTAACAAAGAATAATTTCGATACAAAACCTCGCGTGTGCGTATGAAAGCATGAAAACGATTTAAAACTTATTTACGTTATCTGTAATATATATATATATATATACATATATATATATTTATATATATATATATGTATATAGGCATCCACATGAATGCTGTTTCGCTGTATAACAGCTGGTTTAATCCGTTGTTTCACCCATTTCGCTTTTTGTAAATTGTTTTTATCAGAAGCAAGTGAGTTTACAAAGTAAATTATGATAATGGTATAATAATAATTCATATTTTATGCAATATAAACTTAAATATAAAGAAATGTAATTACATCATAAACATTGTAATAATATATATATATATATATATATATATATATGTGTGTGTGTGTGTGTATATATATACAGTTATATGTAGGAATTAAAGTACTTATATATAGTTATAAGTAGTAAAAATACACATATAAAAAAACAAGAATAGGTTTATGGCTTCCAAAATTAATTCTATAACTGTCCGCAAGGGCCTGTGCCGCAGTAGATATAGTACTCAGGATTCAGGATTCAGGATTCATTTCTTGGTTATAACCATCTGAATATTCAAGGTTCAATCCTCGGTGCGGCTATACGAAATATTGCGAATTACTACCCCGTGGATTAAATAAAGGGTTCTGTTCGAAATTCCGTTTAGATTCTCGAGTTCGAAAATTGTGTGATCATGACACTCAATATGAGAATTTAGTCCGAATAACCAAACTTATACAAATTATAAAACGTTATCTGAAAAGATTCAGGAATATAATATATTCCTATATTATAAAAAACGAGCTTTTGGGCTAAGATTAAATTGGTTGAATCAGAAACAAGTCTCTTTGTAAAGCCAACTATATTATAAAAAATAAATATAATTCCCAAATTAGTCTCATTCTGTTAGCGTCATATTTCGACTACTTTATCTCTCCTCCCTCTGTTGTTCTCTTTGAACTTTTAGCTGCGGATTAAATACAAATCCAATTTATTCTCGCTGTTTTTCTTTATTCAAAATAAAAGAGAACAGAGGAGAATTAGATGGGTAGAATAAAGCGTTGAGGAGAAAGTGACATATAAACTCTTATCTTTCCGCTGTCTCTCTTTTTTATATAGAATGTTAGAAGGCTGAGGGTTAACGGAAGCGATAATAGAGGGAAAGTAAGATCGAAGCTGACAGAGAGAATAGCAATAGCCGACACGTTTTGATAGCTTGTTATCTTCTCGCTGTATCTATTTTTAAATATAGACTAAGACAATGGATTAAAATAAATAACATTTGTAAAAATACATTTGACTACTTATAAACAGAAATAATATAATAGAAGCGAATATGATAGGCAGCGTATAAAATTAAATCATGTAGTCAAATAATATACAGTGATATAATTGATAGAGAAAACGTTATTAATAAGATATTAGGTGAGTTAATTCCGAGTTACAGGTAATTTGCTTTCAACCTGGTCAACCATCCTCAACATGTTTCCATATGACAGGCTTTACAAAACATGAAGATAATTAAAATATATATCAGTGCCATTCTGTTTATCGTAATCTGTTAAACTCTCTTATTAATTGAATATTTGTATAAAAATATTTTTAATTAAATCTCTAAACGCGCGCGTTTATCACCTCTTTCCCTGTGATGACTCCCTAGGTACTATCCAATATATCATAGGGACACAACCATAATCGTTATTGAACTTATATGCGTGAGAGACAAACACAATACTATTTAAGTTTGAAGTTTTACATACTGACAGACAAAGATTCTTACATATATTCGTACACACTTATACAAGTATATGCATTACAATCGATTTAAAACATAAACGTGACAGACAAGAAACATAAGTCAACTTTCGCGTGACAGAGCTACAAAGTAAAATCACTCAATTGAGATTATTTAACGTATTTACTATAATATTCGTTCTATGAATTGCTCATTTGCAGATGGAAATACAAGTTTAATTTTAAGCATGACAGATCAAAGGAAATTGTATTCCAAACTTAAGAATGACATAAACAAGGAAAACTGCCATTCAAAACTTCAGTTTTATAAAAGGATCAATTGGCAGATTCCCTTTGATATGCTTGGACGCATCTAGAATAAAATATGTCTATTTAATGGTATGTTTTTGTAATTAATATTATGTTAAATAATTGACGTGTGAAAAATTGATTGTCTAACTGACTGTCCGATGGACAATACAGTGTACAGGTATGCTTTGGTGCATCCAGAATTAAGAAAGCAAAAACATGAAAAAAATGGAAATAAGAGTGAAAGAGACATACACAGAGAAAGAGAGAGAGAGAGAGAGACAGAGAGAGAGAGAGAGAGAGGGGTATTGGGTTCTATTTATTTTAAAATGTAATATCCTCGCCATTTGCAGACAAAACTGAATCAACGTGAACACAGTCTTTATTTCGAGTTATTGTCGTCGCAGGTGTAGACTGTCAAAATTGGCAGTCTCCTATTCAAGTCGGAAGGTAGTCACCTCATAACAAGAGCAAATGAATTCAATAGAAATCTTCCTTTTAAGTGGCTTGAACAAAGACAGGCAATCGTCATCTGAGCAAGCTGAAAAAAGAACGCTGATTGAGAAAATATTGCAATTGTCCTCTGTGTGTCGACGGAGTTAACATTTCGTCATTTTCATAGTGATTTCATTGAAAATTGTTCTCATATCCGCCTGTGTGACTGTGTCTTCTCCCCAAGCGATTCATTCACTAACCTAGACCGAATCACAGTTTCTGTTCGGCAGCAACATCTAATAAGATTATTGCATCACTAAATGGCGGTCGCTTGTTAATTGCATCAGTTCTCGTTGTATATTAATATATTTGATATTTCGAGATAGATAGAGGATTTAATAATCGCCGTGCAATTCACTTAACTTGACAACGTCCACCCACACAATATCGCTAATTCAACATGTCGAATTATTTCCATTGTTGGGAACATTTTAACTGAGTTAAGAGTTCTAATACTTAAAGTTACTTGAACAACTATTTATTTCATGGCAGCATTAGTTAAGTTACTTATCGAGAGGAACATTTGTTAAAAATGAATAAATTTGATGCCCTTTAAGGCAAAACTTAGAGAAATGAAGAACCGTTTGGCATTTAGGGGTTAATCGATGATTACATATACATTTGTTTTCGCTAAATGCACGGTTGTAGTCAGCGCCATATCACAATAAGCTCTAATTTCAAAGGGATTGTTTTATATTACGTTCGGCGCAATGTCTGCTTGATATCACTATACTTCGTATTGCTGCTGATTTGCAGCTAACAGTAGGAAAAAATAGAGATACTGATTTATATAATTATTTCTATGCTCTCAAGACTGGTGTAATTTCCTCCGATAGGGTTTTGGACTAATGACTGAGATTGCTGATCATTTTTTTTCAAATGTCCACAGGGTGGTAATGTAAATATTATTTCTTATTGTTAACTTAGCTTCAGATTGTTTACTAAAACACTGCTGGTCAGAATAAAAAAAACTCCTCTCCCCTCTCTCTCTCTCTCTCTCTTTCTCTCCATATTTTTCTCCCCCTTTATTATTGTACTGGTACCGTTTGTGACCCATGATTAAACATTTTTTGTCGGTATCTTCCGGCTGTTTACGTAAACAGCTAGAAGATGCCGAATGAAAACGCTTCGGCTTACAAAATCAAAACGAGGCGATACAAACAGGAAAAAATAATTGAAACAAAATTTTAAGCAAGAAAAATTTAGCACTGTTTGTAAAATTCTATGAAAAAATATTTAGTTTTTGACCAAGAAAATATGAAACTACTGTAAAAATACTATGTCCTTAACTTTTTTGTTCACGTGGTTTGCTTATGTCGATACGAGATCGGCCCTTCGTTTCCGTACGGTAAAATCTTTTCAGATTACTGAGCAACTAAAAGTCGTCTCTGTAAAAATCATTACTGTTGTAGTTGCGAGCGATTTGATTCTGGATACTTTCATATATCTGATGAGGATCATGTCAAGCGTGTACTAGTGTTTGAAGAAAAGCTGGTGATGAAAAACTCTAATCACAGCAAAGCTCTTTTCAGTGAGGTAAGATTATATTTACCACCGTTGAAAGTAAATAGATGGGAATTATACACATGATAAGAAAACAATACAATACGAAAGCAATATTATAAAAAGATATATATATATATATATACATATATATATATATATATATAGTTTAAAGAAGCTTAGAGCTATTTTAAACAAAGAAAGAAAATGCAGTTTAAATTCCCCGGGATACTAACTAAATCACAACTATCGAAGACTTAATCCTTGCATAAGTCGACATACGCTCGAAAATCTATAAATAAAAAAGGTGATACAAGTATATAACAGTGAAACAAAAACAGGGAGATATAAACTTGAATTGTGAAATATTAAATATTTACCATGTTTTTGGATTTAAACAAAGAACAGTTATGAAATTCATGTCTCATAAGTGGTACTGATCAAATGACCACTTCCCCAATAACCAAATGTAGAAACAATTCAGGTTCTATTCCACTAATATTTATATGTAAGTAATTAAAAAAATAAATAAATAAACAATAATAATAATAATGATGATTATGATAATAATAATTTTAAAACACTACTCTTAAGACTACAATGGGATATCGTAATTTATATATAAATATATATATATATATACATATATATATATATATATATACATGTATGTATATATATATATATATATATATATATATATATATATATATATATATATATATATGAATTAATAGATTAATTAGATATGTTATTCACTCTGTTCAGAACCATAAATGGCGCTCTATATGTTCATATCAATACACATTTCTAAACATTAGACATAGTCATCTAAGCTAAAACACTAGACATCGTACTGATCAACAGAAAAAGACAAATCTTTTTTAATAATTGACTTCGACGTACGCATTGATCACTGGATTGGGCTGTATGAAAGAGATACATAAATGAATACTTGTACTTGCCACTGAGTTGAAAGAGCCGTAAATATGAGATTTAGTCGGTTAATTTTTTTTCTCTCAGCTTTCATGCAATATGACCTGTGAAATAAGCTAAACTAATGTAACACCAGTTAGTAAAAAGCCAGAGAGCACACATCAGATCTATAAAGGATTTGTAATAGGGAGCTCGGTGTTTGGTGTCTGAGATGTAATCGATGATAAAAAAAAACAGTGTGTAGGAAATTGAAAAAATGAATAAAATAAATGAGGCGCTTATGATTAATATATATATATATATATATATATATATATATATATATATATATATATATATATAACGCTGCAATCACCTATAAAAATAATTACATAAAAATACATCGTATATTTGGGTGATAAAAATCGCACATATTTCTACACAGAGCGTCTTGGTACAGTGGTAGAACGCTGGACTATAGACATAAACATCGAGGATTCGATCCCTGTGTAAGTTAGCCATGCTGATGACGGCTGTGAGCCAGAAACACCTGTCCATGGATTACTTTTATAATGCGTATTAAATAAAATTATATATATTAACGTAAAAATACGTCCTATAAGTTGAGGGCGACTAGTAGTGCAATTTTTCTGCATCTGAATCACTTAGGAAGTGAAACAATTGAAATAATAAGTAAGCTAATAACATATGACGCTGCAATCACCTATAAAAATAATTACATAGAAATACATCGTATATTTGGGTGATAAAAATCGCACATATTTATACACAGAGTGTCTTGGTACAGTGGTAGAACGCTGGACTTTAGACATCAACATCGAGGGTTCGATCCTTGTGTAAGTTAGCCATGCAGTGAGCCAGAAACACGTGTCCATGGATTACCTTTATGTGCATATTATATAAAATTATAAATTATATATATAATATCTCATCAGGGAGAATTACAATCGGATTCTTCGTTTAGGTCATGTTTGGAAAAAAAAGTTGGAAAAAAGACACGAAAAGGAAACGACATTGAAAATGTATGGTTGGAAGGTCCCGTTGTCGGATTTGTAACCTTAGAAAATCAAATATAATGTAAACATATGTTGTGGATAAAAAGGAGAAAAGAAAGGGGGTCAAATTATTGTAACACATTTTAACGGCAAGTTTATGCCTGTGTATCTGGTAAAGTCATGGCAGTGCGAAAGAACGCCCAGTCTTAGGATCGGTGTTGAGTCTCGGTGGAGTTTCGTTGGGGTTAAGTCATTTAGACTTAATCGAGTTGATTTTTCATTTTTGAATCTTTTTTTATTAATTATATTTTCCTGTGTTTTTATCATTCTTTATCTTATTTTTAACTTTATATTTTATTGTTAATTTTTATTGGAATAAAATAATAATGATAATAAGATAAACGTAACCAAGCTTTACTAAAAAATATCAAAGTTTACTGACATGATTTTAGGATGGTAGTGGTTGCAATAATAATAATAATAATAATAATAATAATAATAATAATAATAATAATAATAATAATAATAATTATAATAATAATAATAATGATAATTATAATAATAATAATAATTATAATAATACAAATGAAAATAATGATAATGATAACAATAATATTAATAATAATAATAATAATAAAAATGATAATAATGATAATGATGACAATAATATTAATAATAATAATAATAATAATAATAATAATAATAATAAAAATGATAAGTATGATAATGATAACAATAATATTAATAATAATAATAATAATAAAAATGATAATAATATTAATAATGATAATACTAAAAATGAGAATAATGATAATGATAACAATAATATTAATAATAATAATAATTATAATAATATTAATAATAATAATAATAATAATAATAAAAATGATAATAATGATAATGATAACAATAATATTAATAATAATAATAATAATAATAATAATAATAATAATAATAATAATAATAATAATAATAATAATAATAATAATAATAATAATAATAATAATAGTGTAATAAAAATAATAGCAAAACCAATAATACTAATACTCATAATGGTAATAATAATATTAGTATTTTTAATAATAATAAGGGAATGAGGATAAGATTACAATTATGATAAATAACTGATGGTGAAATAAAGATCCAAATTAGAAGGGGACATAATTAATAATACTAAGTAAGTGTGATCTATTGAGAGCATATTTTTTTACTTTGTCCCAAATATCAGAAATGGCGATGTTAAATGTCAAGCTTAAAGGTGTGCAGTAAAATACTAACACTATGAACTCAATAGGCTATGAACGTCGTACGCTATGAACTAAACTAAATATGAACTTCAACTTACTACGCTATGAAGTAAGCTGGTTCTTGTGAACCGTAAGTCCTAAAAAATGTTATCTTTTAGTTGTGGAGAGTTACATAAGGGGGGGGGGCTCTAGTTTTAAGTTTCTATATGAAAAAAAACACACAATTTAACTGAAAATGGATGTTAACACTCTGAACTTGCAAGATGTTTTATATTTAACCAGACATAATGCCAAACTAATAGACAAGAAAAGAAACAATGTTTAATGTGGCACCCACACGCGAATGGTGGAATCGTACTTAGCCGAATTTATTTGGAAACAAAAATTCGGAAAGGGCACTGCCATGGTAACTGTTTTCAACCAAATTACAGAATTGTATCCGGTGTAAAACTGTAATTTATTTCAGAAACTTAAATTATAAAATAGATCTTAGTGTTAAATAAAATAGCTGATCGTATTACTTATAGGAAAAATATTGATGATTAAATATAACCATATTTTTGTTTAATATTTAAAATAATACCGATAATCCTCCAAATATTATTTTTAGAGTTTCTTATTGAAGGGCTAAAAATAGATAAGCCTGTGTACTTCCGGTAACTGCATAAAACGGAAGTCACCTAATTTGCGGATAGAAAAGTATAATGTAAGAAAGAGAATATGAAATAAGGAAAAATCGATGGCTAAAACCCGAAAAAACAGGAAATAATTGGATGTTACAACAGACGACGGTTAGTGAAAATATTTAAGAGCAATTAAGTCAATATTTAAGCTGATGACGAATGACTAAAATACAAACAGCAAAAAGCATAACATGTATATATATATATATATATATATATATATATATATATATATATATATATATATATATATATATTGCGACTGGGTAACAATTATATCACAGTTCCATTTGAGGAGAAATGATACGATGCTGATAATGGTACTGATGGTAATTAAGGTTTCGCTTATCTTTATTTCTTATTATTTTTGCTTTCTTTGTTATAATTAGCGCTGCAGATTACCACACGCAGAAATACATGCACAGGAGCATTTTACATATTTCTTGGTGTATACCAAAACAGTTGTATGCTGAAGAAAAAAACACGTTTTTTTGAAACGATGTGAATCTACACTTTATAAAACTGAGTGTGGTATAAAATTAATGTTAAACAGATTTATACAGCATAGCTCTAACCTTACCCAATTGCTTTATGGAATAAAATTTACATTTGAATATACTTTCAATAGAAATGGAAATACAAACATACACACACACACATACATATATATATAGAGAGAATTATTAAAAGGAAAAAATATACACACATTAAGATTGTATACATTATAAATTATTTCGACCCCTTAATTAGGTCTCCTCAGACGTATAAACAACCACGTCATGGTTTTTTGACGTGTGTTTGTTTACACGTCTGAAGAGACCTAATTAAGGGGTCGAAAAAAATTTATAATGTATACAATCTTAATGTGTGTATAGTTTTTTCTTTTTAATAATTCTGTTTTGCTCTGTTTAAATCACATTGAGCTCTTTTATTCGGATTCTCAACGCAAAATCGGAATCTACACACTATATATATATATATATATATATATATATATATATATATATATATATATAAAGATAAATCAAGGAAGAGAGCTAAAGATGTGCGAATGACAAAACATTTTAATCTCCGATTGTTTAATGCAAGGTGTACTCGATACAAACATGTTTGTTCCTTATCCCAGGCTTTTCAAAAGTTAACATCTAATCATCAGAGGAATTACATAGATGGATAAATTGGCAGGGGAATGGCAAACATTCAAAATTTGAAAAAAAAAAAGCAACACTACAAAGTAATGGAAAGTAATGTGTGCATTAAAATGTTCTCAAAATATAGAATCTATACTCTCAAAAAGTACAATTCTCTAAAAGTTTACTTTTAGTGTCATATATATATATATATATATATATATATATATATATATATATATATATATATATATTATACACGCGTCGTTGAAGACCACGGAGTGTTCTATCTCCACTATCGATCTTGTTAATTTCTCGACGTGGCGAGCGATTCGTCGGTTTTCTGGTGTTAATTGATGGAATATGGCAGCTAACGTGGTGTCGTGGGCCATTCCTCGAGCGCTTTCGGTCTGTCTACCGTCTTCTGGAGGATGTGTCTTATTATATATATATATATATATATATATATATATATATATATATATATATGTGTGTGTGTGTATGTATATATATATATATATATATATATATATATATATATATATATATATATATACATATATATATATATATATATATATATATATATATATATATATATATATATATATATATCGACTGCGTACATAAACTCCGAGTGTAGGTTGAAATTACTAATCTGCGCATGATTACCCAAATGTACAGGTATGTTAGCTTAGGTAGTGACATCGGCTGCGTTTACCCATGGTTACGTCGAACGAGAACTATTGCTACCCCTATCTAACGACACTATACCAGATGTTCTACTTAATTAAAATCGATACCCCACACGCATTAAGAAATAAAGTCGGGAGGTTATTATTAGTGACCAATGCTTTTAGTTATAATAGGGGGTAGATTAAACGAGGAAAATGTTTGTCAATGAAGCTAAACAGTTATCTGGTTTTATTAACAGCCTTTTACATTTGATACCACTTTATTTGTCTTTATATTTCTCGTTATCCAAATCAACGATTGAAAGCTATAAGATGTTAGGTTGGTGATAGCACCCTACAACAAATCACCGTTTATGTTTAATCGGATGGATCTCGAAACACTTGAAATGTTTCCAGAATAAGGGAAGTACTAAGTCAAGGAAAATAAACCGAAATCGCTTCCTTCCCAAGCGCCGATTTGGCGACGCTTGTACTAAAACAAGACGCTTTCAACAAGTAACAATAAAAACTGACTGTTGAATTTCAATAAAAGGTTAGCTGTATCAATGCATTTCCATGTGATAGCTACACATCTTGTGTGATTGCGTCTGTTATGTTACGAGAGTTGGAAGAGGTAATGTCTATTTACAATATTCTCTAAAAACGAACAAGCATTTGTAAAATGCATGCACTCGTTTTCCAACAACGTAAAATCGGCAGATAGACACTGACCGACTGACGACCAAAATGCAAAGACGTATCTATCTCTCTCTCTCGCTCTCCCTCTCTCTCTCTCTCTCTCTCTCTCTCTCTATATATATATATATATATATATATATATATATATATACATATATACAGGGTGTCCCAAAATAATGTATACATCGTTTGAATCGTTATAACGCGTTCAATTTACCGAGTTTGATTTGCAAACAAAATTGATAAAAGAGTAAAAGAGTAAGATACACATTTAAAGATACTGAAAGTAGAATTAACAAAAACATAGAAAATTAACTTTTAATAAAGGTAAAGGCTACAATGTTTAAAGCAAGACACCTGAAGCAATTGCAAACAAATGGGAGTAGTAATTATAGTAGAATGTGCTCAAATACCGGAGTAAATGTCGCAGGACGTTTGTAGGTACAATTCTTCACGTCTTCACTATATGGAAAGTGTATTGAGCAGAACGGGTTAGGGTTAGGATGAGGGTCTATTTTATGAACATTCTTAAATTACCCTAAGTAGCCTTTATCTTTGTTAAAAAGTTAATTTTCTATGTTTTTGTTAATTTTACTGTCAGTATTTTTAAATGAATATTCTTACTCAATCTTGTTTATCAATCTTGCAAATAAAAATCAGTAAATTGAACGAGTTATAACAATTCAAAGGGTGTATACATTATTTTGGGACACCCTGTATATATATATATATATATATATATATATATATATATATATATATATATATATATATATATATATATATATCTGAGAAAGGAAGGATGAGAGTAATCCGACGTAATGAGAAATGAAAAAGGAAAAACCAAGAGATATTTTTAATATATTTATCAACGTTTCCCCGCTTGATTCTCTTTCCCCAGCTCCTCAAAATCCATGCCACACCTCACCACTACAATAAACCTCAGCCACACCCCTTTCTTCTATTCCACCCTTAGACAAATTCACTCTTACACTTCCGTTTTGTCATTGCTGCCACTCAAAGCGTTCCATATTCATTCCACTCTTCGCCACTACTGACTTTTCGCAGCCTGGACCCTCGTTCAGCGCTCTAAGAAACCACGGCTACTACTTTTCCTTATCAACCCATCATGTCAACCCAATATTTCGATGTCTTAGCATGACATTCTTTTTTAATTATCATCCTGAGGAAGTCTTACAATAAAGATGAAACGTTGATAAATATATAAAAAATATCTCTTGTTCTTTTCTTTTTTCATTTCCCATATATATATATATATATATATATATATATATATATATATATATATATATATATATATATATATATATATATATATAGTAGACTGTTGTCCCCTATACCTTTGACCATAGTTAGAAAATCAACACATGCATCATAGGCTACAACATTCACCGCACCATTAACTTACTTCACTAAAACGTGTTCAAACAACTTTCGAATAATGTATAATCCTCAAACAGTAAATAGTATTATTTGACTATATATCTGACTCTCCCGAAAACGTAATAGAATAAAAGGGTTGCATACTCAGTTTCCCTTTATCATTTTACTCCTACCACACCATAGATAATATTAAATACGAAACTAACATTCTAAATTCGAAACACCGATCATAATTTCAATTTAAAATCATTAAAACACACTACTTTATACATTCGTTTCATTAAATGAACAAAAAACGCTCCCTTCGTTTAAACGAATAACAGATTACCAAGTTTGCACCTTATGATTTCTTACTTTTTCACCTAAATCTGTTAAAATACTGGAATATCTGAATCAATAAACGAACGTCTCAACTTTTTACAACACTAGATTAAGAATGGTGCTCTCCATCTACTACGCTCAAGTGCAAGGACATTTATTTCCGATTATTCAGTTTTTTTTTTATTTATAAAGTGTTATCATAATTTAATTCCGTACATACAACCTTTAGTACACACATTCATGACATTTTAAACTCTTCGACATATTCTGTGAACACATCACTACGGCTAGCACAGCCTTCAATTTTATTGTTTACAACACTTGGACGGTAACCCGTAATGCCACTTTCTACATGACGCAGTAAGATTCATTTCGAACAAATTCAATATTACAAAACTAATAGTAATTAGTTTTTGTTGTCGTTACAACATTAATCACATTCTTACGGGTTCTCTTTTCATACAAATACCTATTCATAGAATTTGTTATAAATTCGGCGCTAGCATTTCTCCTACGACTACAAAAGTTCTTCCTTCCTGGAATCCATCTGTTCTGCGTACTTCTGAAGTTTACACACCGTGTTTAAATAATACTGTTACTCCTTACATGCCAATTCTTAACATGGGGATTGGCAGTGGGGTATACACGGTCCGGATCCGTAAACTGCAGAAGTATCTTTTTCTCTCCTTGATCAGTGAAAGGGCCATATTTCCAGACTGCACTAATTATTTGTTTAGTTTGAATCGGTAGGGGTCATTTTTGCAAGGGGACTTAATTAAATATGTGTACTATTCTGTACTTTAATCATGCAATTTAATAAACATGAAGACACCGTAAAAACTGTATCTTAACTTGGAAATTATATTTAATAAAATGTTAGGGTCCGTAAACTGCAGACGTATCATTTTCTCTCGTCGATCAGTGAAAGAGCAATTATCTTAGACTGCGCCAATTTTACTCTTAATTTCAATCTGAATGGGCCCTTTTTGCAAGGATATGCATTTTCCCCAATTAATATGTTAACTATTGTGTATTTTCTACCATACACTTTAATAAACATTATATGGCGTGAAATATAGATCCTTACTTGGACATCATATCTAAAAAAAACATCAGTGCCCGTAAACTGCAGAACAATCCTTTTCTCTCGTCGATTCACGAAGGATACATCTTTCTAGACTGCGCCAGTTTTTCTTTTGAGGACATTCCGGAGAGGTTCTATTTCGCAAGGAGATAGAGTTTCCCTAATTAAATATGTAAACTATTCTGTGCGTTAACCATACAATTTAATAAACAGCAGATATGTCAAAAATGGATGTTTACTTGAAAATCCTATCTAAATAAAATTGGGCCGGGTCCGTAAACTGCAGGAGTATCGATTTCTTTCCTCGAGTATTTGGAGAAATTACATCTATCTAAAAAGGGAGTACTTCGGATTAGACAAAAATTAAAATCATCAGAGTCTAGAAAGATGTATCCTCCACTGACTCAGGAGAGAAAAGCGTATTTCTTCAGTTTACGAATCAGGACACTATTATTTTTCAGATATCATTTTAATTTTAAGTTCAATTTTTCCGGTATCCTTTATTTATTAACTTCTATGTGAAAGTATACATCATTTAACAACCCATGCTAATGTTAAATGTGTATGTTAATAATAACCTTATAACTTCAGGACGATCCGTAAAGTTAAGAAGTACCGAGAAAATATTAGATATAGTATAGAAGATACTAAACTTGAACATTAATTCTATTACAGAAAGTTAATACAGTAAACCTTGGGTTTACTTTCGGTCGCCTCGTAAATCTCGCATCCCATTTATATGTCTATTAGTCCTCACATTCTTTGAGCGATGTTTCTGACAAAAGAGGGAGGATTGCTGTTTTCTGACTCGGAATCATATCATCTAACACTGATCGTTTGCTTGTTTTTAACCTTGAAGTAGTTTTTTTTTTTGCCCCTTACATCAAGTGTCTGAATTCCCTGACTGGAGCGATTTCCATAAAAAAAAATTGTATTTTAGAAAAGTATAACATAAATGAAAAACAAACAAGTAAACCTTATTGAAATTGACACCAGATTTAGTAGGGGAAATCTATCAACGTTAATTATATTTTGAAAATTAACAAAATAATAATGAAAAATGAACTGAATAAAAAAATATTATGTTTATGTGAAGCACCGTATTTTTAAAACATTAATTGCACACGATTCTCTTTATTTTTAAATTGTCGCGGTTGATAAATGTATACGGTTATCTCATTCCTTTATATTGCCCCAGGGCAACGCCGGGCTACAGGTACTGCAGGTATATATATTCTCTAAAAGAAATGCGATGATAAATCTATAAATCCTTAAGACACTTCAACTGACAAAACCGTAGTGGCGTTTAATTATATATTTATGTTCTCTCATATATATATATATATATATATATATATATATATATATATATATATATATATATATATATATAAATAAGACAGGAAGAATGAGCGTAATCCGACGTAATGGGAAATAAAAAAGGAAAAACCAAAAGATGTTTTGTTTTTATCTATTTATCGACGTTTCGTCTTTATCTGTAAGACTTCTTCAGAATGATAGTTTTATGAAAAATGTCATGCAAGTACATAGAAATATTGGGTTGACATGATGGGTTGATGAGAAGTAGTAGCCACTACTGGGAGCGCAAGAGCAATGTCCGGGCTGAGAGAAGTCGGTGGCATGAGACTGAGATAGACAGCTCGATACCATTCCTAGACACTCTTATAATAAAATACAACAACATTCAAAGTACACCGCAAAAACACTCATCAAAACAACTACATACAATTCTACTCTCACCACAATAGCAAGATAAACACAGGTATAATTCTAGGCTGCTTCCTACGCGCTCTAAGAATTTTCAGTCTTCAATACATAGATGATTAAATTAAGCACATCATTAATTCCTTAAAAATACGGCAATACCCACGCATTTTTTACTAAATGCCAAGAAGGAAGCCTTTAAAATATTCTCCAAAACCAACACACAAAAACATCAAACACCAAACACCTCTGTCATAGATAGCCCCCTTCTCTTACCCACGCATTCCAATAACGCATCTATATGCAACACACTGTACATACTAGGAATTCCAATAGTATTAACTACATCACACACCATAAAACAAAGATTAAACACAGCAATACATTTCCAAAAAAACCCACATCCCATGCCGGCTCAAATACTTTCCTATTCAACAACTGCAATCAAATTTACGTGGGGGAACCGCAACGTAAATTTAAAAAAAAAATGAGCGAACACGAAAGGGACATCAAAAACAATAACTCTCTCAGTGCACCTTTCTCCCATGTATTAGAGCACGATCATGCTTTACAATTTGAACAGGCCAAAATCACCAAATACATTCACAACAAAACTCGGCGAAGACTACTGGAACTGCACTAATCACAGCCTCCAACACAATCAGACAAGGAAATGGCTTCTACAATCTACCCCCCCCCCTTAATAAGCAAACCTATCCTGACCGAACAAAAACTAAACATAGCTCATGGCTAACATGTTTTCTCTTCGCTCTCAATTGTATTTATATACAAATCCCCGCATACACACTCACGCACAAACCCCTCCCCACATACATTTTCTTTCGCCACCAATCTAAACCATTAACCACAAATAATAGCCTCACCATTGAACACAATCTGGACACCCTCTTAAATAATTAGATATTTAAACCCCTGTTGCCCTCAATTTAATTTCAACCTATCACCACTGCTTGCACAAAACTACATTTCACCTATTTCTCGCCAAAATTAATATCATTTTTCTCTTTCTCTTTCTTTTTTGTTTATCTTCCCCTCATTGTCATATTCTCAGCACATTTCAACACTTTCCTTCTAACTTACTTATACTCACCCATTCCCGACATAGCCAGATGGTCAATACCCCTACCCTTCAAAAAGTTCACACCTAACCACAACAAAATCTCCCCTCTCCTCCTCCTCACCCATTTCATCTTTTCGACTATTTATTGCACCCTCTTACCCACCCACCCCGCCCACTTTCAAATCATGTTTATTTCTACAAATCTTTTTCTAAAACTATGATACTACCTACACACCAGAGACACCGAACTTCCCCCTTCCCTCCTCTTTCCCCAGCCCTAAAAATACATGCTACACCTCACCACGACAAAAACCTCAGCACTCCCTCCCCTCTCTCCAACCATAAGACACATTAATTAACACTCCCACCCCTCTACTTTTTGACCGACAGCAATCCACATTCATTTCACTCTCTGCCACCGACTTCTCTCAGCCCGGACATTGGTCCTGCGCTCCCAGTAGTAGATACTACTTCTCGTCAACCCACCATGTCAACCCAATATTCATGACATTTTTCTTAAAATTATTATCCTGAGGAAGTCTTACAAATAAAGACGATACTTTGATGAATACATAAAACACATCTTTTGGTTTTTCCTTTTTCATTTCCCATATATATATATATATATATATATATATATATATATATATATATATATATATATATATATATATATATGTGGGGTGCTATCGGGGGAGAGTGAGAGTAGAAAAGAGAGAGAACGAGCGAGAGAGAGGTATGGAGAGAGACAGAAATATAAAATATAGAGAGTGAGATCAAAAGTAAAAGGCAGTTACAGTTATGCGAGGACGAATCTTTAAATTGTTCCGAATACGAAAGCGACAAAAACTCAATGTCATTTAACTAAATATTTCAAACCTTTATACACACACACACATACACACACACATATACATATATATATATATATATATATATATATATATATATATATGTATATATATATAGGTATAAATATACATATATATGCATAAATATATATATATATATAAGTATATATATATATATATAAGTATATATATATATATATATATATATATATATATATATATATATATATATATACATATATATTAGTACTTCATGGATCCACATAAAATATTATAAGGAGATATAATTTTTTATGTGTCAGTTTTCCGTATTTACTTCAACAATGCTCGATACGTAAGTAGAGCTAGGTAGTAAGCAATGGAAATATATATGGCAATCAAACTACACAGAGGCCTCCGTGTTTCATCCCCGAGGGAAATCGTCAGGCTAAATGCCTTACGATTCCCATCGGGGATGAAATACGGGAGCCTCTGTATAGCATATATTTTCATTGCTTACTATATACATACATATATATATATATATATATATATATATCTCTCTCTCTCTATATATATATATATATATATATATATATATTAATTTATTCATATGTAATACAAAAAGTTAGAACAACATCTGTACTATAGGTTTCAGATCTGAGAAACTCAAACTTTCGTTAGCTTAGTAGTTCGGCTAAATGAATTAAAAAAAAAACGCCAGGAATCTTCGAAGGTTGTCGGTTGCTATAATGAGAAAACTTGGAAGTTTAAATATAAAACGAAGATTTCCGTTCCCAGTTAAGAAAGTATGTAAATTTTAAAGCGTGGTGACGCTGTGTGTATGAACCAGATGGAAAATAAAGTAAATCAAAATAATAATCAAAATATAATAATAACAATTAAATTAATAATGATAAAATATAATAATAATAATAATAATATTAATAATAATAATGATAAGTATAATAATAAAAATAAAAATAATAAAAATAAAAAACATGCATGTGAAAAAAGAAAATAAATCTATGAGAAATAAATTGAAAAACAAGAAAACATATAAAACATTAAATTGTCATGCAAAAGGTATGTATACGTATACATATATATATATATATATATATATATATATATAATAATGGTAATAATCCAGGTGAAAAATATCCACAGGGTGGTAATCCAGAGAATTTTAACCGGGTTTATAAAAAGTGCTAAATATCAAAATAGAGCTTTATATATGATAATTTTATTTACACAGACATGTACAAAATCTGCGACACTGGCATGTCGATGTTATCGATCAACAGTTACTATAAACTGAGATCTCATCAGGGAGAGTTAGAATCCGATCTTAACCTCAGATCATATTTGGAGAAAATGAAATGGAGGGATAGAGAAAGAGAAGAAGAAATGAAATTTAACATTTTAAAAATTGAGGCCGTTAACAAATTAAAATTAAAAATTAAAAATCTAAAAAACATAAAAACAAAACAAAAAATCTTAAATCTAAAATCTCAAACTAATCTGTACATGTCTGTGTGAATAAAATTATCATATATATATATATATATATATATAATTATTATGTCATAACATTATTATATTTTACAATATATCATAATTTAGCATCATGTTTATATATCATCGTCGTTTACTAATTAATCTATTTTAATTCTTAAATGTTTTATTACATAATTTCTTTAAACCATACAAAATGAAATAAGTTGTTTAGAGTAATTAAGTAAATCCATTAAACAATTTACTATAATGAAACAGCTGCTGTTTTTGTATCATTATTAATTATTATGATATATTACTAATGTGTTCATGCTTTATGTATGACTAAAATAATTTTATAACCCAATAGAGAAAATACACATTTATTGACAAAAACAGATAAACAAATTAGAATCGTTTACGTGATTCATTGGAGAAAGAAAATGTAATCCGTTGTTTTGTAGGTCTGCATGTTAACTCCAAGCAAATTAAAGCGAAATCGATTTTAATCCGATTTATAGATATACTTTGCTTTTCATCTATGTGTATTTCTCAGACAATTTGTTTATTAAACAATTTATTAGTGGTTTATGGTAAAAATAATGTAAATTAAATTCATGGAAAAGATTATCTTTAATCTCTTAAAAATAATTTCGGAAAAGTATTATTTTTTGTTGCGTCTAAACATCTTCGTAAATAGTCCATGGCATTCGGTGCGTTTCTAGGTGTGTTTGCTTGTTACGTTCGTTTAAAATAAAATAACCCTCTGTAACCGTTAAATAGCCGCAATAAATAATTGAAAAAAACAGTTGATAAAGCACGCATTTGTTGACTAAAACCATATTATTTTCACCAGTAAACCAGACACATATATTTGTATTATTTATTGAATGAGATACATAATGAGAAAAATCCCACAGTGTTCTTACAATCCGAACAGACACCCAATTGAAGCGAATTAAAATGAAATCGGATGAACGGAAATCATGTATATATTTATTTGTTTATGAGTCTTGATTCAAACGTAGTAAAATTATTACTCAAAACCGAAGTCTGGTAGCGGAGAAAGTGAAAATAATTTACCGTGGTCACAAGAAAAGATGGAATGTTTTGTATAGCAGGCAAATCATCGGTGCTGGGACTTGAATTATACAACTGAGATTGATTCACCCGAGTTACATATATGGACATAATTCTAAAAGGCATGAAGATGAGAGAGTGATGCAATTTTCATAATCATATGCGAATCAAATGTGTCGTGTTCAAGAAGAAAGAGCCTATTTTTATAACAGGCAACGCATCGGTGCTGAGACTAGCATTATACAACTGAGATTGATTCACCCGAGTGCCATATATGGACATAATTTAAAAGGCAGTAAGTTGGGAAAGTGATGCAATTTGGATAATCAATCATAGGCGAATCAAATTTGTCGTGTTCAAGAAGAAATATAGACAGTTTTGTATAACAGGCAACGCATCGGTGCTGATATTTGCATTAGACAAGTGATATTGGTTGTCCGAGTGCCATATATGAGCATTATTCAAAAATAAGTAGGTTGGGAGAGTGATGGAATTTGCAGACGCGTATGTGAATCAAATTGAAACACCTAGACTTTGGGCACGATATGAGAAATAATGTAGCTGTGAGTGAGCATCACGATGTGTAAACTCTATTGGCTATTTGTTGCTCTGTTCTTGGTCGATAATGATAGTT
This sequence comes from Sepiola atlantica, assembly GCA_963556195.1. Taxonomy (NCBI): domain Eukaryota; kingdom Metazoa; phylum Mollusca; class Cephalopoda; order Sepiida; family Sepiolidae; genus Sepiola; species Sepiola atlantica. Next base: position 189,203,931 of record OY744519.1, on the reverse strand, counting down.
TCAGTATATTAAAAAGGGTTCCAGTAGCGAGGACATTGTATTTTCCTGTTCTTCAGAAACAATTTATATTATAAATGTGACAAACTCACTACGTTATTATATTGACAGTATCTTACTATATGCACGAATTAGAATCACTGGAATGGTACTGTGATAAGTAATGGAATAGAATCACTGGAATGGTATTGTGATAAGTAATGGAATATAATCACTAGAATGGTACTGTGATAAGTAATGGAATAGAATCACTAGAATGGTACTGTGATAAGTAATGGAATAGAATCACTGGAATGGTTCTGTGATAAGTAATGGAATAGAATCACTAGAATGGTACTGTGATAAGTAATGGAATATAATCACTAGAATGGTACTGTGATAAGTAATGGAATATAATCACTAGAATGGTACTGTGATAAGTAATGGAATATAATCACTAGAATGGTACTGTGATAAGTAATGGAATAGAATCACTAGAATGGTTCTGTGATAAGTAATGGAATAGAATCACTAGAATGGTTCTGTGATAAGTAATGGAATAGAATCACTAGAATGGTACTGTGATAAGTAATGGAATAGAATCACTAGAATGGTACTGTGATAAGTAATGGAATAGAATCACTAGAATGGTACTGTGATAAGTAATGGAATAGAATCACTAGAATGGTACTGTGATAAGTAATGGAATATAATCACTAGAATGGTACTGTGATAAGTAATGGAATATAATCACTAGAATGGTACTGTGATAAGTAATGGAATAGAATCACTAGAATGGTTCTGTGATAAGTAATGGAATAGAATCACTAGAATGGTTCTGTGATAAGTAATGGAATAGAATCACTAGAATGGTACTGTGATAAGTAATGGAATAGAATCACTAGAATGGTACTGTGATAAGTAATGGAATAGAATCACTAGAATGGTACTGTGATAAGTAATGGAATAGAATCACTAGAATGGTACTGTGATAAGTAATGGAATGCGCTGATTAAAACGTTTTGCGTTTTTGACAATATTTTACTTTTTCGTTTTTTTCCGGATTGAACTTATAGCTGACCGCTTATTATTTTAGGAAGGTCTATGAAATCTAACCCTTTCATGCATGACTTTTTACAGAAATTCTACATGCTTGATATAACTGTCTCTTGAACAACGTGCCTTCAAGTTGAGCTGACTTCCGATAATGTACGTAACGACTAATAATGGATATAAAAAAACATTTTCCTCGATGTTTTTGACCCCTACGAAAAATATATTTGGTCAAATCCAAATCTATGATAATTTATGACAACATGTATAGTTGCTGTTATGAGACAACAGTATGGTTGAAAGGGTTACCCATCATGAGATATGCATTTAATCCGCGGGTTGCATTTTATTTCAAATTAAATTTATATTGTTTAGATTATTCAGAACGACTGTACTCATCTTTGATGTTATTAACACAACGTTACGTCCGATGAAACCTCCGACCTCTTCAGGTGTACTTTGTCGAACTCAGTCCGCAAGGATCTGTAGCGTCATAGATAAAATGCTTAGTTATAATAAGTTCTAAGTGACAGTCTTCTGGATATTAAAATGTCAATCTTCAGTGCGGTACTAAGGATAACATTACGAATTACTTATCTACTACCCGTTAATGGCTGAGGGAACGAGGACAAGCTATCCCCGTGGAGTAAATAAAAGGTTCCCTAAGACATTCTGTACATATATTATTGAGTACAACAAAATTATCCCCGAATTCTACAGAATGATTCCAGCATTCGACAAGATACACCTGAATAAGATCGGGAGTTACATCGTCCTAAACTTTTTGTGAATACCAGCCGAGATAGGAACAGTAATTAGAATAAACCTAATTATACAAATAATACAATCTATATTTAGCAAATTGACCAAAGTAATTAAAACGGTATGAAGTAAGTAACAATGGAAATATCGTTGTCTTATCACTTTCCTTGATGATCGATATTGTAGGTAAGTGTTTAGAGTAGATTTTGTCGACCAGACGCGATAAAAGACAAACACAAACATAACCCTCCATCAAAGGTTTATACATCATTAACTCTAAAGCTGACTGCGCTATTAAATACATAACAGATGTGTGTTCCACTGTTGGTCACGATGTGAAATAAAAAAAATAGTGCATCATTAGTTGATTTATTTTGGATTTTTCTCCTAAAAACAAAAGTACTGTAAAATATATTAAAGATGTAATGTTATAAAACAATAATGACACCTCATTTTAGCAAAATTTGATTTTCATGAACTGAATATGAATTCAAATTATTTCCTATTATATATTTATCACTTGGGAATCTAAAATAGTCAGGAGCGTTATAACGGGCAATCAGTAGCCAATATAGACACAGATGAACACATACTGATTCAGAGAAATGTTAATATACATACGGAAACATAACCAACCTCGTTTGGTATATTTTTGTGTAGATATATGTGTAATAGTTTGTCACTTTTTCAAGGTTAGGTGAATAAAATATTTATTTCGATCTACATATATATATATATATATATATATATATATATATATATATATATATATAATGCTCCTGTATACTATGCATTTATTTATTGGGATTGTTATCGTAAGTGCCCGTATATAAACAAAGAAAACAAGGAAAAAAAAACAAGAAAAAAGAAGAAAAAAAGAAAATGTTCTAGGCAAGTACAGCCTGGAGCTTGCTTATTCCCTGCGGGGAGGTACTATGGACTTCGTTGTGTAGCTTAATTGCCATATATATATATATATATATATATATATATATATATATATATATATATATATATATATATATATATATATATATATATGTATATATACACAATTAGTGACAAACACTAGAGTAGTGGCATGGATAAATTAAATCAATATATATATATATATATATATATATATATATATATATATATATATATATACATATATATATATATATATATATATATATATACATATTAGGTTAATTTATCCATGCCACTACTATGATTATATATAAGCTTATATATATATATAAATATATATATATATATATATATATATATATATATATATATATACATATTATGTTGTGTATTAGGCAGCATTCTTTCTTTTAAGTCAACATTATTGAACACAACATAATGTATCTGCTTAATATACTTTTTTATAGTTTCAAGTTTTCGAATGCTTTTTTGTTTCAAGAAAAAACTGTATATGTTTCATTATGTATCCCTTTCGATTCTCGTCAAGTTATTTTTCTGGTGACAAATGACAAATGAACAAAACAGATGTGGGAAAAAGGGAATTAAAAAAAAACCGCATGTAAATCAGTTATACATCCAAAGAACACATCTATTTTGTATTAAAATGAATATACCACAATGTATATTATTGACATTTTATGTTTTTTTGTGTTTTTTGTTGATACAAAAATAGGAAAGAGAAAATTCGTTTACAGAAAAAAAATATGCAGAGTACACATCACTAAGACTGTAGTCTTTACAATGTCAATTATCGAGTTCGACTCTAACATAAAGATTTTTAACTGCATATGTGTTTCATAAATTATAAAAAATACACACAACATAGCTCTGTTTGATCTCGAGATACAATGTTACCCATGTGAGGGTAGATGCGCGTGTAATTGTGAAGCAAGGGTGGAGTTATCTGCAAACCACACCTCTCCTATGTGGCAATTGCCTGATTTCATTGGTAACGAGAAGTTCAGGACGACTGAAAACATAATGGCAATAAGCGGAGAGCACATCCAGCATCTTGTCACCGATTATAGTAGTGACTAGGCTCAACGTCGCTTAACTTAGGTGACAACCGCTGTGTCAACGTGATGTTATCGCACATGGAAGTCATAACGTAACTATTAATGTTCATAGCTCGCAAGAAAGTAAACACACGCTTATTTGTGTAAAGCGAATATTGTTTTCCTGGAATAATAGCTTCTAATGATTTTGATAATAAAAAAAACAACACGAAAATACATTCAACGGAGTAACATACTTTCTCATGCAAATACTAAGTGGTTGATTTTTTTCACCTGATTTCACATCTATTTTTCTTCCCACTATCTATAAAGCGGTAGAAGCTATGCAAAGATTGGAATTTACATACCGAGTTATTAAACACTCACCGTTCAAGTAGCGGACATAAAGTAATATACTTAAATTAGCAAACATCACTATAAATAGAAACTGATTTTAAACTATAAAATATAAATAAAAAGATTTTAAAATATGGTGGGATTCAAATATCTCTCTGCAAACTTGAAATTTGTTATTCTTCTTTCTTTAATCGCACAGGACTTAACGGCCCATCGATGTATTGCACCCAAAATTATGTCTCTGAATTGCATATATTTCGGTTGTTTGAAGAGGAACGCCGCACTGTTCCCTAATGCTGTTATGCCATTTTTTGGTAGGCGTCCTATTGGTCTTGCGTTTGAGAAGTCTGTAGCTAGCATTTATTCTCCCACTATTCGGCGCAATATGACAAACCTATCGAAGCCCACACCACATCTTCGATAGTTTCCGTCATGCCCAGCGCTTCGCGTATGCAAGCATTACTAAGTCTGTCATGTCTCGTAACATTTAGGATTGGCCTAAGACATTTCATCTCAAACACCAACTAAGGTCTGACTTCTTGTCAATGTCTCTGAACCGTATATGGCTATTGGAATTCATTCAATCTCAATATTAGGCGTGTATTGTTAAATGAACATTTTTGGATATTGCATATTTTTTCGTGGCATTGTTTGTATATGCATTGTTTCATATTGCATGCATTTTGAGGATATCTTTGTATATGCATTGTTGTTATATTACATGCTATTTTGTGGCATTTTTGTATATGCATTTTTGTTATATTGCATGCTTTTACGTGGTATTGCTTGTATAGGTATTTGTGTTATATTGTATGTCGTTAAGTGGCATAGATTTTTATATTCATTGTTATTATATTACAGCCCTTTTTGTGGCATTGTTTGTATATGCGCTGTTGTTATATTGTGTGCCTATTGTTTTATATTGCATGTTTACGTTGTATTTATTGTATACGTATTGCTGTTATATTGCATGCTATTTTGTGACATTGTTTGTATATGCATTTTTTTATATTGCATGGTGTTGTGGCATTGTTGGTGTATTCATTATTGTTACATTGCATGCCTATTTCTTGCAGTGTGTGTATATGCGTTGTTGTTATATTGTGTGTCTATTGTGAAATTGTGTGTATATGCATTGTTGTTATATTGCATGCCTTTTCATGACATTGCTAGTATATGCATTTTTTATTGCATGCCTTTTTATAGCATTATTTGTATATATATATATATATTTATATATATATATATATATATATATATATATATATATATATATGTATATTGTTGTAATATTGCATGCCTTTTTGTTGCATTGTTTGTATGTGCATTGTTGTTATATTGCATGTGTTTGTTACATTGTTTGTGTATGAAATGTTTTTATATTTCATTCTTTTTTGTGGAATTATGTGTATACGCATTGTTTATACAATGTATGCTCTTTGGCATTGTTTGTATAAGCGTTGTTGTTATATTGCAAGCCTTTCTGTGACATTTCTAGTATATGAATTGTTTTTATATTGTATGCGTTTTTTTAGGATGTTTTGTATATGCATTGTTGTTATATTGTATGGCTAATTGTGACATTGTTGGTATATGCATTGTAGTCTTATTGAATACATATTTGTATCATTGTATGTGCTAGCATTGTTTTTATATTTCATGTTTTTGTGGAATTCTTTGTATATGCATTGTTGATATATTACATTCTTTTTGTGGAATTGTGTGTATATTTATTAGTCTTTTATTGCATTTTTCTTTCGTGGCATTGTTTGTATATGCATTGTTGTTATATTGCATGAATTGTTGTTTTATTCATGATTATGGCATTGTTCGTATATAAAGTGTTATTTTATATGTCATGCTGTGCTGTAGCATTGTTTGTATATGCATTGTTGTTATATTGCATCAATCTACTGGCATTTTTAATGCATTTTTGTTTATATTGTATGCGTTTTGTGGCATTGTTTGTATATGCATTGTTGTTTTATTACATGTTATTTGTGACATTGTTTGTATAAGCATTGTTGTAATTTTGCATGATGTTATGGCATTGTTTTTATATGCATTGCTGTTATATTGCATGCCTTTTGAGTTACATTGTGTTTTATATGCATTGTCTCAATATTATATTTAATATGTCATGCTTTTAGTGCATTGTTTGTGTATGTATTGTTTTTTATAGCATGCCTTATTGAGGCATTGGTTGTATATAAGTTTTTATATAGCATTCTTTTTGTACTTGCATTGTTTGTGCATGCATTGTTTTTATATTGCATTCTTTTTGTGGCGTTGTTTTTATATGCATTGTTGTTATATTGCATGACTTACTATTTGTGGCATTGTTTGTGTATGCATTGTTGTTATATTTCATGTCATTTCATAGGTATTGTTTGTATAGGCATTTGCTTTATATGGCATGGATTTTGTTGCGTTGTTTTTTTATGCATTGTTGTCATATTGCATGCCTTTTTGCATTGTTTTAATCGTCATTGGTGTTATATAGCATGCTTTTTTGGCATTGTTTTCATATGCATTCTTGTTATATTGCATGGTTTTTTGTGGCATAATTTGTATATGGATTGCTGTAATATTGAATGTCTTTATGTGGCATTGTTTTTATATGCGTTTTTGTTATATTGCACGTATTTGTAGCATTGTCTTTATATGCATTGTTTTCATATTGCATGTCCTTTTGTTGGCATTGTTTTTATATGCATTGTTTTAATATAGCACCATATTTTAGCATTATCTTATATGTATTGTTGTTTTATTGCTTGCCGTTTTGTATGATTTTTTCTATATGCATTCATGATATATTGCATGCGTCTTTGTTGCGTTGTTTTATATGAATTATTTTAATATTGCACGCTATTTTGCCTATTTTTGTATATTCATTGTTGGTATATTGCATGCGTTTTTGTGGTATTGCTTGTATATGCATCGTTGTTTTATCTCATGATATTGTGTGTATTTTTTCTGTGTTGTTTTTATATTGCGCTTTTTGCATTGTTTGTACATGCATTGTTGTTATATTGCATGTGTATTTTTGCCATTGTTTTTGACGCATTGTTGGTACATTGCATGCATTTTTGTGGCATTGTTTGCATATGAATGATGTCATATTGCATAACGTTTTTAACATTGTTTGTATAGGCATTGTTGTTATATTACATGAACTTTTGTATGCATTGTTTTATATGCATTGTTGTTATATTGCATACATTTTTGGCATCTTTTATATTCAATGTTATTATATCGCATGTCATATTTGTGGCATTGTTTGTATATGCATTGTTGTTATATTGCATGCATTTTTATGGAATAGTTTGTTCATGTATTGTTATTATACTGCATGCTTTTTTGTTGCATTGTTTGTATATACATTGTTATTATATCGCATGCTATTTTCTGGCACTGTTTGTATATGTATTGTCGTTATATTGCATGCATTTTCGGGCCATTGTTTGTATATGTATAGTTGTTATGTCGTTTGTATATTTTGTGTAACTATTTTCATTTACTATTTAAGGTCAACAATTACAAATTCTGAAACGTATACGAGAGATCAATGAAGAGATAATGGTATTCGAAACTAAAGCGGGATCGACATATATTGATATTATTGGATTTGAAATTAATGGCTCTCTACTTGAGAAAGATTCTTTCGTTGCTAAGCTTGCATAGACTGACCGTCACTCAAGACCTTTAATGGAAGACTTAGATCAAAGTAATTATACATTACATTGTTAAGGTAATATAATTAATCATGAATCTACAAAAGAACAATGCGAAAAAAACATACATACGTCATCTGTTATATTTAATTAAATAGATATATCCCTTCTTTCTCTCTCTCTCTCTCTCTCTCCATATATATATATATATATATATATATATATATATATATATATATATATATATATATATATATATATGTTGTAACGTTCATGTCATTGGTTTATTTGCTAACGATAATTATGGTACAATGTAAGATATATTCGTCTATCTCATTAATCTATATCCTCTACCTAAAAAATATTATTAGTCACCTTATGTTTACAAATCTATTATTTTCTTTATGATATTTCTATATTTACTATACAGAGAGGTGTAATATGTAATATACTGTAATTAATGGTTTCATGATGTGGATGGTAGCGATTGATGCTAAAATTAGTTCAGCAGAATGTGTTGTTAGTAAAAGTGGCAACAGCGAATTGCCAGCATTAGATGATTTTTTATCCTTTATTTTCATTACTTACTTCAATGATATTCTTATTACTGACAGTTATGTTATTGAACTTCAGATTTTTTTTCTACATCCGTAATAAAAAAAATGATTTAACAAATTTAGCAATGCATTCAATAAAATCCTTCATTAGTAATAGAACAATTTAATTCATAAATATGATTTCTGAATAGTTTAATACTATTATTATTTCACGAAGAGATTACTTCTTTTATTTACTATGATTAGAAATTCATATGAATATAATAGGTATATATTTATATGAAAGTTTTAACCGTGATGCTCTATTAAGTTTAACGGTTATAAACTTTTAGATTAAAAGCCACATCGTTATTGGCAATATGGTTAGACAAGAACTATATAGAAGTTTAACTACAGGGTGTTTCAAAAGTCTTGGGAACATTACAAATGCGTATATCTCATGAACTATTCTAGGTAGAAAAATGAAACTGGTGCCATTTTAAAGCTTGCTTAATCAAGTTTTTGGTCATACTAATGATTTTCGTGTTATCTTTCCAGGTGCAGTAATGGCGTTCTCTAAACAAGACAAGGCATTTTGCGTCCTCCAATTTGCAAAGACTGAATCGTGGACATGTGTTCAGCGTGCATTTCGCAGGAAATTTAAAAAAGAAGCCCCTGAAAGGAAATCCATTGTCAGATGGCATGCTAAATTTGTGAAAGATGGGTGTTTGTGCCCAAATAAGCGAACAGGTCGCCCTTCAACTTCAGAAGATGCAGTTGAGCAAGTTCGGACAGCCTTTCAGCGGAGCCCCCGTAAATCAGTGAGAAGAGCCAGTAGGGAACTTCAGCTTGCTACAGCAACTGTCTGGCGTGTCTTAAGGAAACGACTGCAAATGGTACCTTACAAGCTCAAGTTGGTCCAAAAGTTGAAGGACACTGATAAGCCACTTCGCCGTGACTTTTGCATTGCAATGCAAGAGAAGTTGGAAGATAAAGGCTTTGATGACCGGCTTGTTTTTAGCGATGAGGCGACCTTCCATCTGAATGGCAAAGTTAACAAGCATAACACTCGCATATGGGGTACTGAGAATCCTCATGAACTTCTTGAGCACGAGCGAGATTCACCAAAATTGAACGTGTTTTGTGCAATTTCCAAGAAAGGAGTCTATGGATCGTTCTTATTTGAAGAGGCAACTATCACTGGTGAATCCTATCTCAACATGCTGGAAGACTGGTTAATGGCTCAGTTGGAACAAACAGAATCTGATGACTTCATTTTTCAACAAGATGGTGCACCACCACACTGGAGTCTTAGAGTAAGGCAGTTTCTTAACACAAGGCTGCCTGGTAGATGGATTGGGAGATCTGGGCGAGGTGATGACGTTCTCATGCCCTGGCCTCCTAGGTCTCCAGATCTTACCCCGTGTGACTTTTTCCTTTGGGGCTTTGTCAAGCAACAAGTCTATGTGCCGCCCCTTCCAAGAGATATTGACGAACTAAAGGCTCGAGTAACGGCAGTTGTGGGAACCATTGACGTCAAGATGCTGGAACGCGTTTGGCAGGAAATGGACTATCGACTAGATGTCTGTCGTGTGACGAATGGTGCTCATATTGAGCAACTTTGAAGATTCCCCACAAAACTTGAAACTTTAACCTTTCCAACGGTACCAATTTCATTTTTCAACTCCTAATAGTTTTTGAGTTATAAAAATCGTTATGTTCCCAAGACTTTTGAAACACCCTGTATATAGAAGTTTTACTATATAGAAGTTTAACTATATAGAAGTTTGTGTAAATGATGAAATCATCTGTGATAGAGTTACTGACACTTACAATACAAGTAAAACACCTTCTCATCAAAATAAACAATATGATGCAGTCTTAATTGAAATAAATTCAATTACAATATTTGTTTGTGTCAATTTGCTTGTTTTTCACAATAATTCTTTTCGATAATAAAATATATATTATCTATCAAACAAACAACTAGAGTTAAAATAGGCGATATCAGGTGAGACTTGTAATTGAATAATGAAAAATAGTTGTCAACTAATATGAAGCGATTTAGGAACGCGTCATAATTAGTTTAATTGCATCATGAAATGTATATTGTACATCGGATGATAATACGATTTTTGACTTCGGGGATGTTTTTACTATCCTATATTCTACGTAACGGATAGACCTACTCCGAATATTGTTTCTTTTCTAAGATGGCAAACTCGGAAAATTAATTATTTATTTATATCAATATAAAATATTGTTTTGTTATTTTGACACTATAATGTGATAAGAAAAACATCAACACTTATATATATATATATAAATATTAACTAAAAGTATACTATAGTGAAATGGTTTAAGCTCAATATAAGATATAGAGCAATAATAAAGATACATTAAAGAAGAGGGATACACATGTACGAATAAAAAATCTACTTCAACATCGATTGTTCAATGCAAAGTGTACTCGGCGAAAACATGTTTATTATTGTTTCCTTAATACTACTATATACATATCGTGAAAGCATACGAACATGCTTTGTCCGAATGTATTTAATAAATATTTCCCTTTTTATCTTTTACTTTTTTCACTCGGACCAAATGGAAATTATCATTTTAACAGTTAAATAGTTAAACGTTCACAATATAGTATGGCAATCGAAAATATTCAACTTTCTTTCTTCAAAATGTTGATAATAATAATGCATCAAAATGTGCATATAAATAATAAATTTATTAACACTCACAAATAAATATATTCCTTTATTTTACTCTTCCTTTTCTTACCGTTTTACTTCATTCTTTTCGCGTTTGCTTTTTTATTTGTTCAGCATAGTGTACACCTCGCTATATTGTTGCCCATGAAATGTTTTCTTAGCATATTATCATTATATATATATATATATATATATATATATATATATATATATATATATATATATATATATTGGTTCATACAAAAATATAATTTAAGTAAATACTTTTATAACAACCGAAAATATTCCAATTTGCAACCTCAATGAAGTTGTATTACATGTTTCTTTACTTATATCAGCGAATAACTTTAATTCTTCCTTGTCTCCAAAACAACCAAACCAATTTATTTAATATGTATTTGTTTCATTTTTTATGTGTATTATTTCAACATTAAATAGTTTTCTTCATCTTACGCGCGTTTCGCAGCAGAAATTAAGAGAAATACACAATGTAAACCCCAACTGTATAGCTCATAAAATATATTTTTCATTCCGTTCAATAGAGAAAAAAACTCATATCCATAGACAGAAAAGATACATAAAAACTCACATGAAAAATGTTGAAACATTCTAAGACATCTTAAAAGAAAAAACTTATCTCCAAAAATTATATGAAAATACAAAATAAGAAAACCAAACCTAAACTATACACCCCAAAAACATATTCGCTTCGCCTTTGAAGCTCGCATTCACAAATATCCGGGGATTAAGAACCAAAATTAACGACGTAGAAACATTTCTCCTGTCAAAATCTTCGGTATCCTAGCACTAAATGAAATAAACCTTCAATCCTCAATCTCCTCTCGTTCAGAATTAACTTCCTGCACTGAAGATTGCGTTATCATGAAACATCGATGTCTGTACCTAATAAATAATTAATATTTATTTATAAATATTATTATAAGCCCCCTTCACAAAAAGCCGGACACTCTGTGTGAGTTTAATAACAAGCAGTACAAATAGCTTCATGCAAGTCCCAAAAACAGTTTGTTGATCACTTTCAACTGCTCGTGTAAATTTGCCGCCGACTCGCTATTTACAAAGTTATATTCTTCCTAAATGATTAGCTAATTCCCTATGGCCGAGGGGTTAACGCTCTTGACTGCGTATCAGTGGCGATTTGTGATCGGAGTTCGGGCCCGCCGACCGTTGAAGAATTTACTTAGTGCACTGAAGATTGCGTTAGCATGAAACGTCGATGTCTGTAATTAATATTTATTAATCAATATTAATATATATATATATATATATATATATACATATATATATATATATATATATATATATAAATATATATATATACATATATACCGATATGCGTATGTACTTTTTTCGCATTTACTCGACGCAAAAATCTTATTTCGCATCATGTTAGATTAGTTTGTGCATTCTTCTCTAATTTCCCCAGCGGCAAAGTTAATAGAACTTACAATAAAAATCAAATTATGAAGATATTATGTATGCAAAAACTATTTAGAATCTTTCAAATTAACTCAATATTTAATATATGCAATTATATTACAAATTGTATAAATAATAATTTACAACTATTATCCACAATCTTTTGTATTTCTTCTTCAAATCAATTACAGTTTATATATATATATATATATATATATATATATATATATATATATATATATATATATATGTGTGTGTGTGTGTGTGTGTGTGTGTAATTATAATTATCTTAAATATATATATATATATATATATATATATCTTCTTCAAATATTGTTATTATATACATATATATATATATATATATATATATATATGAATATATATATATAATCATCTCTCGCTCTACATATCAATCTTCATATGTATATATGTATATATATCATATATATATACATATGTATATGTCATGTTTAAGTAATTAAATGGATTGAGTTATAACATTTTTCAATTAATACTCGTGAGGGAAACCATTTTTAGACGAGAGAAGGCAGATAATCATTTGATAGTAACCTGTGCTCAGAATAAGAGATTATCTAAGTATGTGTATGCAACAATTGCCGATAATATGTCACCATAGTTGTTTTAAATAAATGAATATTTAAACACATATATTTGTCTGTGTATGCATATGTATATTTCTACATAAATATTGGTGTTAGTAAATTATTTTAATTTTTTCATAAATTATTATATACTGGCAACGTTTTAAAATTAGCTTTACTGCCACCACTGCGGTGGTAAAACACCTTCTATCCAGTGGATAACTAATTAATTTCACGCCTTTATGACGTTACATGTCCGTGCTATTGTACATTAAAATAAAAAAGCGATTTTAATCAGAAGACATTCTCAGAAAAAACGACGACGGACCTTCATAGTATCAACGATTAGGCGTTCTAACGATGTTTGAATCAGTGACAAAACAACTTACTATAAATACCTTAAATGGTAGTAAAACTAAATTCATGGAATGTACGAAATTGTTTTCATGCAAAAGCATCGTATACATTTAATACACTTCATAGTATTCGGGATTAGGCGTTCTAACAATTTTAGCATCAGTGACAAAACAACTTACTATAAATACCTTAAATGGCAGTAAAATTAAATTCATGGAATGTACGAAATTGTTTTTATGCAAAGGCATTGTATACATTTCATACACTTCATAGTATTCGGGATTAGACGTTCTAACAAGTTTAGCATCAGTGATAAAACAACTTACTATAAATACCTTAAATGGCAGTAAAATTAAATTCATGGAATGTACGAAATTGTGTTCATGCAAAAGTATCGTATACATTTTGTATATGCATGTTATATATGTCCATGGTTCTATTCAAATTGTAAAATGCTATCTGTAAATACTAAACGCAATGATTAATTTTTCTTGACTCCCATGTATCCGTGTGACGTTTGTATTTATATTACCAACATAAGATTACGCATCTAAAAAACTATGAAGTCAGTGATAATTACTAAAGCAGATAACGTTTCGAGTGTTGTTTTGTAGAATCATTCATTTTACATTTAAAAAATACGTTTGTAAATTTTTGTTTACATTTAAATCTAATTTGCATATAACGTTATATAAAAAATACGTTTATTTTGCTGGATTAATTTGCTGATGTTAATACGTTCAAGCGTTCTTTTGCCGTAATTCATTATTTAGCGTGTGAACAATTTGTAATTGTGTTGAAGGTTATAATATCGTGTAATCGTTCAACGTTAAATATATATAATTTTTGGTCAGTAATCTCCTATGATTAATCATTTCAGCGGTATAATTCGGTCTTTATATACGAAAAGACTGATGGGGTCACATGCAACCCCGTTAGCTTAACTACATTTGGTTTCTCTGAACAAAAAGTTTGTTTTTCATATATCATTTTCGCAATGTTGATGAAAAAAAAGTTTCCTGTACTTAAGTTAAAGAAGATGTCTCAGACGATATTTATCTTTCGATAAGATTTACGGTGGATCACTCGATAAGGCTAGATCCTTATCGAGTGATCGTGTAATGACAATGATTTCTTTCTTGCATTGGAGCGCAAGGCTAACTTGATACACACTGTACTTCAATAATATTAATGATTTGACACTTAACAAACTCAAGAATTCATTTTTTTCTATTCTACGTGAGAGTGGATATCAATATAAAGACCTAGAAGACTCAGTTCCACAACAGGCGGGGGCGCTAAACGGACGCAAGCTTCGCTTCTTGTTAGTTCAAGGCGTTCTTTCAACTAGATACAATATTTCTTCCGTTATGATTTGCAAGCGTTCAAAGAATAAATAAATATAAAGATACTGGATACGATAGACTTGGCTAGCTTTGATTAAATGTTCATATACGATACATTATATGTCTCTAATTTTGATTAAACCACCCCGCATTTGTAACAATATAAAAGGTGTATTAATAAATAATGTATTGCTATGACTTATTTTAAAATCGTTTCAAAATATAAATTAGAACAATATTTACAGATTTTTTTATGGTTTAAATAACATTTAACATCTATAAACATTTAAATATATATATATATATATATATATATATATATATATATATATATATATATATTAAGTCTTATATGAATGATCTGATGTTTACGCTCGCAACCCTTAGCGTTCATATACTTTGATTTCTCCGTTGTCACATGATAAGCGCCAATAAATTAGGCGATCGGTTAAAGATGCAAGGTGTCTCTGTGAACCAGGTTCGCGCCCCGTGTCGGTCTGAGATTGTTACTTCCCTACATTGAAGAGAACTGAAAGCTCGAAACGACGTCGTATGTAGGTTTACTATTAAAATATAATTTAATATTATATATATATATATATATATATATATATATATATTATTATTATTTCATATATCCACATAAATTGTATAAAGCGATATGATATTTTATGTATCAATTTTCAGTATTTATTTCAACAGTTCTCAATATGTGAGAAGAGCTAGGTAGTAAGTTATGAAAATATATTAGTGGTAATTAAGCTACACAGTGGCACCCGCGTTTCATATATATATATATATATATATATATACATGAGAGAATTTATTGACCCTAACTCTGAAATTTATCTGTCTTTATTTTAATTTTCATTTATTTCTGTGTTTATGACATATTTTGTAACTCTCAAGAATACAACAACAATTAACTGGTCTTGTTGAAATCTAAAACAGGCTATTGAACACATCCCCAGTGACCGCATTTCATAGCCTGTAACTGAATGGCCAACGTTTAATCCAGTATTGACATAATAAGATATGATGATCTCCTAATTCTCAAGTAAAGTGACAGTCAAATGTGGCCCCTTTCTACTCGCGCATATCACGTCGCCTCTGTACCGAAAGTAAACCCACCAATTTATTTTCAAGTTTAATAATAATGACGATGATGATATCGCAAACCATCATCGGATTTCGTTGAGGAGCCATGCAGATATTCTTTCGACTTTCCTCCACGATCATTCGCAAATCGCACCCCTTCTACTGATAACTATGTCCATTCTAGTAGGTTGCCTATCCGCTGCGATAACCATCTACCCAACCTTGTAGTATAGTGTTCATTAAAGTTTGATATCGTAATATATGGCCGAACAATCGTAGTTTGCGCCGTTCTATTGTAATTATTGCTGGCTCGCTGGGCCCCGTTTAATGTCAGCTTACTAATTAACGTAGACATTAGTTATATAAGCGTGCAATGGTATGTTTAGAATCTTTCTCAATGCATTCATTGCGTTAATTCGTATTTTTTATCTTTAAGGATGATCCAGCTTTCTTAGCTGTATTATTTATATAACCGTAATTTCGATTTCACTGTTTTCGTTTATTTGACGACTTTTCTATATAGTTTTTAGACGGTGAATACAAGACGTAGCAATGCTTATTCTTGCCTGGATCTCTTTCGCTGATGTACCATCTGCTGTTATAATTGCGCTCAGATTTTTTGAATTTTTTGCGTTCCCTAGTTAGATACCGTACATCTGTATATCACTGACAGTAGTGAGCTGCTGTTTACAAATACCTTACTCTTTTCCACACTTATCTCCACTACGTATTTGCTTACTGATGCTTCTAACCCGCTAGTGAGTTCCTGCAGTTCCTTTTAATTGTTGCTTCACATATCAATATCGTCTTCATTCATATGGTCACATATCTTCTGATCAATGATGGTTACGTTTGGCTCATGGTCACCTAATCTATCAATCCTGATAGCTTCCAAAAGAAGGTTAAATTGTACCGGCGATAAAAGGCATCGTTGTTTTACGCCAACAGTTGTATTAAACTGTTCACCAGTTGTGACATAATAACACTGCGCTTGTAGTCCACTAATATGAAAACACCTATTACAAATACTCGTATTCTTATAAGTTTAATATACAATCTAAACTTGCATAACTTTAAATAATGAAATAAACTTACTTCAAAGTATAAATATTCAACTGAACGTAGAATATATCAAGATATTAGGTGCTTATTAATTATTACACTTGTTAAAAATAAGGACTATTAGCAAAAGATGGAAAAAATAATGTCGCAAGCAAAAATATTAGTTCAGCCATTTTTATTATACCATTAGTATGATATAAATCAAATGGAACCTGATGTTCCCATTTTACGCAGTCGGGTAAGCTACTTTGTCAGGAGATTCTAATGCAGGCATAGCAAACCTTTGTCGATTAAATGTCTGCATGATATACAGTTAATCAAAAGGCGACCCGCGTAACTAAAATAAGTTTTAGGTACTTGTTCACAAAAAAAAAACTCATATTTTTTTTATACGGATGATTGTACAATAACTTCTCTTAGTAAAAAGAAAATGCAATTTGTCGTCTTCGCAAATATATGTTTTTTTTTCTTTAAATAGAACGCTCCCCCTCATATTATTACAGATAACAATGTTATTAATACGCGCTGTAGGGGTAATTCGTTACACAATAATTAAAACAATGAATCATAATAATTGCAAAATGAAGTTTTATTCGCGCATCTAACATGACTTTTAATACATTGTTGTATTGCTTAATTATTGTTACACCGGCCGTTCGTACACAGGAGAAACTGCACCGGTTGTCACTATAAATAGTGTGAGTCACCAGAGACACAGAGAAGACATAGCACAGTCTTGTAACTGTCTAGCCAAGTGCTAGTCACTTTCTTACTTTGTTAATACACTTGTTAAACCAACCCTCGACTTGACTTCCTTTATTTATTATTTACTGTTGGACAACTTCACAACAATTATAATATCATTAAGACAACGTTATTTAAATGATTTATTATTTTACAATCTGACCAATAAATAATATAGTCTGCTTATTTTGTATCGATCAAATAGCGTTAATATTAAATACATTAAGTTATACATTCAAGTAAGACTTACATAGATTTACATTTTTAAAATTTACAGATTAAATATGTTCTACAGCTGCAGCAATTAATATCAATCGACATTTTTATTTAAATGCAAGACTTAGATATTTCGCAATCTGTAAAAATAAACATATTAACTTTTATATCTGAAATTGGCACTGCACAAGTTAATTGAATCAATATTTATCATCGATAAACCCAAAAGTGTATCGGATTCAGAAGCTTAAAATATCAGCATATGCATCATCATTGCTTGCTAAAAAATGCAAGTGCCAAATATCATGAGTATTCAAGCTAATTTCATTGTAAGAGTGATTTTCAAACGTGCACATATAAGGTTAACCTGTGATGTTTTTCTATCGTTAATTACAGAGCACATCTATCAAACAATAGCATTGGCCATATTGAATTCATCAAAGCGATTCCAATTGAGGCGCCGTGTGTTAAATCATTATCATTTTGGCGTCATTACGAAATAATAGGCTTCATAGATTGATCTCTTTTTACTGAAAGATCAAAATAAACGGATGATGCATCTTGTTCCAGATATTTTTTCAATACTTAAAAAGCGCGAATTATGTTATATTTTGTATTTCTCAGCGAACGGACGCCTGTAATGTGTTATTAATCCACGATCGGGCGTTTCGATAATTAACAGAAAAAAGCATACAGCCAAAAATAAAATTGATTGTTTAAAGCCATATCTAATCAATATTCTCCAAAGAGGGTTATCTGCTTAACAATTATGAAATTCACTAAAAGAATGATGTTAGATATTTTTTAAAGATATAAAAGAATTTAAATAAAATTATTTTGTAATCATAAATGTTCACATGTATTTTAAAATAAAATCGATATAAACAGCTTTTTACTCGTTCGCGTTGAGTTTAAGCTTTTTTATTCTACTGTATATGTTCAGGTGTGACTCTGTGGGTGATTACGTCGTGTGTATATGTAAGTATTTGTATTTGTGCATACAATGTGTGCCCATAAAATCGATAAGAAAAGTGTAAGTTCACTTTACCGTTTAAATGTGTGCTTGTTCGGTGTTTAAGTTTGTATATACGTGTACAAGTATATATATATATATATATATATATATATATATATATATATATTTATAAAGAGAGAGAGAGAAATAAATGAAGATAGATATATAAATAGATAGATAGATAGATAAATAGATAGATAGGTTTATATATTCATATTTTAAGGTTTTTTATATTTTAAAAATAAATTTGATAACATAAACTTGCTATAATAGGTCAATAGCGTAAGGCTAGAGCTATATTTTATGTGGTTATAATGCCTTTGAATATACACACATATTTATATATATATATATATATATATATATATATATATATATATATATATATATATATGATCAGATAAGTTAAATGCACAAACTTAGGTGGCATACAAATAAACAAGGATACACCCCAACTTAAAGATATAATTGCGTTTAAGTCAAATCTAGAAAGGCATATACGCAGAAATACTGCAGATATCATATAGGTTAAATGTTTGAACCTACTAAGTACAACAGAGCCATTAAATAGTTGAGATGAAACAACTTGAAATTAAAAAAAAAAACACTTTAGTCTTAGAAAGGATCGTACGCATAAAATATTGTTGATGTTGAATTTCTGGAACTGATGTAAATAATATGTACATATAGGACGTATATCTGGCTGAATGTATCCATACGATTGTTATGTGTACACGTATTGACTATTATCGTCTTATCAATAATTAAGTATGTGTTAATGAATAGTTAAATTTAATTAGTAAGTAAAAAATGCTAAACTTGAAATCTGGCAATAAGCTGGAGATTTCATTGAACATTCCAATGCCAGTGTGAGGCTATATAAAATGACCAGCAAACCATTTTTGGCATGTCTTTTTTTCGGGCAATCGAAAAGCAAAAATTTGGTTTGCTTTTCTAAAATTCTTTTGCAATTACTAGACTTACAGAATAGATTGTATCATTGTAGATTGACTGTTGAGCGACAAAATCTTGAATATCATTATATGAGCTATTAATCAAGAAATGGTTAGCAAATACATTTCTAATTCTACTAAGTGTTTTATTTTGGTCCAGTTATCCTGAGATCCTAAGATGAGAATAAGTAGATTAATTTTGTTTGATAACTACAAATATATTCATATTGGAATTGTATAATATTCCTAGTATCAATATATTACATACATTGACATTTGTATTAGAAATGTGTATAATTTTATTTGAATAACGGAGTGAATAATATAGTGATGGATAGATATAAACATGTTAGTATTAATTTAAAATTGTTTCAGTATATTCAAACTAAGACCATACAGTATCTATTATTATACTAAAGGTGAGTTTAGTAATTGTTACACCGGCCGTTCTTACACAGGGGAAACTACACCGGTAGTCACTATAAATAGTGCGAGTAACCAGAGACACAAAAGACAACGCACAGTCTTGTAACTGTCTAGCCAAGAGCTAGTCACTTTCTTACTTTGTTAATACACTTGTTAAACCAACCCTCGACTTAATTTCCTTTATTTATTATTTACTGTGGGACAACTTCACAACAGTAATGTTTGGTTTTCTAAGGCCTTTTACGGATCTAATTTAATCACACAAAAGTCATGCTAAAAGTTCCTTAAGTTATGTGTTCATTGATCTAATTACTCACTAATTGCAATTAACTCAATAAGTTACCCATCTCTTAGTAAGTGTATATCTATCACTATAATTGTGTTTTATATAATGTGTGACACACCGCTCTAATTTTATAAGGTTCCTATAACTCCTATTACCGTTAAACTTCATCTTACTTTGTTTACGAACAGTCGAAATTAATGATCAGGGTTCACTTTCATAATTTTTCAGGAGTGTACTATATAATTTGTGCCGATGTTATGATACCATCCACCCATACATCATCTCTTTATTTCTGATAGGAGGTGTAGTAAGGTGTATAGTTTGTGGTCATAGGACCATAATTCAAGACATTACTTCCTCCTGTGGAGAGAAGTATATGATGTATGAGGTGTATACGTTATGTGAGAAATACTTCATGTATTCGACATAGTATTTCGGCATGATATATAAGTATTACATATGCTTTATATCAGATTTTTTAATATGATTATTGACACTTTTTCATATATATATATATATATATATATATATATATATATATATATGTATATATATATATATATATGTGGGTGTGTGTGCGCGCATGTACGCATATAGACCATCTTAAAATAAATTAAACCTAAAGTGATGGCAACAGACGGTAGCCGTGTGAATATTTCATTAGACAGCTTGAAACAGTCGATTATTTTACTACCTTGGTTCTCTGATTAAGTTAAACGTCCAACTTACGGATGTGAAACCTGGGCAGTGAATAAAGCATACATTGAGAGAATGACGGCATTCTAGCACACGTGCTACCGGAAAATCCTACGAGTACCTTGGATCCAGCAATATGCGAGAAGAATTAGGTGTACGGCGACCGTACTCGTCAACATGGTTAAACGACAAAAAATCACGCTCTCTGATAACATAAAGGAATACGACGGGCTCGAGAGGTGTATATCGGAAAGATTTATTGAAAAAGAAAAACGAACGTCGACGGCCGTCAGGTGAACGATGAGGAAGTGTCTGGGTGACGTGTTCGGATCGTTAGGGATCGCGGAATGACTCGCCTCTAATTGTAACTGTCTCATAGCTGGAGTGCGTGCGGTGACGGTTTCAAAAAGTAACGATGACTATTGAATCATATAACGCATTACTCTTTCTTCATTTGAATAATGTTCTCCGGTATCATAATATGTAAACAAAAACCAAAAAGTATTAGTTCTACTCCGTTCGAAGTTGTCTTACGATAAACACGCTTAATTATCACATAGACCTGTTACCTGATAACTATCATGAAAGATGAAGCTGTTCATGTACATTAAACTATATACATACATATATATATATATAATATATATACATATTATAGTATTATGGAGTAATATGTATATATATATATATATATATATATATATATATATATATATAAATGTATATATCGGAATTTGTGGAAAAACGTGACCCTCGTGTTCCGGGGTTTCGAATTCTGTCACCGACTTGGATAATAATCTCCACACTGATGATTCCGGAAGGATGAAACGTATGCGTATGGAAATAAGAAACTATCTGTAATTATAGATAAGTCCGAAACGACGTCGTATGTTGGTAAAATACACTTTCATATTTACTAAAAAAATCATAGTAATTGCCACATTAAGATAAACACATCTTACTTGTTGAGCACTGCCTGAAATTATAAAATCTGAAGTCGTTAAGCTATGGAAGCAAAGCTGACACGCCCACAAATGTTTCGCTCTGAAAAAGTAAGCATTACAAATTATTCTTCGCCATATATTTACATTTACTAAAAAGTCACATAAACACTATCGATGAAATCATAAACATGAAAAATCGTTTTGTCATTGAAATGAAATCTTGAAAAGCTAATGTATTTGCGAATTTAATTTATTGATAGATTCTACAAATACATGCTGGATGTTTCAGGCTTGTGGCAACATCTGGTGATACAGACACGCGTGGCAATCTATGTTAAACAAATACTATTTATATGATCCTATCAATGTGTTATTAGTTCGGTATACATCGATAAGTTTTGGTCGTATTAGCTAACAGAAAATGGTAATAAGTAATTATTGCATTTTATGTAGTATATCGAATTGCATAGTTGTAAGTGTTTCAATATGATAATTAATTCCAAATTTGCTTAAAATTGTATTTAAGATTTCTTTGTTATCGCAATCGCTAAATGTAAGTTTTTTTTCAAAATATAATAATTAATTTAAAAAAATAGTAAAACATGTAATATATTCTTAGTAATTACACTACTGAGTTGAATACAAAAATAATCGAAAAATATGTAATGAGAGCTTTTTATTATTTACGAAACAGAAAAAAAACCCAGAAAAATCAGAAAATTTCAGTTAATTCACAATATTCCAGAAAATTGAAAACAAAGTTCGTGGCATTGCCTACGAATATTGTTAGCTGGGTTTATCATGTTATTCTGTGTTATAATTTTACCAAGCGTGGGCGTAGGAAATAATGCGTATAGCTCGAAAGCGCGGGATTACACCACTGGGCGAGGTGTACCAGTAGTTATAAGATCATCTATCTAGGGGAAAGAAAAACTCTGATACAGAACCAGTGTTTTATATCATGACAACATACATCTTGTCACTAAATCAGTGGGTAAAAGGGAATAGGGCTTTTTATTCATAAAGCTGAAGAACTCGAACAAAAGGTCTGGTTTACAAAGTTACTATTTCTTAAGGAGTTGATAGGCCCTATCAACTCCAGTTTGCACTCCTTATTTGTCTAGTAGTCAAGCGCCCAGGTATCATCACATTGAAAAAGATCTCCAGTGATTGGGCTGAGTTTCCTGACTTGGGCAATGAACACAGCCCCACTATCTATCTATCTTTCTCTACATCTAGACAACATGGGTATACTTCTTTGCCACTCAGTTCCACATGACTAGCCTGTGCCGCTATCGTTCTGACAAGCTAATGGTACAGGTTTGACCGCTTGTCTGGCTGGTGTTTCCGACTGGTAGTACAGTAGCCTTTTCTCTTCTGCAGCACATAGAACGGCTGATTTTTTTACCAGTTGTATAATTTCGGAATAACCGTATGCGCATAGTAAGGGGCCATGCACTTATCTCTGGTAGGCTTTCCCGAGAACACGAATGTTCAGATTCTGATTCATCTGATACTCTACTTGTGTACGCTGTGTTTAGGACATCCAACAAACATCCACATTGTCCAAATTACCGATTTCAAAACAATAATTTGAGCAGAAAACAAGTTAAACACCGGTAAAACTAGTGCTCCACAAAACAGAACTAATTCACATCCTTATGTTAAGGCTCTTATTGACAAATATCTGGGGACTTTGAACTAACTTTGACGATATAGAGTCTTACGCGTAAAATCCACAGATATCCTGGCACTATGTGAAACTAATCTAATCTCTTAAATATCTAATCATTTTAATATGCTAGGATACGTCCCACACTTTCGTATAGACTCGAAAAGCATATGCATGGACTTGGTGTCTATATCCGTAACACCCTCCTCTTATGAAGAAAACTATATCTAGAATGGAAAGATTAAGCCTACATGTGCTAACGTTTAACCTAATAACGCATCGTTTGTTACCTTTATTCTCTTCTAACAATTCCACCTAGACTCAGGATTGCCCCCTAATTTACGTTTCGGATATTATCGACACCAGATTTTCCTAGAACCTGACTTCCTTAATCCATGTATTTGGAGAGTATACTGTCCACGACAGCTATTGATAATATTTCCTGAAGTCCATAGACCAAGCTCGAAATAACATTTATAGCTTTTGGATTGCCTAGTCATTTACACAAATATTCACCTTCCTTTTTCACCAGCCAGACCATGAGAACCAGCAAGTCAGACCTATTACTGAAAACACTGTCCGAGGCTTGTGTGACAGATCCCCATAGCGCACTCGGGAATGCTGATCAGCATGGTTAATATCGCCATAACCCCCTGACATAGACAAAAGCGCTGTTACTTAAAACAACAAAATATCACACATATGCTGATTGGGAATCCTTCAGGAGTCTCTTCAAAGATACATCTTGGATAAAACGTTTTCCGTTTCTTTGAACAGTGTGCAAACGAAATAATTGAATGGCCCAAATAGCTGTAGAACATTTATATCGTCCTCATTCTCGCCAATGTTGCATGTAATCTGTGTATCGTCTATTGCGTATAGGCAGCAAGTATTTCGCCGTGTCAACATACATAATTCAGCTGAAAATAGGCTAAACCTTGTAGCATGAAGAGACCACGGTAAGCGCATACGTGCAACAGCTAAGAGTAGGCATACTGAAATAACAAGAAATCGCATCGCAGTACATGAATAAGAAATTCGAGATTTCTAGAAAATCTATAACAATGGTCAACAATGGCCAATCAACAATTATTATCAAACAAGTGTGAATGTTCTTCTACTGCAAAGAACAAAGCTATGCTTGGCAAATTGTTTGCTTTAAACTCCACATTGCTATTCCTCAAAAACTCCTCCGTAATTGTCTTACTACGAACAGAAATGGCACTATATGATCTGCTTCTGGTCTATGCCAATATTCTGGATATCACAAAAAAACCTTAACATCTAGAATGTATGTGAACCAGATGTTATCCCTGCTATTGTAATACAGAAATACCCTGCCAAGCTCGCCACTGTTCTCTTCAAACTTAATGACAAATGTATTGCAGAACGTCTGGCGAAAGAAGCGACGTGCAACATTATCGCCTAATAAGTCTACTCAAAAACTTTGTTTACATCTTTGAATTATTAATAAATCTAGCGATAAGTAAGATACTCGAAACTATTTAACGTCTCTCTTATCAACACCACGTATACTGTAGATATCCTAATATATAAACCGCACATTAAGTACAATAGGTTAAACTAGAACAATAGCACTATGAATTTATAAGGCGTTTGACAAGAGCTGGCCTGAAGGTTTCTAAGGAAAATCAACTCGTATGGTATGAGTGGATAGCTATTTGCTAGAATTAGATTTTTATTAGCTTGAAGAAACGTTCGAGTAGTTCTCGATGATTGTACATCCAAATAACACCACATCAATGCGGGTAGGGCTTCAAGTGGGCGTATTCGGACCAATATTATTCTTGATGTTCATAAACGACTACCTTGATGCAATCGCGTCTGAGATGGGCGTATTTGCTGATGACAACACGCTCTACTTTCGGTATGAGAGAAAATCGAATGACAACAGAGTCAAGTAATGGCTGAATCCTTAGATAATTATCTCCATTCTGTAGTAAAATGGAACCAATAATAGAAGTGGTTTTGTTAACAACTATCATAAGCTTTTGCGACCACCAATTGGCATGATCGTAGAACTCATTCGGAGTGTCTTAATTATGAATTTATCAGTCTCATATTCTCGGGCAACATTAAGTAGAATACGTGCATAGAAGATACTGCTATATATGCTGCAAAAAAGATTACGTCATTCTAGCGGGTTAGAAAACTTCTCAAACCTATTTGTATCATATCTATATAAAGCCGTAATTCGCCCTGTATGGACCATTCTTGCCACATATAGGCTGATATAACAAACACTAAAATACCCCTCTTGGATGAAGTCCAAAAAATGTAAAACCTAATAGGTCCCGTACTGCAGTTTCGCATTCCTGTTCTTTATTCATAAGTACTTCCACATATCGTTCTCTGTTGAACTTACAGCACTTATACCCCCTTAACGTACACACGTCGATCGATCCAACTAGCAGCAGCACAAAACCCCCTCTTTTTATAGATCCATAGATGCCGGAATATTTTCTACTTGAATAACTTGTTCCCCGGCCTGCTTACCTTCGGAAATTCCTTCCTGCTACTTGTTTCTGTGAACGTACTAACATGCCACAATCAAATATAATGTGAACAACTATCTTTCTGTCCAACTCCCAACCCAAATATCCACTATATATATGTTTATTTTTTAAATCATAGTAGGTTCTAATGTTTCAGTTGTAATATGGCTTGTTTGGGGTAACAAAGATTTCATTTAAATTTAAATTTAAAAAATAAATAAATAAATGATACAAATTAAGTACCATCGCTGCCGGATCATATAGGCCGCAAATGATTGCTCCATTTATGAAAGTCCAAAGGGGGAGAAATTAAGCGAGTTATATTTAAACGCATTCCTTAATTATAAAATCGCTTCACTAGAAACTAATTAATATGCGTAGCCACCAAACCTGAAAGTGAGTCTCTCCTACACCAGCACTTTCGTTAATATGAGTTCATGTCCCTCATAATATCAGCGATACTTTTTTTATAAAACAGGTTCAACCGGTTGCTGTTGAATTTGTTATTTTTGGTACGTCTTAACTAATCGCAAACATGTACTAGCCGACATATCTAGTCATACAAGTAATGGTATAACTAGTTAACAGTATGCATACCTGTTGCATTAGTGAAAAAGTATAAAGTAGAGTTACACCCTTGCAGCGATACACAATGTGCGTTATTTAAAATCACGTGTTTTATCAATAGACTTAATGTAGTATGTGACAATGGAAATCGCTCGAACGATTCGCAAATAGAAACGAGGCACAGATTAACATTCGAAATAGCAAATTAAGCAGACACACAGACGTAATGTGCAGATCATCTTCACAGATTCTGTAATTGCTGCTCATTGATTCATTGCTTTATAATGAGTTATTCCATCTCTAATTAATAAATATATGGCAAATTGGCATATATGTTTTCATTGGTGTCATTCTTATGAATTGGCTTCCATGATTTCGCACGTTGAAGTGTTATAACATCGTGTGTAATTGTAGCGACACCAGATATTCCTGACACATTTTTACATTGCAGATTCATGATGAAACAAATTTTCGTTTCTCGTATTCAATAAAACGACGTTAGTTGTTGATTACTTTTTGCGTATGTATATATATATATATATATATATATATATATATATATATATATATATATATATATAATAGTCCAGGTAAAACATCCACAGGGTAGTAATCCAAAGAATTTCAACCGGGTTCATAAAAAGTGCTCAATATCAAATAAGGCTTTTATATATGATTATCTTTATTTACACAGACATGTAGAAAATCTGCGACACTGGCATGTCGATGTTATCGATCAACATCTATTATAATCTAAATAGCTATAATAATCAAATATGATCTAAGATGGGATTCTAAGTCACCTGATGAGATCTCAGTTTATAATAGCTGTTGATCAATAACATCGACATGCCAGTGTCGCAGATTTTGTACATGTCTGTGTAAATTAACATAATAATATATATATATATATATATATATATATATATATATATATATATATATATATCGTGATATAAATACATGTATATTTTACTCTTAATGCCATTTAAAATTTGAGCGAGATTGTCCGACTGACAGAGCAAGGTGTATTCGACAAACAAATAGTATTTTTTTTTTAAATGGCTGTATGCTATTTCAAATTTAGTGTGTGATAGCTAGACGGACCAATATAATCTTGTAAAGATATGCGTCCACGCTTGTAAAAAAGAAAAATCTTTTTTCGATGAAAATCTTATTTCTAACTTAGGACTTGACACATAGAAAAAACAAAAAACGCATGGAATCATGAAATGCGTTTTGCGATTAAAATTGTTTTTTAGTGTCACGCGTGACCTGCTGAAAGATTATATGCCCAGTCTCAACGTAGACAGACCAGAAAATCTACTTACAGATGGACAGAACTTGAATCCATACAGTAAACAACATATTCTTATTATCACTTCTTAATCTATGCCATTGAATTTACACGTGTAGCGATGAGAATATGATTTCAAACGTAAGCCTTTGAAAGCGACGAACAAAGATAAGTTGGCAAACCCAAAACAGATCCATGGTTCCTGAAGCATAATGCCAACCATTATTTTCTTGAATATTTTTTAATATCTCAAAAACTAAAACCGTTTTGCAAGCTATTTTATAAATAATGGCTTCCGTTGACAAATATTTATTTGTCTCTTATGTGATGCTACATAAACTGAAAAACAAATAGGTTTAAATTGGGTTTACATTCATATTTGTTGTCTGCCAATGAAGAATATATAATCAGTAATTTATCAACGTAAGGTAGGTCGTTACTTTTCCGATCGACTGAAACGAAAGACGTTGCAATACAAATACCACATATGAAAGTGATTATAAACTGCCAATCACATTCCTCTTTATTGACGTTTTAAATATAGTGTGGGTAATATTCATCAGTTATACAAACATCATATCATTCAGCTTAACAGATATCTTCATTTCATCAAGACATTGCTCATTTTCTTTGTGTATTTTCTTTATACGCTATGATTTAGATATAATTGAGTATATCAGTGGCGCGCAGATATATTTCTAAAACCATTTTCGATACTTTCATGACAATTCAAACGAAGTTAAAGTAACTGTGTAGAAATGAAGGATAACACTAGAAAACCCATCCACATTTTTCAGTTGACATGTGTATCTTAAATATGTAAACGGGACTGTAGAAATTTCCCAAAGCCATATAATTACTGATCATAAACTATCTGATCATATCAGTATTGTAGAGTTGCAGAAAACTTACTAGAATCCCATCAATATCCTCTGTCATGAAATGTAAAGTCTTGAGAGTGTTTGTTTACGTTAAACGTTCCAGTGTAAGGGCTGTGCAAGATATACGTTGAAGGGATAATGAGATGAAGCCGGTCGAAAGGCAGAGAAAAATGTACATTGATAGACAACGTTTTTACAATGGACAAACATGAACATAAACCAAGCCAAATTCTGTGACATCGAATATATATATACATTTTTAAAGAAATATAGTTATTGTATATCATATTAAAGATAATGTATTTTTATGTAATTATTTTTACTGGTGATTGTAGCGTTTGTTGTCATTTTGCTTACTATTATTTCGATTGTCTCACTTTCCCAAATGATTAAGATGCGGAAAATTTAATTATTAGTCACCCTTAACTTCATAGGACGTATTTTTCGTTAATATATATTTTTATTAATTTTATACATACATAAAAGTATTCCATGGACACATTAAATATTTAGGTGATAAAAATCGTACATATTTCTAGAGCGTCTTGGTCCAGTGGTAGAACGCTGGACTATAGACATCAATATCGAAGGTTCGATCTCTGTCTAAGTTAGCCATGCTGGTGACGGCTGTAAGCCAGAAACACGTGTCTATGGATTACTTTTATGTACATATAAAATTAATAAAAATATATATGAAAGATAATGTAATAGTTATCAAGACATATCAATAATATTGGTTAGAAATCAGGAACCTGGCTAAAAGAAATCCCCATTCGTAGGAAGGATTGTAATCTGCATAGTTATGATCAGTTTGCGAGATGAGTAAATATACATTCTTACGGTAGTATGGTAATAAATAATTTACATGATAATGCATGACAATTTAAGTAGGTAACCGGATCTTGGGTAACAACGGAGAATAGCCGAAGAGGAATTGTTCTATTTCCCGCCTCATGATTTTCTCTTAGAATAAACATACATGTATGTTAATGCTATTTTTACGGCTTAAATATGTGTGTGATGAGGCCAGTAACAGCCTTATTTCAAGAAATTTAAATACCGCTTTCACTATTAAATAGTATAACATAACTGTCGGATTTAACTCGTTTTTTTTTATCTACAATCAGTATACGATTGAAGATGTACGTTTTCTAAAATGTTTAACTTCTATTTGAATTCATACAATGTATATACAACTAGTAATCTCTTACAACGCTTAACTATGACTATTCTTTATTCATATAAATATAAACGTTATTGCGTAAAGCTCAGATCTATTTTTTACCTATTGTAATTGCGAAAATACAGAGCGGAGTAATTATATCTTAAAGTTCTGATTTGATTTCTCAAAATGTAAAGTGCGTTGACGTTATTAAAAAAATATTGCCAAGTAATATATTACTAGTGTGCTCTTAATGGATGGCGAAAACTTATGTATAAAAATATAATGCAATTATTATTGTGCAGCTGATAAGTATAGTTAGTCATAGAGGTTGAATAGTGTATCGTGCTCGCGACGTGACGGAACTTAATCTCTAGAACTCGCTAGCCGGTCGCTTTTTAGCCGGTAAATATAAATAAATACTAGACACACATGCATCCTTAACTTTAGTGAACGTATGTCTTTCTTCCGGTTGCTGTTTCGTTGTCTTTGCATGTCTGTATTCGTCAACATTGAATGTTATTCTTCCGGCTATTTAGTATCTGTAATCTCCCTTCATCATATTATTGTCAACTAAACCAAACTAAATGTATTAGAAATTGTATAAGCTGTAGAGTAAATCCCTTTGAAAGAGGAAATCATAAGAACATTTTCTGCTAATATTTTGTAAACAATATATAGCTTATGAAGCTTTATTTTAATGAGAAATGATTTCCTTATGAAATACATTATTTTATAAGTATCTATCGACTGGAAAATATTTAAAAAACTGCTCATAGTCAACAGACACTACATATATAAGTACTTATTTTTCCTTACATTTCTATTCATGAAATATTTTTAATTATGTTTAATTATTAATTTAGAAATGTGTTTAGTATAATCAACACTTTCATGGTTATTTACCAACGAAATAAATTATTCCTTCTATAAAATTGATGTCTCTGGAAATAACTTAATGTAATAATTATGTTATTCGAGTACAAACTTAAATTTAACAACTTTACAAATAAACGAATTCAATTCGTAATTGTTCTTCAATTATAATTTTGTTCATAATATTTTCAACAGAATGTTCTTAATATGCATTCTTAGCAAAACTATGTAAATACTAGATATACCCTTTTTCTTCTTTCGTGTTAATCAGATGATTCTGGTGTTGGCATTAGTTTCCTCGTGGTTTATCTAAGTAGAAATCTTTCTGGAAAGACATCGGATACTTACGGGAAGGACCACGAGAAAGTTGCCAACATCCCTAAGTTAAAGTGATACTGTGGAACCGACTGGATTCGAACTTGGAACACCCAGGTCTTCACTCCGTGCCACGAAACGTGTTTGACCGGTAAAAATTACGCTTGTTTTTACCCGTCTCAATATCAGTTGGATGTGCTTGATGCGACCAGATGTTATATCTAAGTCACAGGCATACTAGTGCGGTATCCCGAAACAATATTCCACAGAAACTAAGGGTATCAAAAATTACTTAAATTAGTAAAAAAACTACTTTTTCAGAAGAAAACAAGTAAACACTCTAGCTAGACAATCAGAGCAAGATAGAAAAGTATGAAGATGCAATTCTTTATTTTTATTTTTTCGTTTCGAGAATACGAATATAGTTATTGAGAGTATATACTCGTTTAGTAGTGGGCGTTGCACGTGAGGTGTGTAAAATTAATCGAGCTGTATTTTCTCACTCCGAAATCAAACCAGTCACTATACCATTCTTTATCATCCATAGAACTTTTTTTTTTCTAAATATGAACGTCCGTTGAATTGTCAAATACCTGTTTATAATATATATATATATATATATATATATATATATATAGAGAGAGAGAGAGAGAGAGAGAGAAAAAGAGAGAGAAAGAGAGAGATCGTGATTATTTTGGAAGTACAGGATTTTATTATTGCAAGTATGAAAGGAGACATGTTTTATCATTCATGATTAAAGCTTTTAAAAATCCAGCACACGCTGGTTTATATATATATATATATATATATATATATATATATATATATATATATATATATATATATATATATATATAAAATTAAAACAACTTTAATTATTGTCTACATGCATCAATTTGTGTTTCAACCACTCTCCGTCTTCTCAAGACTTTGGCTTAAATAAAGATAATTATATATATATATATATATATATATATATATATATATATATATATATATATATAAGAAACAGAATGTACATTGACATTCGTTCCACGGCTCAGCCGAAGATAACGAAAGATATCATAACACCATGATTATGACCTACTAAAACATATGCTTTAAAGTACTCTCTCACTCTCTCTCTCTCTCTTTCTCTGTCTGCATGTCCGGCTGGCTGTATGTCTGTCTGTATGTGTGTATGTCTGTGGGCCTCTGTCTGTCTGTATGTATGTATGTATGTCTGTCTCTCTCTCAATATATATATATATATATGTGTGTGTGTGCGTGGGGGGGTGATCGTGTGTTCTGTGTATTTCCTTCTGTGTGTAAATGTGTGTTCTCATTGAAGGGTTGTAAATTATAGCTAGATAGTTTCTGACAATTGCATTGTATTGCGATCATAAATTACACTATTACACTATAGGCAAGAACTGTCAGTTCATAGCAAATCTTTATGATGAAAATATGATTACACTGGTCAACACAATATTTTTGGCAGGCAAAGTAAGACTGGTTTCTGGGGTTTTCAAGGGCGCTGAATCCGAATCTGACATTAGTTTTTTTCAAATTGGCTCTAGTTTTTGAGTTATCACAGGGGGGTCGTTTGTCTGAAATCACCCATTCGCGACCATAGCTAAACGTACAAAAAACGGCTAAATAGTGCATAAATGTCAGATATTGATTTTTATGATGATCTTAAACCACAAAGACAGTGTAAAATCTCAATCTAACAAGTTAAGTTAGATATAACATCATTTCATTTATCCTATAACTAAACACTTTTCATAGATTTCGAGGATATACAAAAAATTTGCTAAAATTTGCTGAATTTTAATTCTCCAAGTGAAAAAAAACATTTACATAATCAGTTATATATCATAAATTAATGCAAAGCATTATACACTAGATTCTTAGTTACAATGAACACACAAAACAATATTTTATTCACAAAACTAAAATTGACGTTTATACGATTTTCGCTTGTGAGCAACTTTTGGGCAGTCTCTCAAAAGGTTCCAGCAGTAGTCTGCCATCATGTGCTCATCCCATTTGCCTTGATACCTCTCTTCCATTGTTTTGATGTCTTGATGGAATCTCTCTCCATGCTCTACACTGTAATCACCAAGATTACCAGGAAATCTGTCGAGGTGGCTAAACCAGAAATGAACTTTAATGCTCATATTTGCCCCTAGTTTTCCGTATGCAGTAAGCATCTTATGGACCAATTGCTTGTAATTGTCAGCTTTGTCACTACATCTGTGAAGGACACCCAAGCATTTAACTCAACCGTGTTCATATGATTAGTGAAGTCAGAATCCCTCATGAGCGTTCGAATCTGAGGTCCATCGAAGATGCCACCTTTAGCTTTTTCGATGGAAAGACCTGGAAATTGCCTGCATATGTACTTGAAGCAATCCCCATCCTTGTTCAACGCCTTAACAAACTGCTTCATGAGCCCTAGTTTTATGTGCAATGGAGGGAAGATGATTCTATCCCTGGGTACCAAAGGCTCATTGATGACGTTGGCTGTGCCGACTTCGAGACTTTCTCGTTCTGGCCAATTCTCCCTTCTCCAGTGCTGGATTCTTGCTCTGCTATCCCACAAACAAAGAAAGCAGGGATACTTTGTGTACCCACTTTGCTGACCAAGCAGAAAATTCACCATTTTCAAGTCCACACAAATCAGCCATTTATGAGTGTTGTAATTCAGCTTTTCAAGAACAAATTTGATAGCATCATACTCTTCTTTCATCTTGGTAGAATGGCCAATTGGTACAGGAGCAAACTTATTGCCATTGTGCAAAAGTACAATTTTTAGACTTGCTTTCGAGCTATCTATGAAGAGACGCCAATCTGCTGGGTCATATGATGAGATCCCCATGCAGTTAAGAAGTGCAGAAACGTCATTACAAAAGACCAGGTCGTCTTCTTTAGAAAAGAAACGAAGCAAGCTGCCTTCCCTTGTCCTATAGTATGTTACTTTTGTGCCAGAATCAAGAATGTTTTTCTCTTGGAGTCGTGATGCAAGAACTTCAGACTGCTCCTTCGACAAACAAAGGTCTCGCGCTAGGTCATTAAGTTCAGATTGATTGAAAAGCTGAGGGCCATTTGAGGGTTCTTCATAGTCACTACAGCTATCATCACTTGATATTGAAAGATCAGCTGGAATCTCTTCGGTTTCATCGATTTCAGGCAAACTGGTGAAAACAGGCACAGGTACATCCTCAGAGTGCGCAACAGGACGGATAGCAGAATCCAGGCTCGGATACTGCCAATTTGCTTTCTTGTGCTTGTTAAACCCCGTCATGTCATTGAGACAGAAGTAGCAGTCATCAAAATGATTGTTGGGCTCTCTCCACACCATTGGTACAGCAAACTTCAACTTCAGCTTACCGTTGGTCCAACCGCGGAGACTTTCTACACAGGTTTTGCACACCATATGTGGGGCCCAAGACTTGTCTTGGTCACCAAGTATCATATCGAAGTATGCTTTGTACGCCCTCTTGACAAAGTCTGTAATATTCCTCTTTTGTTGTGCCATCATATACTGTCCACAGATGTAACAAAAGACATCCGGTTCATATCTGCAACATCTTCTAGAAGAACTCATTTTCTCTCTGGAACTCATTTTCAACTGTGGAATTAAAAAGAAAATTCTTAATTACTGTTTAATTTATACTGCAACTATATTTATGGAACATGTTATTAAGTAATTACAGTATATAATTATATAAAAATTCTCCCTATATAAATAATTATATAAAAATTCTCCCTGAAATACTTCAATATATACATAATCATTATAATGATTCAATAATATCAGAAAATTATTATTTACTGCTTCTATATTGAAGTATTTCAGGGAGAATTTTAGCAGTTTAGGCTTATTTGGGGCTATCAGTATCTTCTAAACTAGAACCAATCTGGCAAAACCAATGTTATATTCGTAATCAGCGACCTTCAAACCCCCAGAAAACACTCCTAGATGGTCTGCCAAAGAAAAAAAATAAAAATTTGTTGACCAGTGTTATTAATCGAAAATGAAACACACTTCAACAAACACACCTTAATTGCTTTCGGGTATTTCACACTAAGTCATACATTAAATTATCGCATGAGTTGCGATTCATGTGTTGCCCATTCAATGTCATAATTAGCAAAAATAATTGCATTTTCGTTATTTTCAGTAGTGTTTGCCCATCATTCTCAAAAACTTCTTCTAAAAACTGAATCACAGATTTGCACATTTAGACGCGTCCTTGTACTTCCATAATTACGCAAGTCGGTCAGTCACATATTTATTTTAATTATAATTGTACGCTATTCACGTTCAGTTATAATAAACGCATCTTTTTGTTTAGATGCTTTCTATTATATTATCACATTCAACCCCTTTTTAAAATAATGTAGTTTTCCATTCGCCGAAAATACAATGCAAAAACGCTTTTCCTTAAATCTATTTGATGTCTTAACTTTGTCAAAGCCATACATATACACACACAAATATATCTCTCTTTCTCTCTCTCTCTCTCTCTCATATATATATATATATATATATATATATATATATATATATATATATATATATATATATATATTATATATATGTATATATATATATACATATACATCACGTATATATATATACATATATATATATATATACATATATATTGACATATATATGTATACATACACATCTACGTATATATATATATATATATATATATATATATATATGTATATATATATATATATAGGCATAGTAAGTTAGAAAAATATATTTATGGACATAAGGCTACACAGAGTCTTCCGTTTTTCATCCCCGGAGAGAATAGTTAGGCTTAAATGCGAGGTTGAAACGCGGAAGCGTATGTTTAGCTTATTTGCCATAAATACATTTTCATAACTTACTACCTTTCTCTACTCACTATCAGGCACTGTCGAAGTAAATACTGCAAATTGGTACATAAAAAATATATATTCTTATAACATTAGATATGGATACATGAAATAATATATATATATATATATATATATATATATATATATATATATATATATATATATATATATATATAGGCAAGGCTAACATCCACAGGATAGGAAACCAAATAATTTTACCAGGGCTTATAAAAAGTGTTCAATATCAAATAGAGCTTATATATATATATATATATATATATATATATGTTTATACAGACATGTATAAAGTCTGCGACATTGGAATGTCGATGTTATCGAGCAACTGCTGTTATAAACTGAGATCTCATCAGGAGAGTTAGAATCCAATCTTAACCTGATATCATATTTGGGAAGAATGAAATTGGGAAGAAAAGAATATATATATATATATATATATATATATATATATATATATATATATATATATATATGTGTGTTTGTGTCTGTGGGTGTATATTCCCCGGGTAATTGACGACTTACTTCTTTAGGTTATCAATTCGTTTCACTTCAACAACGCAAACTAATATAAAACAAAGACAATTACTCGCCTTCAAATTGTATTTATACATGTAAAAGAAAAAAAAGGAAACGTAATTAATTGTGGAATGTGCAATAACTATTAAGAAACAGCTATGATTATTTCACCGAGGAAAATCTTGTTTAAATGAACAAAAGTTATTGTCAATTGTTTATCTTTAACTAACTTGTAAACATTTATTCTTGAAAACAAACCCATGATGGTTCCAGTTTCTGCTAATAGGCTGAGAGAAGATGGTTCTAATCATATATCGAGACATACCTAAGACAAAAAAATGCCATTTTGCTTAAACAACAGCATTATAAGGTAATAATGACTGACAATTGCAGTAATCCCGGGAAAAGGGTGGCGCATAAACCTACACAACGGTTTAGTATCTGAAGAAAATAAAACTTTCAGGACGCCATCTACTAAGGCTGACTACTTTACTGTTTTACATATTTCCAGTATCTTTAGAAGATAACAGCAATCATTTATATCTGATGTTAAATAACCGAAATACTCGCCGTGTCTATTAATACAAATGCTACACTAATATAACACGAGAAATAGAGTTTTAACTCAAGGCGACGTCAGTAAATGTATCATACAAGAGTAAAAGAGACAGGCGTTCTTATATTGATGTGCTGTTATTCCTGAACAATTTGGAAAGTTAAATAAACATATAAAAAATGAATGAGTTCATAGTGATGAATTTTTACATGATGTCAAACACACAAGTTTTTTAAAAAATAATACATTTTTATAAAATAATCTTTACCACATAATGAAAGGTACCTTAGTTGTTTGAGAATCATCATAATAAAATAATTGATTTTGGTAAAGACAAGAGTCCGTACAGATTTAATATATATCATATGTAGTCATTTCTTTGAGCGTCACGTCCGTCGAACACAATAAACTGTATAAGCTAATCTATTTACAATTTCTGAACGAATTGATTGATGTCAACATTTTCTTAGGTTTTTCTGAAATGTTCATTGTTGTTCTTGAAAAATTTGATGCAAACACAAATGAAACTAAACATATGATGGATTACTTTAATAAAGGATTAATGATATTTAATATAAAAAGTGTACGGAGTATACATTTACACACTTACAACACATACATATATAAACATACATAATATATATACATATATATATATATATATATATATATATATATATTTTCATAAATATGTATATATATATATATATATATATTACCATTTCATGTATCCACATACAATTTTATAAGGAGATATAATTGTGTATGTATCAATTTTCAATATTTACTTCGAGAGTGATCGATATGTAAGTAAAGCAAAGTAGTAAGTTATGAAAATATATTCATGACAATTTAATTACACATAAGCTCCCGCGTTTCATTCCGGGGGGGGGGGGGGGTCTGCATTTAAGTCTGAAGATTCTCCCCGGAAATTAAACGCGGGAGCTTCTGCGTAGCTTAATTACCATAAATATATTTTCATTACTTAGTATATATATATATATATATATATATATATATATATATATATATATATATATATATAGATATATAGCTAATACTGGATGTCTATATGAGTCTTATATTAAAGTTCTTTTTTACCTGTATAGAATATCACATTTCCTTTTTCTAATTTACGAGTTACATATGTTATACTATATCTTCTGTGTGGTCTCTTGGTTTTGACGGATTCCAAGACACTTCGAGTAACCTTCAAAATGCCTGCCCCCCTTGAACTTCGAAATATTAATATTTGACCCAATTTCTCATGAAGATGTCATTACATACTCATAAAAACTAAATAACGCATATTGAAGTCAGAACTTTATTATTTAATGCCCGATATGTAAACTATTCGTTTACCGTAATAATATGCTTATATAAATAGAAAATGTCTGTCTCGTTCGAATATTATCAATTTCAGATCGAATAACATTCAGTGTTACTTGCTAATATAAATCAGTACACGACAATTACAGTTTTCAAATACTGTGTACTAATTCCTTTATCTTGGATACTTTTAACGTTTTGGCCGCTGTGTCCCCTCGTATGCTTCATAGTCTTGTGTAGTCATCACAGAGAAAGATATGTCTCCGTTCAGTTGAGAAATAAGTATGTCTGCACATTGAGACTATTATGAAGCAAATGTTGTGCAAACACGAACAAACCTTTTTCCTGAACCGACATAGCTTAAGTCAAGTTACAAAGAAAAGCCACTGATGGTCGAAAACAAAAATTTACGATAGGCAGAGTTGTCCCACATACGGCACCTGGTATTCCCAAATGATATTTAGGTATCTAAATTAAAGGCCCTCTCTTCAATGAGCGCGTTCAACAATAAAAAATATCTTTCAGAAAGATGTATTACCGACCGATATGTCGACCGTCTGACAAATCCTCTAAGTGTAATGAAAGTACACACTCACAATCCAGCTAAGAATTTAGGATAACGAGTGTGTATCCCATTGGTGTCCAGTAGACAGACCGATCGATAAGAATATATCTGTCGATAATCAGTGTCGATTATTGATCAGGATTCCGTGCGACAATGGGTAGCAGGATGGATTAAATAGATCAATTCGCTCTATTCAAATTAACGATGCGGTTACATCATCGATTGTTTTGGTTGGCAGCTGATTGCGACCGACTTTCATGAAATGTCTTTCTATGATTGGTTTCTTTACAGAATAATTCGAATGATTAAACGACCTATGAGGCGTAATTGTTTGTAAGACCAAATATTCAGGACAAAACCATTTTCCTATGGTATGCGTAGACTACATTTTATTCATCGTATACAAAACATCGGCGGGTGTGCGAATGACCGAATACGTTATGTCGTCGAAGATAGGAAATGTAATCTCAGGCCTATTGTTGTTATTTATACATGTGTAATATAGCGACAGTAATAAATCACAAGTAAATATTGGCTAGAGGTAAAATAGCTAGTTTTCTTTTAAAAAGATAGATAGATAGATAAAGAGCGAGTGAGAGAGAGAGAAACACTTATATATATATATATATATATATATATATATATATATATATATATATATATATATATATATGTGTGTGTGTATATGTGTGTGTGTGGGGGGTCTGTTTGTCTGTACGAATGTGCAAACGTTCGAGACCTGGATCAAACAACACATCTCCCCTGCAATACACCAGTGCTGAGTAAACAATTTACATCTTTAAGTAACCCTAACCCTAACGTTAACCCTAAAACACACGACTCAGCAATAGACCAAAACTTTATAAATAGAGCTTAATGTGCGTCAACTTACACCAGTGACAGTGTTATTGTCATAAGTCGATTACCTTCCTGTTTCAATCTTAAATTTATGGAAAAAAAAAAATTAAGTTACTAAGACACCTCTTCCGTAAGCAAAATGTGGGACTTACGAGGAAATTAACATGTGGCGACCTTTTTTTCATTCAAACTTGTCGCTTGTCTTTATTTTTACTACGCTATTTTACTTTAAGTACATTCACTTCCTTGTAACATATTGATCTGACGAGCGTGAACAAAAGCCGTCCCGTTAGACTAAAGTAATTATACGTTTTCTCTCGTCATTAACATTTCTCGTTTACCAATGATGATACAAATGTCAGCTATGTCCGTATCACTTTCATAAAAACATGATATATATATATATATATATATATATATATATATATATATATATGTATTTTATAATTGAATATATTTTGTATATTCAAATATAAATTTTATAACATAAAGGAATTACACTATTGAGCTATACATATATATATATATATAAATATATACATATTTATATATAT
The DNA here is from genome assembly GCA_963556195.1 of Sepiola atlantica. Lineage (NCBI taxonomy): Eukaryota > Metazoa > Mollusca > Cephalopoda > Sepiida > Sepiolidae > Sepiola > Sepiola atlantica. The sequence continues at coordinate 189,163,129 of OY744519.1, read as the reverse complement.
ATATATATATATATATATATATATATATATATATATATATATATATATATATATATATATATATATATATTATAACGACCCTTTAAACGGTAAAAAATCTATCTATATCAATGAAACAATGGTAGGTTTCTGGTATATAGTTTTTAAAATAAATGTGTATTTTAGCTCTCACATTTTTGCGATTGAGCACGTTATTGATTTATTTTCTACATTCCTGAACGCACTATACATATATATATATATATATATATATATATATATATATGTATATATATATATACGTATAGTTATCTTTTGTAGTCAGGCATTCAGGGTTTAAGCTCAATAGATATTAATTTATGATTAGAGAGCATTTATAACTTGCCTATAGAAAAGCAGATTCCCGAGACTATACGTTTGTTTTCCATTTTTACGGTTGTTTCACCATTAATCGAGACAATCAAGATGTTCAATCGTCTGTTCGATTTTCTAGAAACATCATTTAAAAAAAACGACCAAAAATGGCGGGGAAGCATAATAAGGTGTGTTAGGTAGAAACGCTTCAAGCAGATATTAACTTGTATAAATAAAGATGCAGGTTTATTGAGTAACGTAACTCTAGACTAACGCACTGATATGAATCTCGGTTTGTGTACGTATAAATGTGAATAAATGCGGTGTGTATTCTTTATCTGTACATACATACATACATACATACATATATATATATATATATATATATATATCTGTATGCATGTGGGTGTACATGTATATGTGTGAGTGTATTTGTATATATATATATATATATATATATATATATATATATTCTATGTGGGTGTCAGTTAGTGTATGTACATATACATATATATATATATATATATATATATATATATATATATTGTCGCTCCTCGTAAAAAAGTAGAGCACTGTAATGGTAGTATTAACAGAGCATGACGTCACTATCTGTATAATGCATCATTCCTTCCTAATAGAAGTAGAATGCCTGGACGTCAAGCCGCTTTAAAAGTATTAACATTATCCTTGTTTATCAGCTATTTAAAATTGGCCTAGCGGTTGGATTTTAGTTGAAAAATACTTGTAATCCAGGGTTTCGAATCGCATGACCGGTAGTGAATAGTCATATCTCTATTATTAAGATTAAAAAAGTACGAAAGATAAGAAACTATAACACATATTTACTAGTACTTGCTTTATAATGCATCATTCCCTCCCTAATAGAAGTAGAATGCATGGACGTCACGCCGCTTTAAAAGTGTTAAAATTAGTGTATAGTCATATCTCTATGCTGATGAATCCGGATTAAAAAAGGACGAAACCTATACGTACATAGATAATAAACAATAACAAATATATATATATATATGTATACGAATTTTTACGTATAGCAATGTGTATGTATGTGGGAGTATAACTCTATATGGATATGTATACGTATGTGTTTGTGTATGAATATTTTGTTATATTTTTGTTTAAATTTTCTTATCTTTTTAATATGGCTAGGGATGTGGAATCCAACCAGATGTCAAGTATTAACCCGCTTTTTCAAGGACTACAACCGAGAGATCTTTTGAGGATTCAAACTCTCCCTTTAAGAGCATTTTTTGTATCTCATTTTCACTTGCCTAACCGAGTATATTCGTCATGTATTTCAAAAAAAATATTTTTCATGGGCCCGGTTGCTCATATGATTACTGGAATGGAGATCTTCGTAAGGTCTCCGTTTATATTCATGTCGTACATAGGCTTTTGTTATTTAGTTATTTTTCACTTTCAGCTCTATTAAACCCAGCAGCATTAAGGTCACACGCTCTCTTGTGTCGCATTGTCTTTAGCCGTCCTCCGGTAAACACTTACAACTGGTTGTACTTTTTGTCGTTGCTGATATCACCTATCTTTTTAAAAGCATTGGCTATCAATCGTTGTGTAGAACATAATAATAAAGTGCATATAAGTCAGCTTTGGAAAGATCTAATTCGCTGGCCATTCGAATATTTGATAGATATAGGTAAATATTGGCCAGTATATATATATATATATATATATATATATATATATATATATATATATATATATATATATATATGTGTGTGTGTGTGTGTGTGTGTGTGTGTGTGTGTGTGTGTGTGTGTGTGTGCAATAATGAGGGGAAGACGTGTTGAATTTTTCATAATTAAAAGATTCAGGGGATGGGAAAAAACAAAATTGCCAGTCGACTAGTTTCGCCCACACATTACAAGACTGATATGGTGGGATTTTAAATATGGGTGAGAATGTAGGATATACATAACACCTTTTATGTTTAAAATGAGATTAGCGTTATATTATGAAGGGGAAAACTAGTTCGAATTTAGAATAAAATAAGCGTGATGTTATATGGAATGGAGGTTGTGTCTTAGAGACTAATCACACTCAACCCCAAGAGACACTCCTGTTTGCAGAGGGAGGGCCTCTTGAGGCGTACGTTGATAGTCTCCAAGATTTTCAAATGATAAGATGAGTGAGCACAGCTTAAGATTGAAAATTAATCTGTGCTGAAGTTCGTTGCGCACGACGGGTTATTTATCAGGCGGTCAGTTATCGAAGACCAGTATGTATTTCTTAGAACGTCCCGTGACCGGAAGGTTCCATTCCTGATTTTACTAGGGATGTGTTGCTGTACTCTGTTGTCTAATCTCAATGTCGTCTGGCCCACGTAATTGGCACTGCGATTACATTTTAAATGATGAATAACGTTTATTTTTAGAGGGGGCAGGACGTCTTTTCGAGAGGATGGTAACAGACGTTTTGTACAGAACACCACCCGCACATTAGATGAAAAATAAAAATGTTCCACCGCTGAGCTGGTTTGTTTGGCGAACTTCTCACTTACTGTACCTAACCAAGGCAAACGAATATAAATCGGACATTTACTCACCGTACTAGTTTTTTCCTCGGAAAAATTGGCCACTTTCCTATTGATGACTGACCTAATCACATCCAGAGGATAGCAATTATTTGACAAAGTATCAATAATTATTTGTATTTCTTCGTCCAATTTTGATTTTGAACAATTCATAAGAGCTCTTGAGATCTAATTTTCGTTTGCCCGGGCAGAATGAGTCCCAACGAGTATACAATCCTGTAAACGTAGGTTTACGATATATTGATGTATTGTAACAGGATGGAGTTTTCGTCACTTATACATCCATGAAAGTTAGGGAGGAATTGCACTCACCTTCATATGAATACGGGACGTTCTAAGAAATACATACGATTATTCGATAACTGACCATCTGATAAATAACCCGTCGTGCGCACCGAACTTCAGCACAGTTTCATTTTCCATCTTAAGCTGTGCTAACTCATCTTATCATTTGAAAATCTAAGAGGCTATCCACGTACGCCTCAAGAGGCTGTCTCTCTGCAAACAGAAGGAGTGTCTCGTGGGGTTCAGTGTGATTAGTCTCTAAGACACAATCTCCATTCCATATAACATCACGCTTATTTTATTCTAAATTCGAACTTTTTTTCCTTCATAACATAACGCTAATTTCATTTTAAATATAAAAGTTTGTTTTTTTAAATCCCACGATATCAGTCTTGTAAAGTGTGGGCGAAACTAGTCGACTAGCAATTTTTTTTCTCATCCCCTAAATCTTTTAATTATGAAAAATTCAACACGTCTTCCCTTCATTATTGCACTAATAAAGTGTTCCCCCCCAAAAAAAAAATAATGATATATATATATATATATATATATATATATATATATATATATTGTACAGTATTCTGGAGTAGGATTTGCTATCAAGTCCAATCTTGCAAAGTCATTGCCGACCCTTCCTAAGGGGTTTTCGGATCGCTTGATGACATTAACCCTTTATCTTGAATGTGATACCCGTGCTATTTTAATTAGTTGTTATGCTCCCACGTTGAACAGACCAGAGCAGGAGAAAAATGATTTTTACCAGCAACTAAGAGAAATTATCACTAATGTTCGACACACGGACAAACTTATTCTTTAGGGTGATTTTAATGCACGTGTGGGTGTGGATAGTACATCATGGCGTGGTGTTCTGGGTCATCATGGCGTTGGTCGTATGAATGGGAATGGTCTTCGTTTGGTGTCTCTTTATGGAGAGCTTAATCTGTGCATTACCAACACTGTATTCCAGCAGAAAAACTGCCACAAGACTACATGGATGCACCCTCGTTCTAGGGATTGGTATTTGATTGACTACATCATCACCAAGAGACGTGCCCTTGGGGACTTTCGTGTCACGCGTTCGTTCCATACAAGTTGCTATCTTTCAGATCATGCCTTGCTTCGAAGTAAAACGTCTTTTCGTTTACAGCACAGACGAGTGAAACGCTCCTCTGTCCCTAAACAGATAAACATTCTACCATTAAAGAATACCGTTCAGCGGGCAGCACTGTCGGCCCGTCTTGATCGCTCATTGGATTCTGTTGAGATAACCGATGATATCGAATCTTCCTGGAAATCCTTGCTGGACGTAATTCACACATCTGCATTGGAGGTTTTGGGGTTACCTGTCCGTAGGCATCAGGACTGGTTCGATGACCAGAATGTTGAGGCCCAGGAGTTGATCAATGAAATGCATAAGGCTCATAAAACCTGGATTGATGATAAGAACTCAACACTAAAGAGGAAATTGTACAAGGAATGCAAAAGTAAAGTCCAGAAAGCATTACGGTAGATGAAAGAGGCATGGTGGTCCTCACATGCCAAATTAATGCAAGAAGCATTTGACAGAAAAGACTTGAAAGTTTTTTATGAAGGTATTAAGTAAGTTTTTGGACCGCACGAATCTGGCGTTTCTCCCGTATCTGCAAATGATTGCACACTGATAAATGATAGAGCGGATATATTGAATCGCTGGAAAGAGCACTTCGAAGCGGTCCTAAACAATACTTCCACAACTGATGAAGAAATACTTTCATCTATCACTGAACGACCTAAGATTCCTGAACTCTTTTTCCTTCCAGCAATACATGAAGTTTTCGTTGCTATTAGGCAAATGTCGTCAGGCAAAAGGTCAGGGAAAGACACCTTACCTCCTGAGGTGTTTAAGTACGGTGGCCAGACACTAGTGAAGAAGCTGCACAGTCTCTTTGTAGAGATTTGGCAAGGTGGAAATGTCCCTCAGGATTTCAAAGATGCATTAATTACACACTTGTATAAGAATAAAGGCAATAGAAACATCTGTGACAACCATCGAGACATCTCACTTTTGTCAATTGCAGGGAAGGTCTTGGCAAGGCTTATTTTCAACAGAATAATTAAACACCTTGTTGATGATATCTATCCAGAATCTGAGTGCGGTTTCCGTGCTGGTCGGGGTACTGTCGATATGATCTTTTCCTTACGCAAGGTTGCCAAGAAAGTTCGGGAAAAGAACGACGAGTTGTATATGGTTTTCATTGACCTTACACGCTGAATCTAATTATTTCTTTCCCTGATGGAATGAAGGCATCGGTTGTTTCAAATGGAGAGTCTTCAGAACCTTTCAATGTGACAAATGGTACCAAACAGGGTTGCGTAATGGCACCTTTGCTATTTGCTTTGTTCTTTTCAGTTATGCTGAGATATGATTTCGCTGATATAGATACTGGGGTGGAGTTTGAATTTAGAACAAGTGGTGGTCTCTTCAACCAACAACGTTTCAATGCTAAGCCCCTTCTTCGACAAACTGTCATCAGTGATCTTTTGTTTGCAGATGACGCTGCACTTTGTGCAACATCTCGAGAGAAAGCGCAACTGCTTGTGGACAGGTTTTCGACTGCTTGCAAGGCTTTTGGTCTGACAATCAGCATCAAGAAAACAGAATTGATTCACCAACCTCGCCTCATGCCTAAACAAGTTCAGGGGGTGAAGCAACGGCCACCAGTAAAGCAACGACCACCAGTACACTGTTTTCCAGATATTCCAATCCAAGTGGACTGTAAAGATCTGAAATATGTGAAAAACTTCACTTATCTTGGGAGTAAGATAAATTGGAGTGCCTCCCTTGATGACTAAATCTTTAACCGAATTGCGAAAGCAACCACAGTCTTTGGAAAACTACGTCATCGGTTATTGAAGGACAGGGGGATAAGTTTGAGAACAAAAGTACTTGTGTATAGAGCAGTTGTGCTAACATCACTACTTTATGGATCGGAATCATGGACAGTCTATCGCAGCCACATTCAGAAGCTTGATGTCTTTCACAAAAAATTCCTAAGAACGATTTGTGGTGTCACCCTAAGAAATCGGATGTCTAATGCGGACCTATTTACATGGTGCGGTATTGGCGGAATTAAAAGCTTTTTGATGCAATCACAACTGCGTTGGACAGGACATGTCTTACGTATAGAAGATGATAGAATACCAAAGCAACTGATGTACGGCGAGCTCAACAGTGGAAGGCGAAATGTGGGTCGACCGCTGCTTCGCTTTAAGGACACGTTGAAGATGAATTTGACATATATCAATATTGCTTATCGTGATTTTGAACAGCTTGCTCTTCAACGGAAGGAATAGCGATCTGACTGCCAGAGGGGCCTCAGGCGGTTCTCTGTAACTGCCATTGATCAACAGCGCGAAAGACGCGAAAGAACAAAGACATCTACAAGTATCCCAGCCGATTTCTCTCAAGATCTTCCTTCTGGCATCCATTGTGGGCTGGTTTGCAAATCTCTCGCAAGACTCAAATGCCATTTACGATTGAGTAAATGTAAGCATGCTACATTCATCGTAGACTAAACAAATTTTGAGTTGTCAAGACCTCATACGTCGAAATCGACGGGAGAGTCCATGATATATTGTACAAATGGGTGTGTAGAAAGTAACACGTTTTATTTAGTAGCGTAATTCTAGTCTAGCGTAAGCACGTGCTTATCTAGCTATATACTTATGAAATAAAAACGTTTTATTCATGGAGAGTGAAGTGCTTGTATGTTAATATATGTTTATGTCTCTCTCTCTCTCTCTCTAAATATATATATATATATATGTGTGTGTGTGTGTGTAAGGAATGTGTCTCTATATATATAAATGTGTCTCAGATGTTTGTTGTAAAAGTGTGTGCACATAGATATATATGTGTATATAGGCGTTATTTTATACGGGTGTGTATATGTAGAAGCACAGGGTTTTGATTAATATATATATATATATATATATATATATATATATATATATATATATATATTCCTTTTATCTTTTTACTTTTTTCTTTTGTTTTCTTCTCTTCTTAAGTGATCTCAATTAAGGCAACGCCACATTGTGTATTGTCGGTTGTTTAAACCCTTATTTCAGATACTTAATTTCCCTGATGACCTGTCAAGAAAACATCTGCGTGGTAGTGAAACACGTGCAGGAAAAAACCTTGTAATTTGAATATATATGATAAATAAATAATCTTTGAAAGAAAAAGTATTTTGTGGGGATGATTGGTCTCCTGAACGGTAAGTTTTGGTAAGCCTTCAAAAAATCACACACACACACATATATATATATATATATATATATATATATATATATATATATATATATATATATATATATATATATATATGTGTGTAAGTTTTGGAATGAACAGATCCGCTAACCGTTACAATAGTTGACTTAGCATTAGTAGAAGTACAGCAAATACTTTCAAAAGAATCTCAAGTGGGTAATATACATATGAAAACCTAAGTGTAAACGATTGGTTCAAAATCACTAGATAAACCCCCCAAAATATAGGAACTCAAAGATAATGTGTAATTGGATATTAGGCTTCTCAGTTGAATTATGAAGCCATCCTCTCCTAACCAGGGCAATATAATTAATAAGGAAGTTCGCAATTTCTCATTTAATTTTCTCCAAATGTCAGAGGAAGGGAACTCTCAAAAAGTGGGGCAACTGAAACACGTATGCACATATGTAACTAATAATGCTTTTTATAAATAAACATTTGTACTAAATACAGCACTTCTTAGTGGTAAGCACTTTTTTATAAACACTTGCGTTTTATTGGGTTAACATATAGAAACAAATATCATAAATGCACTATATATATGTATGTATATATATATACATATATATATATATATATAAATGAAGGAAGAGAGGTAAAGATATGCAGATTACAAATCTATTTCATTTTCGATTGTTTAATACAAGGTGTATTCGATAAAAAACATGTTTATTTTTCTTTCCTTAAGCCTGACTTTTTAAACACTAAAATCTTATCATCAGAGGAATTACATAGATGGATATGTTTGCAGGAAAATAGCCAACATTCAAAATTTGAAAAAGTTAAGAAACAGTATAAATGTGTGTGTAAAAAGGTTATCAAAATATAAAGTACGCCCAGTTGGTGAATGTCCGTTGACAAAGTGTCCAATGACGATGACGTTAAAAATGTTCCAAATGTATTAACTCCAATATAATGATGTTGAGTTTAACCGTAGATTAAAAAGCGCTTATTCGGATGTAATTTAGAGGATTAAGGCCATTTTGAAATACTTCCGTGGACCGCGAATGAAAGTGGTCCTTAAGGAGTTGAGTTTAAAATGTTGTATATATTTCAAGCAGTCAGGTAAAAGTGTTAGTCGTTACTTCGATCAAATCTAAGGAATGAGAGACGGATTTCTGGTCGAAGACGAAGCCAGTTAAAAGCTGGAAAGGGTGTCAATTTAGAGAAGTGGAGTAGGAGATTAAGTGAATGGAACTATGACTGATTCTGGGAGTAGGGAAGGGCGAGGGGTTGTTTCGTTACAGCTCATCGCTAGTAAGCAACAATATAATGGCATGCCAGAACTGGCTTCAGTTAGGAGTTGAGGTTGGGTCGGCTTGTCAGTAAGTAAACAGTTCGGGAGGGAGAGTGACCCCGTATTTAAACAGATTTGTTAAACAAAATTATATATAATTCAGTATGGTTTAAAGGGCTCAAATTTTGAATGACAGGTCAGACGATTGGAAATCTGGAGTTTACGTGTTTCAGATGTAATGATCCAAACAATTATAGTATGTCGGAGTTTAATGTTTAAAGAATTTATAGGTGCCATAGTTAGTTTAATATTAGATGCGTGACTAAATAAGATACTTTAATATATTACTGAAGTTAGTATTGGGAACAGCGTCAATATGTTTGCAACAAGTGAGTACTAGTATAAATATTATAGAATGGGATCGGGGTGATTATATAACCGAATTGATAACATGGAGTATTGAAATTACAGATAGATTGAAGCGGTGGAAACTGGACCCTTATAAGAGTAACCAGGGTGCGCAGTTTAAAAGTGAGAGTTACGGAATCTATGAAAAAAGGATTGTTGGAAGAGCGCTGCGTCCACAGAGTCGATGGATTGCATGTAAAAGGGAGATAAGAGGGGCAGTGGATGAGTATGTAAAGGGGGTTAGCAAGTAATTGAAAAAGGGAATAGGAATTAGAGTGTATGATTAGAAATGATTAGGGATTAGTGGAGTTGAGAATAATGATTTTAGTTCTCAATTTATATTAAGTATCATGGGTTAATAAAGTTATTAGATGCACATAGGAGGGTATGCTATGTTATTGTGATTATTATGTGTGAGTTTGGAAAGGTGAAGAGTTAAACATTTAACAAATTATAAAATTTAAGAATTAGTCTAATATTAGAGGGGGTTGTTGGCTGGGATCGGGGTGTAAGAGGGAGTAATTAAATTGATACATTTAAATGGTCGCCTGTGCCTGCAATTTGAGATGAGTTTGTTTTTTAAGTAAATAATATTTTTGCTTTTAGCTGTTGTAGCTATCATGAATGTTTCTAATGTACATAGTTGGCAGAAAGCATATCCGGAAGTGTAGTATTTAGACCTTTTTAATATTGACTAATATAGGGAGTAGAGGGTGTTTTAACAGTTAACGTTTTATTTATTAAATTGGATAGAGAGGTGCCAGTGACATCGTTGTTATTGTGTTTTAAGGAGTAGATATAGTTGAAATTCGTGTCTTGATGGGAAATGTACTAGCCCCAATGTATGTATGGGATTTTTATCATAGTATTTCTGTTATTCATTATATCGGGAGTAGTTTGGGTGTGCATGCTCAAGATCTAAGCAAAGAGTAAGTTAGAAGTGTTAGGTAGAGAAGGTAGGAGAATTTGAGAGATGAGATCAAGGTAATTGTTAGTTTGCGGAGGTTGTTGGTTAGTGCAAGGGATTTTTTTTATTTAGGGTACTGTTTAGTACAGGGAGTTGCGGATGTCAAGGGCTATAGGGTGAGGGGAGAGTCTGCATGCTGGTTTTAGTTCGCAAAATGGTATTTTGGGGGAATTCTTTTACAGTACAAGTGTATATGACGTCATTTGTATGGGATTGCTATTTAACTGGCATTCTCTGGATTTATGACAGTTACAATTATTAGTAGGATTAGTAGGGGTATAATAGGTGCTGGTTGCTGGGCAGATTTTTTTTGTTTATTAGAGGTGATTATTTTATATTATTTCTCAAATTTTTCTAAATTTTTAATTTTGGCTATTCCCCTGGCATCTTATCCATCTATGTAATTCGTCTGATAGTAAGATGTTAATCTTTGAAAAGCCTGGCTAAAGAAAAGAAAAATAAACATGTTTTTTATCGAGTACACCTTGTTTTGAACAATCAAAGATGAAATACATTTGTCATCCACATATCTTTATCTCTCTTCCTCTATGTATCTTTATAAGTGCTCTATCTCGTATATTAAGCTTAAACCGTTTCACTATAGGTTCAATTCTCTAAAAGTATACTGGGAATGAGGGTGCACGTTTTGGGTCTCACCCTAAGTTGGGAGCTATGTAGCGACATATCTGCTGACATTAGTATAACATTTCTGCATGTCGATAAAGTCGGGGAACCAGGGAGCAGTGAGGGAGTCCCAGAGGCTACTGCACGAAGAAAACAAGTTATTTGAGTAGAAGCTGCTGCGGCATCTGGAGACCTCTACATTGAATGGATGAGACTTAACGGATTGTCGGGTTGGTCGAGTGTATTTACGTCGACACAGTAGAGCAGATATTTCATCGGAGCACAATCATCGGGTTTAAGAGCGAAGAGATAATTTATCACGAAAATCTATTTGAAACCATGCCTGGCAGAAAAAAAACGTAAATTATATTTGAAACTTAAGCTCAAAATACCTAATAAAACCTATTTAAATCTAAAGCGTAACAGATAAACAACAGTACTATTCCCAATGTAGCCGTGGCAGACGTAAGTAAATTTAATTTAAAAGTAGGCCAGCCAAACGATGAGAAATAATACACAGCTAATCGAGATGCAAGAAGAACATGTTATTTTAAACCGAAGGTACAGGGAACTCAAGAAAACATATTCTTAAAGACACTTAGACGCCATTAATATGTAGCAATGGATATAACATTTAATACAACAACGTGATAGATCGAACGACCGGCAAAACGTTTCATACGAGATCGTATCTATAATTAGACGAAATCGATAAGTATATAAAAGCCTTTTTGAAATTTAGAAAAAAAATACCTATTTATTTTGAAGGAGATAATCTGAGGACGTTTACAAAGATTTTATTTTGAATTTCCTATATATATATATACATATATATATATATATATATATATATATATATATATATATATATATGCATATATATATGCATAGTTTATTTTTAAGATGATATTGAATGTTTTGAAGGAAACTAATTTTGACTATTTTATAAAACGAAGTTAATAGGAATCTAAAAATATCCTATTCCTGGAAATTACATCGTCAAAACAAATGTAAAAAAATCATTTATCGGACTACAAGTTCATTTGTTCAATGGATTTTTCTTTTATAAAAAAATCTAAAGTTTACTTTTTGTATTTTATAGACATCATAATAGGTAAGATTATACATTTGTTTAAAGTTTGATATTATTAACAGTAGAATTGATTCGTATTAAACAATGTTATATTCTATGGCTTTCAGCTTATGTATTTGAGTAACAGTCATCTTAATAGCTATAGTTAATTCATTGATGTGAATACGTGTATCTTATGCATCTAGACGGTTTAAATAAGTAGATGTCGAAAATATCAGTTGTTTGGGAATTTTTGAGCCTAAGATTAATAATTTGTATTATTTGCATTATTCGGACTATTGTTTTTTTGTTGGATGATATCTTCACAACGTTTCGGTCATTGAACCTCCGACTTTCTTCAAGTGATTATTGTCGAACTGGAGAAGCCCAAATTTGTAGTCGGGAAGCTGTATCGAATTCGAATAGAACAATGTATCTAATCCACGACGGGCGCTGGCTATCTCTTCTTCATCCATTACCAAGTAGCAGTCACAAGTTATTCGAAATTATATACTTAGTATCGCCCGAATTTAAGTTTGGATTTTCAACACCAGAAAACTGTCACGTAGAAATAAGTATTGATTTACTCCTCTCCAGGAGTTAGGCACAAGCCCAGTTTTTTTTTATCTTACTCCCACAAGTAAGATGTGACCCAAGGTCGGGTCGGGAAAGTGGGGTTTGAAAAGCCAGCGCCCGAGAGGTGAGCACTCTCGCCATTTAAAAATTGCATTGGCAGCCCCGTCGGCATTCCCCGGTAGTGGCGCCTCAGACAGTAAGCAATAAACTTACTCCTCCCCAAAGAGGGGAGGCAAAGCCTGGCATAGACCTCCTAGAACTGCACAGGACACACCCATTGACCGGCGTAAGTCAAGCCCCGAAGGGCAAGACAATACCAGTATGGGGTGCAGTATCCATCGGAACAGATACTACACTTTGATCTTAGCCAAAAGGCACTAAGCACATTTATCCGTTTTTAATGACAGTCCAAATAATACAATATATGTTTTCTTTATACTTATCATAGTTATAAAATTGAAGTAATAACTGTTTATTTACCCTAGTGCTTTGTCTTATATATTATAATCACACATCTAGTAATGTTGTGCCTCCGTCTGTCTGTCTGTGTGTCTATTCGTCTGTTTGTCCGTCACTCACAGTTTTTAAACGTAATAAATACATTGCGAAATAATTGAGAATACTGCATTTAGCTAATCTCATATTCTAATGCAATCTAAATATAAAATAATACACTTTTTTTAAAAAATATATTAACATAAAAATATTTAAGTCTTACTAAAATATAACGATACACTATATATAGTAATCTTTCAACACCGTCAAACAAAATTCTCTTTTGCGCATATGTTCTTTCTTCTTGTTAAGTCTCAAATAAATTAATATTATGTTATATATATATTTCCTAGATGTACATACAACAGAATAGGCCCTAAGCTAATGAAAAATACCTCGAAGAAGGTCAACAGCTATGTGGAGAGACGACCCCGATAGCTAACTTGGCCCTACTTGGCAACACCCAGCCAGGGATAAAACAAGATGGAAAGAAACCAGGGAGAGGTTCTGTCACTAGAAGTGAAATAAAAATACCCTGATGATGATGATCATCATCATCATCATCATCATCATCATCATGAATATACATTTATTATAGGTACTGTCAAATTGTATGATATATTTATTTTATTTTACTCGATAGTGATAGTATTATACTTATTAATACAATTAACAAAAAGATTTTATGAAAAAAAAATCAGTTTCAAGGGAGGTTATTACATGATAATTTCCGGCACTGATGTTCAGAATATTATGAAATTTTTAAAATGTATCTTATAGTATGAGTAGATATACCAGCCTAGTAAAACTATGCTACTGACTGGAGCATACATTTGCTAGTGATATACATCTAAATAGTCCTTATTGTAATGATTGAGTTATGTTTGAAGAAGAATTCTCTTTAAATGATCGAATCTGCTATAATTTGTAATTTCTTAACTAAATTTCACTACACTTATTAAGTCTATGTCTACTGTTCTCATTATTCCACAACAATGTGTTGTAATACCCCACCCCTTTTATTTTATGCAATATTTTTTTTTTCGTCTGTTATTAGTTCTGGAAGTGTCTGCGTTTCTTTTAAACTTACTATAAACATGAGATTAGAATAACATATTATATACAATAGAAAATATCCCCAACATTATGTAATACTATTTAACATATAACTGTCGAAAAAACATATAAAGTAAGTGCGATTGAGAGGGTAGAGAGGCAAACAGAAAATGTAATATAGCCTTATTTACATTGTGTCTTCAGCCAGATATATACTTGACAGCATTCTGCAATCTAGTCACGGGTTTCTTTTTGGGAAATCTTTTTTGGCGTAATGAGGTGTGGTTCGGTTTTGTCCTAAGTGGCGTTTGTTTTGACAAGGTTTATTGACAGGGTTTATTTTTTATCCTGAGTCGCCCTAAACAGATAATTAACGAATGTTGTTATTATTTTAAAATGTGCGTCTGTATGGGAGCTGGTTTTCCTCAATTTAAATTAACCCTTTTTCACTGCTTGCTGTCGTTATTTGAAACGTAAATAAATGGGATTTTTCGATTATTCATAACTTACAAGACGTGGAATTATTTGCAGATTCTGCTCTATGGTCTAGTTCCCACAGGTTATGCCCATTTCTTCTGAAGTATGGTTTTGTCCAATAGCAACAATCTAACCTGAACTCGATAGGTGACCCACCGGGTCATATCTCTTATATATATATATATATATATATATATATATATATATATATATATATATATATATATATATATATATATATATATATTAAGTTTTTAAAAAAAACATAGGTCTTCAGTTTTATATTACTGACAGTATTCAAAAATGTCCAAATACATGCTAAAACAGGAAGCCATTTCAAAGTTCAGAGCATATACATGTATATTATATAATATTTATTTAATTGAAAAGTCTATGTACATAAAAATCCAAAGACAATTTACATCAGTTTCTTTAATTTTCTACTATATATATATATATATATATATATATATATATATATATATATATATATATATATATATATATGTATATATACATATATGTATATATATAAAAATATATATATATATACACATTTATATACACATATATATATACACACACATATATATACATATACATACATATATATATATATATATATATATATATATATATATATATATTTATATTTATTTTAACGTAAATATTAATTATTTTTACCTACAGACACCGATGGTTCATGCTTACGCAATCTTCAGTGTCGGGGATATTAATTCACGTCGGGCGAAGAGCACAGACCAGGTTTACAAATCCGTCGTCTTTCCCCACGGCCGGCGTCAATTCGCATGTCAATTAGGAGGGATTTAAATCTTAAACGCCAAATCGGTGGGCGCCTATAGCAAAAAGTGGAGAGTGGTTAAACAACAAAAACAAAAAACAGGGTCGAAATCTCGCTTTTTAACCACAGTAGTCCGACCCGTTTATAAATTCTCTCAGAGAAAACCAATCATAGTAAAGGGGGCTATACTTATATTTTAAAGTTAATATTAATTATGTTTTCTTACATGTTTCATGCTTAACAATCTTTAAGGTAAGGGGATTTTATTCGCGTTGATCAGATGGTAAGAACCCGGTTTACAAATCGCCACTGATTCGCAGTCGGGTGTCTTTCTTTATATATATATATATATATATATATATATATATATATATATATATATATATATATATATATGTGTGTGTGTGTGTGTGTATGTGTGTGTGTGTATCTAGATATATATATATACATATATATATATATACATATAGATATGTATATAGTACATGTATTGTCTTAGTTTCTGTGATATATATATATATATATATATATATATATATATATATATATATATATATATGTATACAATAATAAAAAGCGTAATATAATTCGGAATGCATTCTTTCCATACAACTTTCATGAATGTACAAAACGGGTTTATTTTTTATTTTGTCGGATTCAGAACACAAAAAAAATATTAACAATTTTATTTGAAATCTTAAAGATATGTCATGAATTTAACAATAAAACACCATTGTTTTGTGTAAAATAATTTTCACATTTTGGAGATTAATGCGTCCCGTTTCGTAATAGCTATAATAACATGCACCCGGTTGTATTCGCTGCAATAAGCGAACTATTCACTACAAGAACACTTGAAGAACGTTTTAATAGAGATTGTAATTGTTCTTAGAAATATGTATATTGCAGTGTGGTGTTCGACATCTTTCAAAGGGTAAATGTGTTAGTATTGATGAGTTAAACCAATAAACAGGACATTAACAAGCATGACAGGGCGCACTGAATGCAAGATAAAGGCTATATACAAACGTACTCAAACATCACATACATATAACAAAACAAATGCCACAAAATATAAGTCGCAACAAATTAAGTAACTCATATGATTTGTCAATTTAGGGTGCTTATTTGTTGTCGTTTTTGGGAATAAATTCATGTATCGGATTAATTGTTCGATTTAGTGCTGAAAAAGATGATGCAATAATATTTTTATGGACTTAACGTGTTTGTTTATTTCTGTTTATTGAATTGGTGTTTTCGTATTTTCTTGATCTTAATGGGGGGAAAGCCGTATATTAAAAAAAAACGGTGTTTCGTTGATATGTCCCGTTTATAACCAGTAGTGTTGAAAACAAAAATTGGTTATAAACGAAATGATGGATGCTATCTGTTATTTCTATTTGAGGGGTATAACTTTAGTCTCTGGGTGGGGTTGTTAACTTCTATTTTATTGATGGTGTGTTAATAATATTAATATTTAGTGTATTTCAGAAAATTTATTAAATTCTTTATCTTATTATTTTATTTTATTTCACTCGTACGCGTACTTCCCTCCATGCGCACCGGCAAATAAACTTATATACACATACGTGTATGGAACCACAAACATGTCTATATACAACATCTGCACGCATATGCGTATGCACGCACGTAAACACATCTACACTCACATGTACGGGGGGATTATTTATTTTATTTTTATTTTTTATTTTTTATTATTTATTTTTTGTATTTTTCTTATGTTATTTAATTCAATCTTTTATTTATTTTATTAAATTTATTTTATTAAATTTATTTTATTAATATTATTTTATATTTTATATTTATTAATAATATGCTCCTATACATACACACGCGCACTCTCACACACGTGCTTGTACATACACACGGACGTGTATACACGCATGTACACTCATCTTCATTTATACAGGAGTGGGCGGGTTTTTTGAGAATCTATTATATGGGCTGTATGAAGCGGGGGGGATCTTAGGGGTCAAAAATTATTTCGTTCTGCGGTGTATCTATATTCCTGGGAGTTTAAAGGGGGTTCATGTATTTACCGTGATAAGAGAGTCACGTGGAGATGGGGTATCTGCTGATAAATGTATAAGCCGTGATGGATGGGGTTAGTTTAGTATGGATGATGGGATTATCTGTGTCTGTGGTGAAAAGGGGGGGGTGTTTATTGATGAATGTTTTATGTGTGGTTAGGACTATTTTGTATCAGGGTAGGCGGGGTTTATGTAGTCGCGCCCGTGGTGTGCTTAACATATATCGGGGGGGGGGGTTATTTTGTACGTAAATAGAAAGATAGGCATTTTGTTATGGGTTTAGAGAGGTCTTGGGGGGATTGGTTATTTTGCATGTTTTTAAGAAATACTTTACTATATTTTTAGAGGGGTATTTGGTTTAAAGGGATGATTGGTGGGTCATGTAATATTGTTATCAGACCATTAGGCTAGCAGGAATTTCCTTTTGCGGGGGCATTTTCTCAAGACCTCGGTTTTCATGTTCATGCAGTTTATGGAAGGGTTGTTGATAGTCTTGTATAATTCTGAATTTCTCAGTAGTGCACAGAGGGCAGGTCCTGGAGGTGGGGCTGTAGGATTAAGGCTTGTCGGTAATTCTCCATTCGATTTTGAAGGGGGTGTTGGACTTCTTGAGATCTCATATATATATATATATTTATATATATATATATATATATATATATATATATATATATATATATATATATAAATGAAATAAAACCTAATAAACAAACAAGCAAACGAATAAAATAAAATACCACAATAAAATGGTAGACATACAATAATAATGAACTCAAACACCCCTTCTCTTTTCCTGCATTCACCTTTCAAAATATCTATAAAAATAATAACTCAAGTCTTCTCATTTATAGTTTTTAAAAATACTCCTCATGGACGACCAAGATGGTCGAAAGGGCTAGAGAAATGGCCGAATTAAGAACAATCGGTGAAATACTATATAAGCTACCACCAGAAACTCTAAAGATTGCTCGATGATTCGAAAAAAAAGTTATGCAAATGCGAAAATTCCGCGGAAGTAATATATATATATATATATATATATATATATATATATATATATATATATATATATATATATAGGTCGTGTGTTCATGAAAAGTACATTCTAGAATAAAAACGGAGTATGAGAGCTCTATGTAATAAATTGAGCAAGAATAAAAAGGACAGAGGGTCGAAATAAATTATCACACCGAAGATTATCTGATTCCGTGTTACTTTATTTTCTCTCTCTTTCCCTCTCTCTCTCTCTCTCTCTTTCTCTATAAACACACACACACACACACACACGCATATATATATATATATATATATATATATATATATATATATATATATATATACATATATATATATATATATATATATATATGTAAAGATAGATAGTGAGGTAGAGACAAAGAAAGAAGACTGCAGGGATCAAAATAAGTATGATCTAAACAATCCCTATCGATTTTCTGCACAATTTTGTTTTGTTTGAAAAGAACATATCGATTTTTATTTTTACTCCAATGTTTCCTTTTCTTCTTTGTTCGGCTATTTAAACAGCGCTCTATTCATTTTCATATAATGATGGAAGTATGATTCATCTCTTTATTCTCTACCGGCCCTCTTATACATTGTACTTAGGTCTCTATTTCGTGAACCTTGATGTTTGGGGCATATGTCGACGAGTATCATCATAATCATAAACAAAAAAATGTGAAGGTCTTTATTGTCTCAGCATATATATATATATATATATATATATATATATATATATATATATTTATATATATTTATATATATGTATATAAATATATGTGCGTATATATGCTATTTTCGAATATAAACATATATAATTTACTTGTCTAACAAAACCAGAGATATATACGCACATACAGATGTATATATATATATATATATATATATATATATATATATATATATATATATATATATTAATTTACACAAATATAAATATACTTTGACATCAGATTATATAGGAAACTTTCAATGTGTTATACATAAAGCTGAATTGGTATCAAATTGCAATACTAGTAGCTTCATATTCAGTGGAAAAGAGCTGAATATATACATATATATATATATATACTCGTGCTGGTCAAAAAAATAGAACATATGTATAAAACTGTAAAAATCATTCCGTTTGAGATAATTTTCGGCTTTTACATTGTGTAGGCGAAATATTCTTTATGTAAATAACAATTACAACTATTTTTAATCATTTGTCATATTTGCATGTGTCAGACTTTATTGTCACAGAGTAGTTTATTGTCACATTGGGAAATTCAACGTTTCAATTTAATAGAACATTATTCGTTGAGTAATCTTAAACTAATAAAATGCATGTATTTAAAAAGATTTTGCAAGTAATTTAATCATAATCTCTCATTATGGGTCGCTCTAAAGGCATATCTTTGCCTGAGAAGCAGCGAATCTTCGATTTGCGAGAAGTAGGAAAGACGCACATGGAAATCGCTACCAAGGTCGGATGTTCAAAATCGGTAGTGACCAAAGTGCTCCAGAAAGAGGTTAAGGGTGTTTCCAACAGTAGTCGCAAGAAATGTGGACGAAAGAAAACCACCGATGAAAGACAAGACCGGGCACTTGACAAGGTGGCAAAGAAAAGTCGATTCCAGTCAACAAGCCACATTACTAAAGAGTGGAAACAGGCTTCTGGTGCCGACGTTTCAAGAAGCACTACCTACCGAAGGCTCCGGCAACTGGGATACGACAATCGTATAGCTGCCACCAAACCGCTCCTTAACAAAAAACAGATGTTGAAGAGGCTACGATGGGCAACTGCTCATCAAACCTGGACTACAGACGAATGGCGGCGTGTGATCTTTTCAGATGAGTCTCGATTTTGTATCTCCTTCGGCGACCAAGGGCCACGTGTTTGGCGAAGATCCACGAAACGGTATAACCAAGAATGCGTCAAGACGTCTGTGAAGTTTCCGCAGTCTTGCATGGTTTGGGGCTGTATGAGTGCTAAGGGGGTTGGTAATTTTTGCTTCATCAAATGAAATGTAAACGCAACAGTGTACCAAGATATCCTGGAAGCTAATTTACTGCAAGTGCTGGATAATCAGTTTGACAGTGACGCCACAGACATCATTTTTTAACATGACTTGGCACCGGCACACTCTGCCAAGTCCACAACTTCCTGGCTCCGAGAACGATCGATCCCTGTTCTTGAATGGCCGGCGAACTCGCCAGATTTCAACTTTATTGAAGCCATGTGGGATCAGATGAAGAGGAAGCTTCACAAAGAAAAACCTACTACCCTTGCAGCCATGACGATTGCAATACAGAACACATGGGATTCGGTGGCTACACAGAATTGCGAGAAGCTTGTTGATTCCATGCCCAGGCGAATTGATGCTGTTATCAAGGCAAAAGGTGCTGCTACTAAATATTGATTAATTTTTATCTGTATTTAAGTTAATAAAAAAAAACTATTTTGTTTTCTTAGCTGTCTTGTTCTATTATTTTGAAACGCGAAATATTGAAAAACTTACATTGCAATTGATATGAAAAAAATGTTTCTATCGTAAAACAAATATTTCAGTTAGTTTAGCATGATAGGAATATTTCAGCACCAATTACATCTCACAGATTGTCCTCAATAAGAATGAGAGATTATGATTAAATTACTTGCAAAATCTTTTTAAACACAGACATTTTTTGAGTTTAAGATTACTCAACGAATAATGTTCTATTAAATTGAAACGTTGAATTTCCCAATGTGACAATAAACTACCCTGTGACAATAAAGTCTGACATATGCAAATATGAAAAATGATTAAAAATAGTTTTAATTGTTATTTAGATATAGAATATTTCGCCAACACAATTTAAAAGCCGAAAATTATCTCAAACGTAATGATTTTTACAGTTTTATACATATGTTCTATTTTTTTGACCAGCACGAGTATATATGCATTTTAACGATTTAAATCATTTTTCAAATAAAGTTTCAGATTGATAGCGCACGGTTAATGTAGAATAGTGACCTCTTTTTCAATAGGTGTTGATTTTAAACAATAAAATGTGACCTAAAAGGTGTAAAATACAAAAGCATATTCCAAACAAACATTTTGATAAGTGACCTAACATATATATATATATATATATATATATATATATATATATATATATACATATCAAGTTTTTAGAATAAATAAATAAAAAATTTGTTTAAATATATATATATATATATATATATATATATATATATATATATATACGTTGTTCTGGTTTATCTAAATATCCTTATTACTACCTTCAATTAACGTTGCTAGTGGGACATTTTCTATTGTATTAAACACCACGTAAACCACGTGATGCACACATCAGACATTCACACATCAAGACGAATTTAATCTTGGTTGCGACAATGTTTCAATCAAGAGGGATTAAAAAGAATTATTGAACAGAAATAAAAGAAAAAAATCATATACTTTTAACAAATGCATACTCACTGAGAGAGTGTTTAGAATTACAAAGTAATGTATTAAAAAACATACGTAATTCTGTTTTTTTAATATTCTTATTATATATATATATATATATATATATATATATATGTGTGTGATTTAATACTTTATAATAATTGAGTTAATGTTCTGATTTACCTTTCCGAAACTTTTATTGATACAATTGGTTCTGGCCATTTCAAAAGACAACCTATAAAGGATATATTTGCAGAACGATCACTTCAGATTAATTCCAGAAAAAAAATAACAGCTAGCTTCAGACTTTCTTTCTGCATATCTTTAAAATAATATAAAAATACACTCAACAAACATGATGCTATTTCTTTTCAAAATGGGTTACAGTCTCTAGCTGTATTAGCAAGCATTGTACTAGTTATGCAAGTACTCAATTGGCATCATTTTAAAGTGTTAGCTAATGTGTTGAGATAGAGGCGTATTATTCTCACTTGATGCTCACTTACGAAATACTCAGTATAATAAGGTGAGTATCAAGTGTAAGTGGAGTGATGCAGAGTAACGAGTAGGGGCATTACTCTAATAGGTTCCCTGTGTAATTAACGGTGTAATAGACAAAGAAAATATAGCCTTATTCCCTGCCATTTTTAATGTTTATTTAATGGAAACTTGGTATAATCGTCTCATCAGTGCACACCAGTACTAATTAAATTACCTCTTTCATAACTATTTTTATATATGTCCCTTCTTTTTCTATGTGTTTTTCTCTTACTGTATCGATTTCCTAATTTGAATATATATATATATATATATATATATATATATATATATATATATATTTATATATATATATGTATATATATATATATATATATATATATATATATTATTATCAATGTACTAAACGTTTCGTCCTTTATAACCAGGACTCATCAGCATAGAGATATGACTATTCACTACTGGTCATGCGATTCGAAACCCTGGCTTCCGAGTATTATACAACTCAACTCCCGAAATTCGGAACCACTCGCCTACCGCTAAATAGCGAATAAACAGTGATAATTTAAACACTTTATCCAGCGATGTGACGTCATAAGAGTGTTCAACTTAATGAAAGGAACGATGGATTTACAGCTAGCGACGTCATGCTGTGTTAGTACTACACTTACAGTGCCCATCTAGACGGGTTTCCGAGGAACTCGGACTGTAGGATGTTTTTTTACTTATTTTAAGATGCTGCAATTGAACAATTTAACAATACATTCATCTATTCTATGTTAATTAGATGCTACTATTGTTGGTATCTGTTTTCCCGATATGTTTTTAATTAGAATTTTTTCTAGAAAGAAATCGGATACTTACAGGAGGGACCACGTGAAGGTTGCCAACATTCTAAGTGAAGGTGTTTCTTTGGAACGAACTGGTTTCAAACTTGGCACACGCAGGCAGTCATTCCTTGTCGCTAACAACGTAGCTACCGTCACCCCTAATTTTATATTCGATTTCGTAAACCGCAAATATTCCACATTTTACCCATATTACGTCATATTTGCGTTGGTTTCAACCAATTCATTTCTTCCTTGTATATAGCTTAGTTAGGATGGGTTCATTAGTCATTACGTTTAAATAGTATATAAATGAATAAAAATATTTTAAAATATATTTGTATTTCCTTCATCTAAGTTGTAGCGAAATCAAAGTTCGAATCACATACGCTCGTTATTGAAGATTGCAAATTAATACATTATGCTAAAACCAGAACTTTAATCGTCACGGTACTCACCATAATCCGATAAGGATAAAGGGGTATATAGACTGATCCAGGAAAGAGAGTTGTGTCCTCCGATATATCCCGGTGTAATAGCCAATGCAAACGTATCCGATGTGTCTTTCTTAACTACATTCGATCGATTTCTGATGTGTATTTAGTTTTAACATGGTATAATTGTTTGCATATTTCGTATAAATTACTAAGAAAGTTCAAGAACTAACTACTTCAATGGTGTAGGGTCTATGGGGTTTGCCCTAGGAAAGTCGACTTGAGAAATTTCACCTTTCATCCCTTGAACGTCGACATTTATCCAGTGATTTATTCTGACTTACAAACACATAAATGATCATTACGGTATACCTCAGGACCTATTATTCACTCCTACCCTAATAAAAAGGTCTACGCGGATACAACAAGAAACTATCACCGCCGATTTTGATTTGACCGGAGGAGGGCTGCCTTCTCAATCAGGATCCCTGGACCCCAAAGAGGTAATAAATGCGCCAACAACGCATTAATTCAAGGTGAATTTGGATATCCTCTTCTGTGTATATTTATATTACCCTTTCCTTGCATGGCAACTGAAGCATTCTTCTTTCATATTTTGCTAGATTAATTGAATTGAATTAAACTAAAATCTATAACTATATCTACATGCTATGTTTTTTGAAATATCATTGTCTCTGCGTTTATCGATCTCTTTGCTTCTATAATTCTATATTTATCTATATATCGATATTTCTTGACTGATGAAATTATTTTCCTATTGATGCTGCTAATTCAAAGTTACATTTCTGTAACCGCCAATATTCTATGTAAATATCTTAGCTAAAATTTGTTCGTCAGTGATGACGTTTAAAAACAGATAAATAAATAAAAAATATAATTATACATATATATATATATGTATAATTATATTTATATATATATATGTATAATTATATATATATATATTTATATATATATATATATACATATATACATATGTATAATTATATTTTTTATTTATTTATGTTTTCAAATATAAACTCGATTCCGTTATAATTCAAAAATAAGCATAACAGTAAAGACACTAAAACTAATACCGCCTCAAGATGATTTGACGATTCAAATCGAAAGTACTTGCAAAAAAAAAGAAGGATGGAACAAGAAAGCCATTGATCATATTTACATCAATTTGACCGAAACATTAGATGGACAATTCGGAAAATTGAAAAAAGAAAAAAAAGTCGCATCAAACAAAACCACTCCGTGTTATTTAATAATGTTTGCCTAAATATATATATATATATATATATATATATATATATATATATATATATATATATATATATATATCTGTTCCCTTTTCATCCAGATTTCAGCAAGATCAAAATGCGTAACACATTTGTTCGTTAGAGAAGATTTCCAGTTAATACACACCTCTTTAAACATACCGTGCGTATGGTGAATCATATATTTTTAGCATCAATTTAAATCTTCTTGTGATATAGTTATGTTAACTTTTTTGTTTGATGCGCTTTAATAAAATATTAACAATTGAAGAATATATGATTTTCCTTATTCTAATGATGGAGTTTGATATTTTACGAACACGTGTTCATGATTTTTTGA
Organism: Sepiola atlantica; assembly: GCA_963556195.1. Taxonomy (NCBI): domain Eukaryota; kingdom Metazoa; phylum Mollusca; class Cephalopoda; order Sepiida; family Sepiolidae; genus Sepiola; species Sepiola atlantica. Next base: position 189,138,026 of record OY744519.1, on the reverse strand, counting down.
AAATATCGATCGATTCAAGCAGAATTATTTATTTCCACATGCTATTTTTTAACTAGCTTATTGAACTGTTTGATATCGCTTACGATGACAGGTTTATTCATGCATTAATATATTCACTATATGAACTCTTGTAATTCTATCAATCAGGGTCTATGATCACCTTATATACATACATGCATATGTGTACCTATCTGTCTACTTATATGACAATATCAGTCTCAATATTTCCAAATACACTTTATAGCAAAAATTGTGAATTATTCTCAATCGCCTCTCATATCTCAAGCTATTATTCGCCTATATCTTTCACGGGGAATTTTGCGCTTTCTTGATATCAGTATCTGAGAAGGATTACTGCTGCTCGATGTACACTGGATATTGAGTGTGAAGACATGTTGCTGTACTTACGAAGATAGAAAATCATTGATATAATATATATATATATATATATATATATATATATATATATATATATATATATATATATATATATATGGTAGTTGTTACGCATATGAATCCATGCAGTGTGACGCTGTGATAAACTACCTATATTACAAGATACATATCGTTTAAGAAAAACACAATGATTAATACTCAACATGATATTAAACTTTGTCATTATGCAAAAAAGATATAGCACACATGAGGTCTTCAATGAACCGTTGGAGTATGACAACTAGCATTTTGTCGTGGGGCATTCGTCTTGCGCTTTCGGTCTCTGGAACGTCTTCGGGAAGCTGTGTCTTACTGTCAATAAGAGCCGTATTTATAGTTTTATTATTGAATACATATCTATTAATTTACATGTATATATATATATATTTATGTATTTACTTATTTATTTATTATTTATTATTATTATCATTATTATTATTATCATATATTATTATTATTATTATTATTATTATTATTATTATTTATATATATATCAATTGATAAAGACTGACAGAATTGCTCTTTGCGTCGAGAGATTGACACGACAGATTGTGAAGTTAGAGAGCTTCGTTGTCTCCAATGAAGCTTGCATAAAAATGACTTGTTGCCGAACTATATATATATATATATATATATATATATATATAATCCTCATACTAAAACTCTCTTGATGCAAACATATTGACACTGCCCATAACCAAAGTATCTTATTTAGTCACGCACCTAATATTAAACTAACTGGGAAATTTATAAAGTATTTAAACATCAAACTCTGAAATGCAATAAATGTCTGAATAATTACATAATTACACCTAAATTCCAGATTTCTAATTGTCTGCCATAATTCGCAATTTGAACTATTTTAAACTTTCTGAATTATATATAATTTTATCTAAGAAAATCCGTTTAAATACGGGGGTCTCTTCCGCAAACTGTTTACTTATTGAAAAGAAACGCTACTGTATAAGCTTATTGAAACGCTAACCTTAACTCCTCACTGAAGTCAGTTTAGACCTAGCAAATAAACTGGCAGTAATTAAATGATAGTGTTGCTTATAAGCGATGAATTGTAACTAACTAAACCCTTCCCCATACCCTATTCCTAGCATCAGCCATAGTTTCCTCCACCAATATTTCTCCTCCCAAATCCCTACTCTCACACTCCTCTGTAACTTTTCAGAAAATTCTCTCTCAGACTTTAGGTTCGATCGGAGTTACTAACACCTTTCACTAGTAATTCGGCCTACTTAAAATATATACAACATTTTCAACTCGATACCTTAAAAACTACTTTCATTCGCGGTCCACGGAAGTATTTCAAAAGGGCCCTAATTCTAAAAATAACATCCTAATAAGTGTTTTTTTTATCTACGGTGGAACTGAAAATCATTCTATGGGATTTATTACATTTTGAACATTCCTTACGCAGTCTCCACGAAATGTCTTATTCCATATTTAAACTTATCATCACCGGACATTTATCAACAGACATTCTCCAACTGGACAAACTCTATATTTTGATAACCTTTTTATGCGCACACCTTCATTTTCCATTACTTTATCTCGTTTCTTAAATATATATATATAATTTCGTATATATATATATATACATATATATATATATATATATATATATATATATATATATATATATACATACAGAGAGGGAGAGAGAAAATTATTAAAATCTTTCTACTAAGAATGAGCACTCTTTAAGTTAAATATGAACAATTTCTAACGATAGTAATGTTGCAAAGGTATCTCCCCTAGTTTGGGCACTGAACGGGGGCTGATACTGTTTATTTAATGAATATTGGTATATCCCCACCTTTTCCCCTGTGTAGCTGTGTCACTGGTCGTAAACGAATATCTGTCAGCTAGAAGACAAACGTGTATCAAGTCTGAAATTAGAATGATGCGGCTCGTTGTGTAGCTACACCAAGATAAATCGATGGTTAAGATTAAACGTGTGTGTAATGAAAAATAGTTAAATTATATATATATATATATATATATATATATATATATATATATATATATATATATATATATATATATATATATATATACAGGGTGATTTATAAGTCACTTAACTTAGCTATTTAAAATGATTGCCATATGAACACAGACATACTATGAACTTTTGATAATTGTTATCTTACTCACTAATTACTGCTATTTGTTAAGCAATGGAAACGTGATGTGAACAGAATGCCTCCTTCTCACAACACCATAATCTATCAAATATGCTACAAAGAGTCGTACATTCCTTGCAAAAAAGAATGGAGCTATGCATGCAGAACGAAGGTGGAAATTTTGATAATTTGCTGTAATTTTTAACTCCCATAAATTAATTTGTTGAATAAACTTTCTGTTTTGTATTACCGTATTTTTTTAACTTTAGTGTTTCAAAAATAAATAGCTAAGTGACTTATGAATCACTCTCTCTCTCTCTCTCTCTCTCTCTCTCTATATATATATATATATATATATATACATATATATATATATATACATATATATATGTATATATATATACATATATATATATGTATATATATATATATATATATATATACATATATATATATATATATATATATATATATATATATATGAAAATAAAAATACACAATACATCATGAAATAAATAGTTGTGGGTGAAAAGAAAAATAATTAAACACACGAAGGAATATTTTTAAAGTTTGTTTTTAATTCTCTCTGTGTTTTTGGTGTTTTATCCTTTTCTAAGTTTCATAAACACACATAAATACACGCATACAGAAACGGGAAAAAACTTAATTCCTAATAAAGAAACTAAACGCCTTCGGAAATAAACTGAATGTCTTCAAGACACCATTTCCAGGCGCCTAAGGTCTCTCTATACAAGGGTGTGTCAGGCTACCCTGACATGAGGATACTTCACATGTTAAGTAAACGATGCGGAATTATCCGAACGAAAATGATGCGCTATCTCCTTCGGCCATTAATCACGTCTCTCGCATTGCGGACGGAGGCAGAGCCGCTATTAATAGAGCGAATCTTTAAATAACTAATAATGAATCGTTTACAATTAAGAATTAATAAAATGAGATACACAAAAAAACAGGACTCAATACGGTCAGGACCGCAGCCACGATGAAAAGAGATTTCAACGCGTTTAGAGACCTGGCGAGATGAGGTAAGCAATAGTGTAAACGTTTCTGCCTCTAAAAGACGCACTTCGGCCATGACAGAGGCTAACCAGAGACAGCCATCAAGCCTTGATAAAAAGTCCTGCCCCTCCTTATCTTCACCATGTGCCGCCACAAAAAAAAAAACAGAAATTTAATACCCCTAAAAATGCAGCCATTGTTCGTTGTACAGTGTTGTTATTTTATCGCTACCATTACTCGAAATTTCTCATATGGAGGGGAACATCGAGTGAAATACTAACCGGGGAGATAAAAGAATACATACATTCATTTTTTTATTATGTACATAAAAATAATACAATGACACATGATAATAGCTATCATCACTCGTCATGACGGCTAACGATTATATTGTATGTAGTCAGACGTTTAAACACCTGCCCAACACACCTTGCCTGTCCGATTTGTTCTTCACCTAAATGTTGTGAAGCTGTCCAACAGTAAATAATAAATAAAGGACGTCAAGTCGAGGGTTGGTTTAACAAGTGTATTAACAAAGTAAGAAAGTACTAGCACTTGGCTAGACAGTTACAAGACTGAGCTTTGTCTTCTCTGTGTCTCTGGTGACTCGCACTATTTATAGTGACAACCGATGTTCTTTCTCCTGTGTAAGAACGGCCGGTGTAACAATAAATATATTAAGTTACGTTTATTTTATTGTGTTTACTGACGATGGAAACAGTGTTGTTTTTTTTTATAATATTTCCCACTTTCTCAGAGGTAAAGAGTATGCAGCATATTGCATTAAGTCGTCCCCAAAATCTAGGCTGGTCACTGTAGTGAGTAGTATTAACACAGCCGTCGTAGCTTTGATGTACATTCCTTCAGGGGTCGAACCCTCATTGAGGCAGCTGTCTGTCATAGGTTTTATATTTCGCTTATTTATTGGGTTGTTTATAGCGGTTGTGTGGGCTGCAGCCTTGCAATTTGAGTTAAAAACATGACTCGTGTTTCGGGGTTCTTGTCCTGCGACCGGTATGAATTATGAGCTCTACGCTGATGATTTCAGTAATACAGTTATTTTATAATTTATTATGCATGCTAATGACGGCTTCTAGCCAGAAACGGGCGTCCATGTCTAACTTTCTTGCACGCACAATTGTTAATTTGTAAATTAATGACAAAAAATATGTATAAAATAATTTGGTTCATAAATGAATTAATGAATTACAACAATATCTATCTTTCTATCTATCTCTCTCTTTCTATCTCTCTCTCTCTCTCTCTCTCTACATATATATATATATATATATATATATATATATATATATATATATATATATATATGAATATATATAGTGTTAGCGTGAAGTAAATTCCAGAAGACAATCCGAGTATGAGAGCTCAAAGTAATAAACAGAGTGAGAATAAAATAATGTACGACGGAATCACATAATCACTGGTGCGTTAAATTATTTCGACCCTCCGGCCTTTTCAAACGTCCAAACGAGGCGATTACATGTTTAAAATGCTTGAAAATGCTTAAACATGGCGGAGGGTCGAAGTAAATTATTGCACCTGTGATTATGTGATTTTGTGTTAGTTCATTATATATATATATATATATATTATATATATATATATATATATATTTCAGAGGAAACTTAGAGGGGCAGACGATAAGGCCATAAGGAAAGTTTTAGTAATTTTCATTTCTTTCCACCCACCCGTTTTATTGATTAAAACAAGTTTTCCTCTTAAATTTGTCCTACGATTTTGTTGTACGCGACATTTATACTCTCTCTCTCTCTCTCTCTCTCTCTCTCTCTCTCTCTCTCTCTCTCTATCTCTCTTGTTGATCACTCTTCGTTGTAGTACCCGCCGACTTAGCATTTACAAAGTGCAATTCCTCTTAACTTCCAAGCTAATTTGTGGTGGCGAACAGGTAAGACTCTTGACTGAGAATCAGTGGCGATTTGTGATCGGAGTTCGTCCCCGCAGACCGTCGGAAACTGAAGATTGCGTAAGCATTACACATCGATGTATGTAGGAAATAAATAATTAATATGTATTGATAAATGGTATTATATATATATATATATATATATATATATATATATATATATATATATATATATATATATATATATATATATATATATATGCCAGAAAAATCGCTTCACGGAGTAGATGTATTTCTGTATATTTTTTCATTTGAATTTAATTATATTCAAATAAATAAATACCATAGATTTCTATTTTCTTTATGTGTGGAACATGTTAACAAAATACTTCTTTATGACTGTTATTAAAAATCCATTTGAATTAGGAGGTAGTTTTGTTTGGTTTCGTTGTTTTTGATTTGCCGATTGTATATTTTTCGTCATTTCATATCGAAAAACTATACACTTAATCAAAACGTTCTATCATCTGCAATCATTTGAATTCATCACTATTTTACAAAGAGATGCGACAAAATGTGTATACATACGTTTTGCAATTGTATTCGTTACCTGAACAAAGTAGATCTGATAAAATTTCAACCTGACAATTAAACGTAGAAATGAACAACCAATATAGTTTTCGTAGTCTCTAAATGTTTGCGTTTAGAGGACACATTTATGTAGTGGTCGTAATAATACAGCAACTAAATACAGATTATTCTATCGAAATACGGTTATCAATTTAGATAGGGAAATATTTAATGTAAGTATGAGTTCACTTCCGGTCTTTCTAGTATAGCTTAACTTCACACACAAGTCAGTAATTCTGTCGTTAAAAATGAAGTTTTTTATAATCAGGAAGTGATGAGAGTACACATAGGCCTAGTATTGGTTTTGATTATTTGTAAATATTTCTTTTATTACTTAGAGTAGTTCTACTATTAAATTCTATCGTACGCTTGTAAATGTTGTGAAAAGTGAAGTATTTGTTGAATGGAAATTAAATAAATATTATTAACTTTTGAGACATTCTAAAAGCTTGATTATAACGCTCATGCTTCATTTTTCCTTAAGCTATGTTTATTATAAAGATGGACAATCGGGCAATGCCCACACCTTGTTTGGTTGTTTTAGTTTGGTGAATTTGCTTGTATTGTTTTGTTTTACGGCATCTCAACCCTCTTCTAGTTTTTTAATGGCGAACCTTGTCATTTTAGTGAACTTTTATGCTTCAATTTCTTTATATGTTATATTATTTATGTATGATATTTGGTTTAGTGAAAAGGGAGGAGCGAGGGAAAGAGGAAGGGAGAGAGGGATGAAAAAGAGGATGAAAATTGTTTTTTTTTGTTTTGGATTTTGCAGAACATGATTAAGTTTTGCAAAGAGAACAAACTCAACCATCAATGGTTTGTGCATTTGGGGTCAGAAAGCCGATATATTAAGGCAGCGTGATCTGGTAGCACCAGTGTAACAACTCGTATCACGCGGGAAACATATTCCCGGTTTACGGTCACTTAAAATTGCTACGGGTTTCAGAGCTGCATTGAATGCTCAATCTTCAAACGCCGACAGATCGCTTCCCCTGTGTGTAATAGAGATAAAGTTCAATAGTTGTATGTTAATTACATTCTAATTAAAATACCCGTATGAATACAAGTTAAACAAATTCACAAACATTAATCTGATTTTCGATGCCTAGTAGCCGTCAGCAATGTTTCTGTTCTTTTTATTGTTCGGTTTAAATGAGTTAAACAAAAAAAATGTCTGCCTGAATTTTTCTATTTCTATATGTTTCATGATTAGCGAAGAAATTGATTGAAACAGTGAAAATAGTGATTGGCCTTCATTCAGTTAGTTTCAGTTTAACAGAACTCATTAATAAATCAGACGTCATCATGAGCAACGTTAATAAAATCAAAACAAACACATTTATTCATATAATTCTTCTTTACACGCACATACAGACATATTTACCATCATACGCAGACACATACACTGAAAGCATGCGCACGCTCATATACAAACGCTGCACATACACTCTAAACTATGATATCCGATTACATGTTTTAGAGAAATAAGGCATTTTACGATGAATCCTCGCAAGATTCGTTTCTTTCTAAGTTAATGGATCTGTGACGCTTAAGTTTGGTCTGTCACGATTAACTTATTCAATTAATCTTTCCATGAGAATAAACAAAACCTGTGTTGTCTATTGTGGCAATAGCCCTTCACATGTATCGACGAAATGCGTCTGATTGTCTAACAAGTTTCGGACCTATTGTAAAAATGAAAGTAGCGTTTTTCTTCATCATAGTTTGCAATAGCGTATCCGTCCGTCCGTCTGTCTGTCTGTCTGTCTGTCTGTCTGTCTGTCACGCTTAAGTGTTAAATTGCACACACATCGCTAATCGTGCAGATTGAATGGACGCATCTTAACAATACACGTTCTTGTTTAAACTCGCTAAACGAGATTTCATCTAAAAAATACGAGTTGACAAATGGATACGATGTTTGCTTCATAACAATTTGATTGAGGTATTTCTGCGTCTGGCATATTATTCCAATTATCGTCGACATTATGGTTTCTACCGCCTTAATTTGTAAGAGTTGATTACGATTTGCATTCTAGAAAATTCAATCATAACAAAAAACTTAAACGATTTCCAAAGTCTCAGTAATATATGCTCTCCTCAATTCCCTAACTAAAAAATGTCCATTTGATGCGAACACAAAATTTGAACATAATTGTGACATTGAGTATTTGGTCAAGATTCAAACGTGACAGCCATATATTTTTCTCAAATTAGATTCATCTATATAATCTAATATAATCATCTATATAATCTAATATAATCATCTATATAATCTAATATAATCATCTATATAATCTAATATAACCATCTATATAATCTAATATAATCATCTATATAATCTAATATAACCATCTATATAATCTAATATAACCATCTATATAATCTAATATAATCATCTATATAATCTAATATAATCATCTATATAATCTAATATAATCATCTATATAATTTAATATAATCATCTATATAATTTAATATAATCATCTATATAATCTAATATAACCATCTATATAATCTAATATAATCATCTATATAATCTAATATAATCATCTATATAATCTAATATAATCATCTATATAATATAATATAATCATCTATATAATATAAGCGTTTAGCGATGATGATGCGAGTTTGTTCTAGATTATAACATGCAGACCGACCGAGGAGTTATGCTTGTCATAGAGTGGAGAATAAGAAAGTACATCACAATGGAGTTACACCTCAGTCACCACTGATCACAGAGCCACGCAATATTGCATCGGCTTTGTTATCTGCTCTTAACGTAACTCTCACAACCATCAGTAAGCACACGATGACTGTCCGCATTCCTATCACGCTGGTCAGAGACATCGCCTTGATTTTTGTGTACTCACTGAGTCTGACCTAAACCGAAGACAAAGATACTTTCTACACGCAGCTCGACCTTACTAGGTTACAGTGCCCGCCATTGACTTCACATTGTGTTGAGTGACTTAAATTTCCGATTAGGCAAGAACCGTCGCCTGTGGTAGGAGATCATTGTCAGCTACGGTATCGGAAACTGCAATGGTCAACTCGTACTTGGGCTGTGTGAAGAACACGAACTCTTGGTAATCAACACCATCGCCAGGCTACCACAACGACAATGTGGGAATACCGCCGATCCAAACATTGGCACATCTTAGACTACTTCTTAACCGGATCCAGAGACCAGGCAAACGTTTGCATCACCTGATCTATGCGCGGGGCGAACGACTGCTGGAGACAACAGACTCCTGATCTCTCGATTCACCATGGCGACCTATCTAGAAGGTGACCCGACAGCGTACAAAACCGACACATTAAATTTAGCAAGCTGGGAACCCACAACTCACACAAAACTTCAAGGACTAATATAGATGTCACCTTGCAGACCCCATGGGTAAGGACACAGTAAAGCAACACTGGACCACCCGCAGACGCCATCGCCCGTGCTGTAGAGGAAACCATCCGCTACATAACTAAGAAGAGACAAAACTGGTTCGACAAAAGTGACGGTACCATCACCTGTTTCGTCGAAGCTAAACGTCAAGCACGTCTGACCTTAGAGTACTAGCTTCTAGCTGCTTATAAAAGCGCCTACAAGCAAACTGTAGCATAATATCAATGAGTGGTCTGAGATACCCAGATGACATCTTATGCCAGAATCACAAAATTACGCTGACCAGATCTGCGCAGCTTTTATGCAAAGAAATTGTCGGTCATATACGGTCATCAGTTGATAAGTTGAATGACCTGGATGGAACTACAACCATCACCGACAGCGAAATCATTCTAGCAAGATGGAGGTGCCACTTTGAGAACTCTTTAACGATCACGTTGACACTCCAGATAATCTCTTGAGAAAGACCCTTCAGCATCATGTCCGTTACTGAATGGCACTGCCACCCTCCATCCAGAACTTCAACAAAGTCATGATATGAATGAAAGCCGGTAAAGCGACCGGATCTGAAAATGTCCCATCGGAGCTCCTCACTCACGGTGGCCCCGAGCTGATGAACCGGCTTATGCTCTTCATAGTGAAGAAGTGAGAGACGACTCAGCAGTGACTTTCGTGATGTAACAATTATTGAAAATGGTGACGGGGTTAATTGTAACAATTACAGGAGAATATAACTGCTGAGCATGGCAAGTAAGATCTTTGCCCGTATCTTCTACTCTTAATTCTCGCAGAAAATGTCCTAGTGATACTTTGGACCTTCCCACGGAACTAGAGACATGATCTTCAGCGCGCGACAATCAAAAGCAGTGAGTCATGTTTATCTGTTGGCATTTTAGGAAGGCCTTCGCTAAAGTACCCAGACAACACATGTGGACAATTTTCACCAAGTTCGGCTGCCCACCCGATTTCGTCACCCTGGTGCGCGCCCTCTATTACCGAATGGTGGAGAGAGTATGCCATAGGAGCTCTCTCTCCCTGACCTATTCCCTATACACGGTGGCTTATTGTATTCTTGCTCAAACGTGTTTTTTCTCTCGAACAGTAGAAGTACTTAATGAAATTCCCTCACACACGTCCTCAATCGACCTTCGTTTCCGCACAATAAAGGCGCCTTCAACTTTGCTCGAATTCGTGTCAGAATAAGGACAACCATATGTTTAGTACGGGAACTGCATTATCTGACGACAATGCCACTTTAGGTAAGACTACAAAGGACTTCAAGACGTTAGTGGATACATACAACACAGCCTACGAACGTTCTAGGATGCAAGTGAATACAGACAAGACCAAGACACCTTCCAACAGCCACCTGCTCTTCTGCCCCTAAACACTAACACCATTGTAAAGGACACATCACTAGAGGAAGTGGACCTATTTTCATTCATAGGGAGCGACTTAGCATCTACCCCTACATCTAAGAAGGATGTGGAGTATAGAATACGATCAGTCTATTCCGCTTTCGGTCAATTAAACTGTCGTGTATTAAATTAACACGCACTGTCGATGGACACTAAAATAATAGTCATAACACAGAATTGTTGCATCAAACCTCAGTGACCAGCGTTGAGGCATCAGCATCCATCATTGCCTCCGCTGGGCTAGCCACGTCCATAGAATGAATCTATCTAGACTCTTCTATAGCAAGCTTTCTAACGGTACACGACCACAGGTAGCCCTTAAAATACGCTATAAAGACACTCTGAAGCGTAGCCTGGCCCTACCCAACATAGACCCTGTCTTTATGGAAACAAACTGCAAGTGATCGAAACACTTGGGGAAAAAAACACGTAAACGCATCTCATACTTGAAAAGAGGAGGAAGGAAAATAGAGACCGCGACTTGGTTGGTAAAAAATGTTTCGAATATCTGATTTCTAATTGATGATGCTTACGCGATAATCCAGTCCCCACGCATCATTTGCTGCTCAAGTGAGGGATATTTATGCAAAGATAAGTGAATATGATGCATTCAGCACAAACTTGAACTTGTATTTCGTCAGTATACAGACGAAATACAAGCAATACAAAACAAAAAAATCACTTTTCGACGAGTAATCCGAAGTCGTCTCAGGTTTAGCTTCTCTGAGTTTCATGAAAGTCTGCTCTTCGGAGGTGGTCTTAAAAAGAGTTCACAAGGTAAATTGTCGTAGGTATCGCCGTGCTATTTGCTCTTGTGCAGTCGTTATTGTCTGTTTTCTTTTAATAACAGCGGTTGAAAAGAGTTATTTGTAAAGACAGCACACGGTCATTTGAAGTTTAACAATGCTTTCGATTTTTTAATAATCTTTTTACATTATACATTCTCCATACATAGGGGAAAGCTTTCCCGACCGAGACCGTCTCTATCACGACCGATTCAAATAATGAAAACAGATGTTAACTTATCCAGTAGATGTCGATTGAGACTTCCTGTTTATAAAGTCGTATTTCGCTCGTCGCCCTAATACTGCTCTTTTAAATTATTCGGCAACTTTACAATTCTGTTGTCTTACTAAGAAGAAATACCATTTATTAACATTAGTTCTACACACCCGTCAAATATCGCTACATTAGAGGCTAAGATAAATAATCAATACGATTATAAGTTTTTTGGTTAGGCTTTGAAAATACGTCCAAATTTCTGTATGTGTTACATCAGAATAAACTGATGTGAAAATTAGACAGACAAATTATTTTTGTGAAGATATTAGATACAGAAGCATATGTGTTATAAATTATGTCCGGTCTGGAACGTGCACTTTGAAATAGCATCATCAAGCATATTAAATGAACGTATCTTAGGAATGCCATCTATTCATTTTATTACATATGTTTACTCGCACTAGGTAACGTTGTAGGGTTTGCTTAAACGTGTGTTAATGATTCTAGGACACTGGCATCTATACTCATATTTATATATATATATATACAAGTTTGTAAATTAATGCATTATATTCAACGCAAACAGAAAGTTTAATGGAATATGCAGTTAACATTGTGATAAATTCGTTTCTAGTTTTATTTACCGAAAAGCGCGAACTGTTTCTTGAATAAATACCTACATAATACTTTAATTCGTTGTGATTAAAAAGTGAACACATTGGTTAGTTTAGAAATAGTAGACACCAATTGGCGACGCTGGATGACGAGTTTCAAGCGTTGTGTCTTCGTATATTCCAGACGTGTTTCTCTTCAATCTGAAACTTCCTATTGATATACAATCATGAACACGCGGAACAAATACATTTACACACGTTTCATTAAAATCAACATCTCTGGTTATGGATGTGGAATGGTCCTCTGGTCACATTCCTTTATTCCATTATGACTTGGTTACGTGAATAGTAAATGTAACGGGGTCAAGTGTCTGTGTCCATTGTTTCTCTTTCGGATTACGCGATTATTATGTGTTCGCATCTCTATTAGATTCTATGAACATCGATTGCTTTCTAAAGTCTCAGATTCAAGTATCAGTTTCATTGATAAATATACAGATTACATTGAAGGTTTGTTCGAATTTAAATATGACAAGGATTATATTCTATAATCCTCGTCATTATTCCAAACTTTATCTCGTGTCATATTCCATGAATATTTATGAAATCGGACTCGTGCGTCTTCTCTAGCTCAATTAGATTACACGTCATGATTTGAGTTCGAATTGTATCATATATAAATGCCATTAAGATACTAATACTGTTATCGAAATATCATCCTACACTTCGCTTGAGCTATGAATAAAATAGTGATTTATCTTCACAATATGCATTGTGTTTCCTAACTAAATGACTCACAAGTTGTTAACCTACCGTGAAACATACAAACCCATGCAAACTATAATCAGTGCCATGCAATTAGGTGAGACTCATCTTTTGGGTCTGACGCTGATATTTCTGATGTTGAAATTGCTTTGCCTTTGATTCCATGATCTGTATTATAGATTAGATATGCTCTTCATGCGTGAATTGAGTTTCGTGATATGACAAGAAAGGATCAGCTTGAAAGTAATCTATCATATACTGATATGGAATAGATAGATCAATCAGTAAGACAAGTTATGAATATGACTCTATAGAAATCAGAGATATACTAAGCTCGGGTACTGTTCCTATATCGGAGTAGTTTCGGCTCAGAGTACTCTTCAGTTCACATAATCCACGTCGACGGTGGGGATGGTATCCTCTTTTTCTTTACAGTCCTTTTCTCACATAATAGAAGTTGCTAGTCTGTCTCTACTTGATCGTTTCATAGAATATGCTTGATGTAGATGTAATCTCTGTTTCAACATTTAAGACATCCACAGTAAGAACTCGTCTTCGAAAAACAAGTAAAATAATAATTGTATTGTTCTTCTCTGTTTCCGAGTGTCATGCAGAATTGTAACTAACGGAGATTTTTTGAGGAACACATTGTGTGTGGAATACGTTACAATAAGACTGCTTCCATGCGGGCTAAAACATTGTCGTATAAAAATCCAATGTATAAACAAATAATTGTCATGAACCGTCCTCATAAGTTCTCAAATATTGCTTATTCCATTAATTGTCAGTACTCTTTTAATACTACTGATTAATAAACAAACAATCTATTTATGTCATTAAGTTTTCTCCTGGAAACACATTAAGGCTTAATAAATGTCGAATCATTTGTAAAATAACATATATTGGAGGGAGGATCAATGCAGCGATGGATTCATCGTGGTCATTGATCTGTGGGTGATTGCGACTCACTTGAGCAGCGGAGGATACATTCGAACGGGTTTCTGGAGTAAAATATATATTTTGATGTAGCTTTCAGTTTTTCACGCCTGATTCAAGTCGTGGCCTCCACTGAACTAAGCTAACGATGTACCATGGTCGCTTTTGTCTCACTGGAGGTGACGCAGCATTCTCGCTCTGTGTTTATGCTTCATGTGGCAGTCAGCAGATGTTGTAATGATGTCTATTGTCTCTAAGATTGACGTCGCTTTCGACAAAACATTCAAACGCTCATTAGATGTATACATCTATTTACATGGCTTGTTGCGCTTTCCTATTTTTTGCCAACAAATTGGATTTGATTAAACTTCATTACGTACATATGTGGACATTGACAACATAATTTAACACGTATATGAGTATTTCTTTATAAGCTGTATGTAAATGTTTACGAGGTAACATAATTTAGGAATTCACAAAGCGAAAGTTGTCAGTTTAAATCCGAGTAAATTAAACCAACAGGTGTTAGTGTCAGAGGACGGTATATTATGGATTTATTCATCAGTTGAAAGAAATCGAAAACAGCAAAGAAAACCTAAAAAAATGTCTAGAAAAAATCTAGTCATCTTTTTCGGTATACGTTTTGTTTCAGTTTGATTCTGTCCATCATTTTATCGTCTATAAGTCGCTTATCAGACTTCAGTAATAAAGTTAATTTAATATGTTCATATATACAGTTGTGCCACAACACATAGACTACTTGTAATAAATTATGAAAAATTTGAATAGACGAATTATAGTTTTTACTGTAAGGGTCATGGACATCGATAAATACGTTTCGCCTCCATTATTTGTCGTTACAGGACTTTTTTCAAAGTAAGTTCAACTTAAACACACGTGTTTATATAATAACTTTGATCAAGTGCGTAGAATATCGTGCTAATAATCATACCTGAAAAGGATGAATATCGTATTTTAGTGGGACTCATGATGAGTGGTCAATTCAACCAATAGTTTGTTTTACGTGCTTACCGATAAAAAAGGCTATTACTTACAGGCGTGATATTACATTCCAAACGTAAGTGTAGTAATCGCGAAAATGTTACGTAAAACTAAAGTGTGAGAAACAAATAGAAAAGTTTAGAGATACGGGTACGCATCTTAAAATTACAGAAAAGAACAAAGAGAGAAAAGCAAATTCTTATTTTTCTCATAAAATCCTACAGAATATAGGTTTTTAGATTTTAGCCAAATAACGGTCTCAACAATTGTCTATAAAGACATGGATTTAAGGAATGCAATCGCTTTGTTCAATACAATTCCTTTGTCTTCAGATTTTGCGGACTTAATTTATCTTCACGCTACTAGTGTCACGATAAAAGTCTTTTTTTTATTCCACTTAATCTAACCAATTTCCGAAGACTTATGTCGAACTTGCTATGGGTTTTAATAGTTTTAATTTTAGATTCTTCAACGCAGTTTTATAAATGACGGTCGGTTGGTCGTCTGGCATTGCAGACGGCATCTTTTATTGACGTGTTTAGAATCAGGAATTAAATTACTCTTCATTCCAAGTATTATAAGCAATTCCGATATTGACCCGATATTTTCAGCATACTTCAGAACTGAATATTAGCCGCTTCACGGCTGGTTTAATTAAGTAAAATCAAACATAAACAATAGCATTATTCTTTATATAAATACAAAATTAAATCTGAAGACATTTGATTTTAAAAGTATTTTTTTGAATGTGAACGAAATAGATGTTACTACAGAAAATAAGTGTTTAAGATAAACATATAAACTTATTAGATTAATTCCAAGAAAAAACATTAGTGTTGTTGATTTGTTTCACGGTATATCCACCCTCTTCGGATTAGTTAATGCCGAATACGGTCATTTTAGTGAAATTGTTTATGCTTCAAGTTCTGTATATGTTCAACTATTTATTAATAGTGTTTGGTTGAGTTAAATATGGGAAATAAAAAAAGAGGGTGAAAGGGGAAGGAATTGAAATTGTTGTTTTCTGTGTTGGGTTTTGCAGAACATTCTTAAATTTTGCAAAGAGAAAAACACAATAAAACCTCACTGTTTTATGCATCTTTTATCAGGAAGTCAATATCTTCAGACAGGCTGATCTGATAGTACCAGACACAGAAACCCTGCAGACACCATATTAAATATGAACTTGTTTTCTAGATAACTATTTAGGTAATACTTTACAGTAAATCTTGAATGTAGCTTCATGATACTTATGCTTTAACTACAGCCTAATCAGGTTGAAACAACGGTTCCGTTAGATCTCCGTACATTGAGTCAGGTCAGTACTAGATGTATGGCTATTTGTAAATACCAGCTGTTGTATGTGGACACCTAGCTATAAGCAAATCGCTAACCCACAGTGCCTAGCGTGTCGACTATGGCAAACACTCCTGAATGACAGTCACTGATAAGTTGTAGAAAACCAGGGAGGAGTTCCTCCTCCAAGAATGATCAAACTCCCTTATGGTGATGGTGAACAATTTAACTAGTGTTTATGTGCACAATAAATTAAAAGATGTATTCGAAATACATGTTAATAAAGTTTAAGTTATTGTCTTCATTTTTCCATCGTCATATATAATGGAATTTGATTTTAAATTTCCAAACGTTTGTCTTTTACAAAGAACCGTTTATTGCTTATTAAAAATTGAAGCAATACGAATCAGAATAATTTAATTTAAAATAAATAAAAATTCGAGAGAAGTACGTTCCAATTATTGTTGCTGATATTTTTCTTATGTTGAAATTCTAAATTTTTAAAATGTTATGACATAAAATAAAATTATTTTGTAAAAGAGAAAAGGACGAGAAAGGGGAAGTGAGTAAAAATCGTTTTTTTTTAGTCTAGAATTTTGCAGAAAAAAATGCATGAAGTTTGAATTTACGATTACTTCAACACATTTTATTTAATAAAACGCGCAGGAAAAATTGTCTAATTTAAAAATGACAGTTTCATTTTCAATTTAAAACAGTATGATTTTTGATACGCATAAATTATATACATTTTTCATTAGCAGGAAAAACAGAAAATTGCATATTTTATTAAAGTATATTATGTATATATGTATAAAGTATGTGATATTGATGTATATTTGATTAAAGTATATTATATAAAACTCTACATGTATATTTTCACTCCATATCCTGGTTGTATAGCTTATCTTCAAAATGGCATGATTTTCTTTCTCTTATTTGAGAGGCAATGTTATTTTTTAATCAAAAATAAATAATAATCAATTTAACTATGCTTTATTTGACTCATTCGGACTGCTATCCTCATCTTAGGTTTCATTTACATGAAGTTTCGTCTGATGTAAGTCCAAACTTCTTCAGGTGCATTTTTAAAAAGGTAATATTCATATATAGAGAGAGAGAGGTAGAAGAAAAAAGAGTGATAAATATGCGACGATTGTCCGAATTTATTTCAAATTTCAATTGTTCAATGCAAGGTGTATTCAGTAATAAACTAGTGTTTATTATTCTTTCTTTAAGCCAAGGCTTTTCAAAGATCGAGATCTTATCATCAGATGAAAAATACAGATAGATAAGTTGGCTTTCGAAAAAAAACAAAGTTCAAATATTTGAAAAATATGAAAATTATTTTTTTAAAAGTTATTATTAAAAGAACGCAGTGAATGAAAAGAAAAGAAAAGAAAAAAAAGAAAAGTTCCGTAAAAAAGATATGCAGTTTGTCCGGGTGGTAAATTTCCGTTGAAAGGAAGTCCGATGAATTGTAGAACGTGAAAAAAAACTGTTTGCGTAGGAGCAGTGTGTAGAAAGTGCTCAAAATTACAAGTAAATCCAAACGCACTTAAAAGGGTTTGAAAAGAGAAAGACTGGCCATTTTTTATATACTTCCTGGACCAAAAAAGGCAGATGACATCTCGTTCAGAGGTCTAAATCCAAATGAAACAATATATATATATATATATATATATATATATATATATATATATATATATATATATATATATCCGGATTTTCGAATTGAACCTATTATTTATTTTTCTGCTCTAATCAGGTATTATCCGTGTGGTGTTATATTATTTTTTGGATATTCCAGCCTTGAAGAAGTATTGCACCTTTAAACCCTAATAGAAGGTTACTTAGAATATATGGTTAATCCAACAATGTATCTATTACAACAAACGTTTTTGTGAACAGTGCTTATATGGATTTATTGAAGGTTTGAATGTTATCTTGTTTACATTGTAATATTACTAGTCATAAATATACTTGATATATTTGGTATATACATACATATATATTTAGTGTGTCAATTTATATTGAAAATAAATCAATAAAGTGCTCGATCGTAGAAAAGTGAGAGGTAATAAAAATAATTTACTTTAAAACTATATGTTACATCCTTCAGAATTATACCGCAGTTTCATCCAGATGGGCTGACTTTTAACATTTTTCAAAAGTCTAAAGCAATTTTAACCACCGGAAATAATTATCTTTATATGCATTGCTTTTCTAATCTAAAAAGTGGAGTTTTCCCTCTAGATTTAATCACGATTGGATTATAAACATGGGTGCTATATATAATTTCAATGGTCACTCTTTGTGCCAATAATTATTGCGTGTTTCTAGGAAATTATCAGTCAGTTTCATTAGATATCATAGGTATATACATATTTTTACATCTTTTGATCGGCTATAATCATTTTAATAGACAGGCCTCTAAAATGAAAAATGAAAAATATTTTTTTTTACTATTTAAAAATTATAGTTTAACAGATTTACAAAGAAATGTAATATCAATTCTTTTAGTTAACGGTTATTTCCACACTCAGTGATCCTATTCGATCTTTGAGTCAATTGTTAAAAGATGATTTAAATTCTCCATATTTTAAGCTATATTTCAGCACAATATTCATAAATAAAAAACAAATTCGAAAATTATCCAATAAGAAAAGTTTTAGATAATTCTTGGAAATGTACGCTTTAACAAAACTGCTTGAGATATTTCATCACTTCTCTCATCCAGCAATTTCATATCATAGACACTATTGATCAGCATTTCCCCATTATTATCTGTAATAATACAGTATTTTGTCAGTTGTTGCTATATTTGATTTAAACCTTTGTACAAATATATTATTATTCTCCTGTTTATGTAATGTTAACTTAATCCTCAGAACGTAGACATACACTTATGGGCATATATATATATATATATATATATATATATATATATATATATATATATATATATATATATATACATTGATATATATATATATATATATATATATATACATTGATATATATATATATATATATATATATATATATATATATATATATATATATATAGTAAGCTATGAAAATATATTTATGACAATTAAGCTACACAGAGGCTCCCGCATTTCATCCCCGGTGGAATCTTCAGGATAAAATACATGGAGTTATTTTTGCCGGGTGTTTTTATATACACGGCTAGCTACTCAACAAAGTTTTCCATAGAGTGGTCTATATCCTGTTTCTTTGTTGTGTCAATATAATGGGTGAACTTATTTTAACACGTTGTTCCTTGTATTTCGATTTTAGGTTTTTGTTTTTTAAATTGTTAGGTTATAGTTTTGTTTAGTTTTTTTTTTACTTATTTGTTAATTTATTTATTTATGTATTGTTGGCCTAAGGTAAATTTATTTATGTGTAGGCAGCTGCTTGCTATCTCACTTTTACAGTTTAATAGGTTTTTGGAGTCTTTAACGTTAAGGATTTCAAATTTTTAATTCAGATGTAATCTACACAGGTCGTCAAAATTTCTACATGTACTGTCCTGTCGTATTATGTTCCATTCAATTATTGGGGAGCGCTTATTGTCTTTGAGCTCCTAATAGTGGTTTGTTAGTGCTGCTTTTATTCGACGTTCTCTGTTTTTGAAATGTGCGTTTTTGGTCATAATATCTTTTTTTTAATATCTATTGAGGTCATACACACGTAGTACTTCTTGTTATTCGGTCTATCCTTGGCAAATATTGTGGCTTGGTATACAGTACTTTTGGTTCGGCATTTATTCTTTAGTAGGCAAAGTGTACGATTTATGCAGTTACATTTTTTCTCTTCATTGCTAACTTTGTCATTTCTATTCGGGTGATTACTATTAGTGTTTTGTTATTACTATATGTAGTGTTTATATTTTTGTTTTTCTTAGTGTAAATTTTGCTATATTTGTCACTTTTTTATGTAATTGGGGTTTTTTTCGCCTCTCTGCTGTTCTCTTTTAGTATTTTGTTATTGTGTGTTTTAATTATAATTTCGAGGTTTTCGCAGATCCTGTAGGATAGTTTTTGGTTTTTCCTATTGAATATTTGATGCAGAAGATTTGTTACGGGCAAGTGTATTTCAATATATATAATGGTGAATTTTGTGCGTCAAGGGATAATACATTACCATCACTGTCACATTTAGAGTAGATCTTGGCGTTAAGGTTTCACAAAATCGTGGTTGATATACTTGCTAATAAAGCCACACAAAACATTCGCTATACGACATCTGTAGATTCTATATATATATATATATATATATATATATATATATAAATTAAAACCATTTATATATATATATATATGTATATATATATGTGTTAACATATATATTTATATATATAAAAATATATATTAATATATAGATATATATATATATATATATATATATATATAAGAATATAATTATTTATGCATTTAATTATAGAAGATTTTAACAACATCGGTACTGTCTGTTTCAAATCTTAAGAAATAGGGCCTATAAATGACCGCCTATGCTCGACCCTGTTCAGCCAATTGTTATGTAGTTCTTATGTTTTGTATATTTATATATAATAATATATAAATACACATATATAAATATATATATATATATATATATATATATATATGTGTGTATGTGTGTTTGTGCGTGTATATGTATACATATGTAGTGCGTTGCTATTTGTGGAAATATACATGTTTATAAAAATCTGTAAGCGCCCGTCTGTTTATTTATATGTATCATTTGTTATTGCCAAATTGAGTATTTAAAATAATAGTTGTTAATATTATTAACGGATTCCGACATTTTAGACTTTACTTTGCATAACGATTCATTGTTTAAGCCAGTAAAATAGTTGGGCATCCATCTTCATAGTAGGAAACTCTCAAGTAATATCAGACGTCAATCGTTTAATATTGCCAGCCAGCTATATGAATATATGAATATATGAATAAATGTGTGTGTACGTAGAGACTTAAATACCCCCATTTCATCAATAATATCAGAATATCGTATGTTGAATATGCCTTAAAACGTTGGCATTTAAATATGTTCGTATTGCCATATTAAAACCAGCGTTCATGACATCTAGACGAGGTGCGCTAAAAACGGTAAATTGTTCGCTCATTTTCAATATGGTTAAAACCATTTGTTTAATGTTGTTCTCTTTAATGATATAAGGACTCTCCTGGTTTATTTTCCTAGACAAACATTTTGTATTAAATAGGAGTATATCAATAAGTGGGTGTTGTTTGTATTTATTGAACAAATAAGTAGGTTTAAAAATGTAATGTGCGTAATTAAATCTGACGACTTCTTTTTCAACGCGATTTTTAGCGATATGCGTTTTTTGTAACATGGTGCATTTTTATGAAAACTCTACAGGAAATATATTCTGATGGAAGAGACCCGATTTAAAACAACTTGATATGTAAATATATATATATATATATATATATATATATATATATATATATATATATATATATATATATATATATATATATATATATATACAGGGTGTCCCAAAATAATGTATACACCCTTTGAATTGTTATAAGTCGTTCAATTTACTGATTTTTATTTGCAAGATTGATAAACAAGATTGAGTAAGAATATTCATTTTAAAATACTGACAGTAAAATTAACAAAAACATAGAAAATTAACTTTTAACAAAGATAAAGGCTACTTAGGGTAATTTCAGAATGTTCATAAAATGAACCCTCATCCTAACCCCCACCCGTTCTGCTCAATACACTTTCCATATAGTGAAGACGTGAAGAATTGTACCTACAAACGTCCTGCGACATTTACTCTGGTATTTGAGCACATTCTACTACAATTACTACTCCCATTTGTTTGCAATTACTTCAGGTTTCTTGCTTTAAACATTGTAGCCTTTACGTTTATTAAAAGTTAATTTTCTATGTTTTTGTTAATTTTACTTTCAGTATTTTTAAATGTGTATCTTACTGTTCTACTCTTTTATCAATTTTGTTTGCAAATCAAACTCGGTAAATTGAACGAGTTATAACGATTCAAACGATGTATACATTATTTTGGGACACCCTGTATATATAACAAATTGGGTTTTGACTTCTGTTTCTGTTTTATCCATAGCGAAAAAAGTAAGTTTTAAACAAGTAAATAACTTGAGTCTAACGTAAACTCCAACACTTTTATTTGACACAAAACATGTTTTTGAGCCTGCAGACACAGAGTATAACTGTTTTTACAACTGATAATATTTGATGTTAACTGTATATTGAATCAAGTTGTACTATACTAGGGTTGGGTGGATGTTAAATCGTAGATATGATATGTTGAAGAGTTACTGCTTAATATAATCTCTTACTATATAAAATAGAACATTGCAAACAAGTGTTATGAAAATCTCCAAGAGTTGTTTAGATACATCTAAAATATAACCATTGGTAGCACTTTACTTTTAACACAGACATATCTACAGTAATCGAACATAAACGTTTCAGGGTATTAAAAAGTGTATAAAACATTTCAGATCTCTAAGAGTCGGTCAAATACATACAAACATATAACCATTGGTATAACTTTACTTTAAAATCTAACACATCTACAGTAATCGAACATACAGGTTTCAGGATAGTAAAAAGTGTAACAACATTTCAAACGCCATGTCTAAATTATAATGTATCATTTATTTGCATTAACGTACGTTCTATAATCGCTTTTTTATAAACGTGTCTTTATATTTTTACATTAATACAAAAAATGTGTGGCTCAATGGCGCAAGCTCTCTGATATTTTATTCTCTAAACGCATTGCAATGTTGCAGGTTAGTCTGCCATCATCGAGAGTGGGTCAATGTGCGAACAAAAACGGAGCTCTGCGAAAAGTTACCAACTCCAATAAGCTAATCTGCCAAAGATCAACATCTTTCTTCTCTTCCTCTCTACGTATCAACAAGCTAACCTGTCGAAGGTAAAACACTTTCTTATTTTCCTCTCTACATGTCACCCGGGATTTCCTCCCATGGCATATCTTCTTGTAACCGTTGCTCTAGTTCAACTTTTAACTTCCGTTAGAATATTTAATTCTGTTTGATAATTCATCTAAAATATCTAAAATTCTAATGTGCATTTTAGATACATTTGCATCTGAATATTGCTACATATATTTCCCCTGAACTAATTAAAATTGAAAATTCTAGAAATAAAACAAATAACGAAAAAAAAAAAATAAAGGCATGACTACTCGATAAAAATGTTGCATTTGTTATTTATTTAAACTGTTGATTTAAAGATTTTGAAATACATATTTCGAGACGTACAGTCAATGTTTTGAGACGATACAATGTGTCGGGTAAAGCGGAGTTTTTTTATGGAGTCAATAAACTACTGGGGTCGTTTTTCATAACCACCACCAATGGAAATACTAATAAAAATTAAGATTAACGTGTTTTCAATTCGAGTTTCTCTGTGTCCGCAAAATGGAGACAAAAACGAAACTATCTGTTAAAAATTGTCAATCTTTGAAATTAAAAAAGAGAACACAGATATTCCAAAAATTATGTAGATATTAATTCTATATAACCATTCTCTTAAAATGTGATTTACTTACTATTAGGGGAAGGGGTTACTCACATCTGTGTAAAAGTGTTCTAATCTCTCGACTTGCGAGCTGAAACAGAAATATAAGATACAAACAGAACAAATGGAAGAACACAAGAGATGGAACACGTTGTTCTCACTTGGGGTACTAGACTCGTAAAAGCCAGCTCAGTCTTCGAAAGTTTTATTTACATGCAATTTATATACAAGGGAAATCACTCCGAGCGCCGATGTAAGGGAGCTATCTACGCCACTACAATATCGTCTTCCTTCTCTTTAGATTAGACACGTCATGTATTTCTGCCAAGTCCTAACTAATTCAACATCGTGTGTAACGGTTTGCCTTCAATAGTCATACGTGTAGTGGATAATATTTAAGTAAATAATTTACACATACAAAAGTATGTATATATTATTTAACTTATTTTTTCTTATGTGAAACAAAGCCATGTTGAATGAATTCCCTTGTAACTTTTAAAGTTACCACTTGATATCAAATTGTAAACTGCACTTAATTGGTTATTCGGCCGGTGGATTCGTCTATAAATTCAGAATTATTGTCTTCCGCGGATTTGATCTCAAATAAAAATTTCAAAGAATAAAAAGCCGTTTACGTTGCTCCCGTTTATTCCCCATTTGTGTCGCCTTCATATTACTCTCGTGAGCATTTCTAGCTTCGTTGAGCTCTCTGCTTGAGGCTCACTAGGTTTAAAAATCATAAGGCATCCCCTCTTCTCTGTCGGTGTTTTTATCCAGAACGTATTTAGAGAATTGTCGGTTTTCTTCACATTTCTTTCCAACCATAAATAACGACTACCGATTCGCATGAATCGCAATCGTTCAAAATAAAGCAAACCAATCTTTACCCTCAATTCAAATAGTTCATTTACTTAGAAATACTGAGGTTGTCCTAAAAGTGCGTAAACACTTGGTTGTTAAGAATAAAAACTCGCAGCTCAATTTTATTCATGGTCATCTGGAATATAAACATGAAGATAACTATACCAGTATAAACGCAAACTAACAATTAAGAATTGCATACAAATTCTATCTTTTAAGAAACAGTTTATTTCTTTAAAAAGGTATTATAAAATTAGTGTATAGGCGTGATTCGACCCCTCGGGGTTAATACCATCAAAATGAGAAGGAAAAAGAAGAAAAAAGTTATAAGACAGTCTCGCCTGACAAACTTGTTCTCCAAAGAAAGCTTGCAAAAAAATAATTAAATAAATGATTGTTTCATTTAAATGCACGATGTGTAGATTTTCAAAAATATTTCACTTAAATACATTTTCATGCGTGCTTCAAATATTTTGTCAATTTCCTTATATATATATATATATATATATATATATATATATATATATATATATGTTGAGAGTATGTCATTAAGCGCGATTTGGAGTTAATATCGTTTCGTCTTCAGAAAGAAAAACGACATCATGGTGTCGGTGTATTCTTGTTAAACTGCCGATTATTTTAGCATATTACCATATAAAACACTTTTTAGTTCATCACATTACAGCGATAATCTTAAATAGATGTTAACTCGAAATGGTTCCTCATTTAATAATATATTTTTAAATACATTAAACAACTTTATTGCCTATACAAAATTTTACATCGAATTCTGTTTCTGTCGTCAATTTAAATGTTTACCAGATTTGCTTGGTCATCGATATAATGTGTGCAATCAATTTATATTGTTGGGAAACTTGCGTCTCCTATAGTTTATTTTAGATTTTTATCTATAAATATATTAAACATACGTCTTTAGGTTTTTTACCGTTGTATTAAGAATGTACATAATGCTGACATTGGTTATGCGCGAGTAAATAATAACGGAAATGATTGGTCTTTTTATCTGTCACATTAATATTTCTATATTGATAATCAATCATTATCTATTATGCATTTTTATGGAAATCTCTCCAGACAAAGCATGAATCCACTGTGTGTAATCAACTAAAAAAGAAAATACTACTTAAAGGTAAGAAAGTAGCCAAAGATGAGTGTTATATGGATAGATTACGACCCACAAAACAGCAATTATTTCCCCTTTGTCAGAAACATCGCAGATGGAATATGAGGACTAAAGGACAAAGTAATGGAAGCGGAGTTACGTGGCTACCGAAAGTAAACCCAAGGTCCACTTTCTTCTCTCCTAATTGTTTTCTGTTAATAAGCGACAATTATGTTTGTTTGTTTTTAATAAGAACAATAAAGCAAAATTCCTCTAAAATAATATGTACCCATTCAATGTGCGCATGTGACGATAAACCTTTTATATAATCCCTCATAATCACCGACCGCTCGATAGACGAATACTCTCATAGAGACGCGAGCACATTTATGACCTGTTTTATGGACACAAAATAAACTAATCAATCAAAGTGTACGGTTTAATGTCTTCATTTATCAGATAAAAGAGCATACTGTATATTCTAAAATGTATTTGTTATTTGGAGAATTTGACCAATCTAATAAATATCGTAAAAGAGTATTATCATCATATCTTCACGCCATACTAGATCCATCAATGGGCATAAATAAATACAGTCAATTTAATCATGCTCAGTACAAGTTACTATATTACTACAGTCACTGAGAATATGTTCCATTTTTTGTCTGAGATTTAGACATGGCCAGTTGTTTTTGCTGTTCTGACGATGCGATATTGTTGTGTTATCTTCGAACTTTCGCTCTTTCTCAGTTAAAGGTCAGCCACATCTTCTTTCGAATGTCCGTTCTATGTTGAATGTGTTCTCTGGGTTCATAGATAGCTTATTTTAATTAGTCATACTAACTAGTCTATATGTTGATGGGCTTGTTCTGTGACGGTGCACGCTCAAAGCTCTCTTTGGTCATGTAACTGCTTTTTAATATAAATGTTACTATTGGTTGTCGATAGCCAGATAGCGGGTAATGTATTCTGTCAGATTCTTGTTTGTGTTTTGGGAATCTCATATGATCATCATGTCAGATATCGGCAAATCAGTACCCCGCTAGAAGTCGGGTAGAAACAGACCATAAAAAATAACCAGCTAAAATCCTATCCGATTTGTTGTAGCCATATGTACATATATCCCATAATGATACAAATTATGAATATTAACGATACACAAATACATTGACAAGCGTAATTAGTCGTAATAAAATCTATATGTGGCGATTTTAGAATGGAGTTTAGCTACAAAAATCGCTAAAGTAAGTATCTCCATAAACGGCGTGAATCTATGGTTTAAATCATATTACACTCAACAATGAATGCTTAATTTTATAAGCGTGACATACGTAGAAACATGTAATTTCAAGCTTAAGCATGAATTATGTTTAAATTATGTGGGTTATTCTTAAAATACGAGATCAGAGAGAAAATATCTCTATATTTAGATATCAAACAACTAAAAAATAGGTAATTTGATTTTTAACCAGAAATAAATTTAGATAAGTTGTTCTCAATGCAATTATTTTTAGATTGAAATCGTAGTCTAAGCTTCCATACGCCTGTCTTCTGATACTGTGGACTGAATATAGTTTAACATATCTAAAGTCAGGACGAAACGTCTTTTACATCCACTTGATCCAACCAATTTCAGAGACTTATTTCTAACTTGCTAGTGGTTTGAAGAATTTCCTTTCTTTTCCTCAACGCGCCTTTTTCAAAGTCTCTGTCAGTTGATCGATCTGCCATTGCAGGCGTCTTGTAATATTTACACTTTTTTTTAATCAACAGTGTAAGTCTAATCGATTCAAGTTTGTTGATGAAGTCCGATGTTTACCTGATATTCTATCATTCTCAATGCATTACAAAATATTAGTTTACAATTTTTGTCGATGTTTATATAATATGGGAAGAGAACTGGACTGATAGTCTGTTTTGGATTAAATTAATAAATTAAAACTTGAATTAATTGCATTTAAAAAATACTTCTTCAAGTTTGTGCAGCATATGCAATTTCTCAGTTGATAATCGTTCAATAGCTATTGCGTTATAACTTGCGAAAATGTTCGTCAATAGCGCAAACACTTTACAGAAAATTGTATAACTATTTCAACATTGCTTAATTTAAACAAAAAAAATAATAATGTGTTAGTCATCTTATTAAGGAAAGTAGAAAGTAAACCATGTGTTTACTTTCGGCAGCCTCGTAACACTCGCTTCCCTTATTTTGTTTTTTTAGTCCTCATCTTCCATGAGCGATGTTTCTGACAAAGGGGGAATAATTGCTGGTTTCTGGGTAGGAATCTATCCATCTAAAACTTAGCAATAGCAATAGTTTAACCTGTAAGTAGTATTTCTTTAGCTCCTTACATCAAGTAGAGTCATGCCTTGTCTGGAGCGATTTCCATAAAATATTAAAACAAAAACAAATATTGTTTTGAATGACTAAAATAATAAAACCATACACATTTTACTAATGTTTTTAACATTAGCTAAAAAAAAGTTATAATATTTCGATCATCTGTCTCAGAATTGGACTTTACACAAGGGTATAGATGAAAACAAAAGAGAAGAAGAATTATATGACCAAGATGCATAAAAAGTGTTATCTTATCAAACGTAAGTGTGTCAACTTCTTACTTTGTGATGTTTGTAAATTTAGTTGTTATAAATAACGCTTATTTAAAAGGTCACAAGATATTGATATGTAATAGGGGACAATGTGGGTTCAGCATACTTCTAAGGTCATTCTATCTTCGATATTTCGAAATCAGTTTAGGACTTCGTTAGATAATATCCACAAATTATAGTCAGTGTTAACCCTAATATCCAGTATTGTTCTGTCTAATATATTTTGCTGGATACAGCTGTGGCTAGTGTATTAGCTTATATACGTCTGATGGTTTGAATTTGAATTGTGATCCTTTAAGAAAGATATCGGCGTTGAAGGGTATATATTTCTGTAAACCTTTCGTCTATGATTGAAAATAGGTGTTTGACTGATATGTTTATTATGTCGTGTTCTTATAGCTATCGTATAGTTCTTATGTAGCTCATTGAATATCTGAACATGCTGAAGTCCAGTCTTCAATGTCAGGTATAAAATGTCATCTTACTTAAGAGAAATAAAAGTTATATACATTAAATCATAAACTATATTTATAGGCGTTATTAAAATGTTGTTTGCTATCAAAATTCTTACAGGCGTTCGGAAATACATTCGTCGAGGCACAATAGTATCGAATAGCAGTGATATTATCCATTCTCCAGGGAAAAGAGAGTAAGTGAGTATAACAAGTAGGAGACAGCAAAACAATTCCACGCGTAAAATTCTAATCACCAATTTCTTTTTATATGCTTACTAGCGTTTGGAATTATCTTTTAAAGGCAGAATATTATAAATCGTTGTAATATTATAGATTTGCTAAGAGGGAAGTAAAATAAGTAAGAGGAGGAAGCAAGTCGACGTGAAATTGTTTAATTTTAAAATAAATTATGTTACCCGTAAAGCGAGTTATATTAATATGTGTAGCATATCAAATAAAGGTGTTGATACTATATGTAACAATATAAGAGACTACAGCCCTTAATTAATCGGTATCGTTGTTTGGTCACGTAAATATTTTTAAGTTCACTATACATACGTAGAACAGTTTAACATTTTAAAAACCAAATACAAAACATATAAATGTAAGTAAAAAAAGAACGCGTTAGGTACAGCTTATGAATAAATATGATGTCGAAGATTACGGATTGTTGTAATATATATTTTTAAAAGTCCGAAAGAACGTTCACGTTTTGTCATTCAGATGGTTGGCATTTGAAAGTGTCAAATCAGCTGTCTTTGTTTACCCATTGTTAAACCAACAGAAAATATAACATATTTTATAGTATCATACTGTTGCCATATTCGGGCCGGTGAATATCTTTCCTATTTTTGATAGGGTGCAGAAAATTATCTGTAATTTTATTTGACATAGGCTTCCTTCTTCTCTGTACTCTCTTTCACAGATGTGATGTTGCTAGTCCCACTCTTCTCTATAAATACTATTATGGCATGCGTTTTTATAGAATTATGGGATATATTCGCTGTTTTTTTTTGTTCATGCTTGTTTGACTTGTTCGTCTAATGGTATCCATTAATTCGCTGTTTTGATACATCATTGTAATAGAGATCCGTGTTACAATAGATTATTTCCAATAACTGCAGTCTTGTGGAACTCTTTTCCTACTGATTGTTTTCCTTTCACCTATAGCTTTAGTGTGTCTAATACTTAGAGTAGTAGGCATATTCTGTATTTGCGATAATCTTACATAAATTGGCTTCAAGCCTTGTCTGGAGCGATTTCTATGAAAAAAATAAAAATAAAAATGGCTAAAATAACAGAGTCAATGTGTCTAGAATGTTGGATTCATTTGAGTGTTTTAAGGTTGATGCAGTGGAATGTGGTGCTTAGAGTAAATTGTAATCAACTTTTAAGTTGTGTAAGTTGATGTTGCGCCAATGTCACTAACACCCATATTAAATATATGCCTCTTTATATTGTAAAGTAGACGATCATTGGTAAGGAGACTAGTCCACTGAATACCGCAATGTGTTCTTGTCAACCTACTTGAGAATGTATGCTTAAAAGTGAACATATTTGCACGCGGAATCCTTGATAACAAGTTTCACTTGTAGAGAAGCCACCAAAAATAAGAACATGTTTTATGTTATTTAATGAGAACCATTTCAAACGACTAATTACGGACGTATCTTTTCGTGATGAAAGTATAAGTGAACGAAATTGATCCGATACTTATGTCACAGTACAATAACGTTAAACATGATAAATTAACACATATCGGGAAACACGATATACCTTGTTCGCCAACGCGAACATTATTACACAGAATTAACAATACACGCAAGTGAATACAAAAAAAGCATGATAGCTAATTATCCAATTGTTCCGTTTCTTTTCGTATTCATTATTATTATTGCTCAAAATGTTGCTTAAATAAGCATTTGATGCGTGAATATAGAATATATTGTTGAAAATATTACAACTATAAAGGTAGGCATGATGTATTTGTTTTGTTTTGTTTTGTTTGTTATCAGTGCAATTAACATAATAGTTGTATGAAAAGAACGAACACTGTTCGGGTCTCTTTCCCATTGTTGGAAAACAAAGAAGTAAATAGATTTATATTTGAATGTGTAAATAGTACATTTATGTTGAGTGCGAACACTAATAACCCGTTCGATCGAGTTGTAACAGATAAATTCCGGGTGCACATTGTACGTTCGCAGTTCTATGTAGCTTGTATTTAACCTTCCCCTCACACCACGATATTATCAAGATAGATAAAGAATTCACGTGGTAGTGTCAATACATTCCCCCCGCCGACAACCTAGAATTCTCTTAATAAAACATATAATACAAATATTATGCCAACTTAATATTATCTGTAATAAAATATAATATGTATCCGATAAATAGTGTATACACGTTGCGGGGTAAAGCACTTACTAATACTGTGTATATAAGTGTATGTATCTAATTTATTTTTATGTGAGATTTGATCATTGGAAATACTGTTTGTTTTATATAGTTGAATCTTTACAAAAACTGATTGAATTCATATGAAATGTGGATAATTATGTTCGTTCATAGTTCACATATAACACTGTCACGTTAATTCACGAATGTTTCCCCCATAGAGAAATATGTGTATCTATATGTTTCTTATTTTACAGAAAATATATTTTTGTTGATAATATTATATATATATATATATATATATATATATATATATATATATATATATAAAGATAGAAGAAATAAGAGTGATAAATATGTTCGAATGTCCAAATTTATTTCAAATTTCGATTGGTCAATTGCTCTATCTCGTATATTGAGCTTAACCTTTTCACTATAGGTCCTATTTACTAAAAGTTTACTTTTGGTTTATATTTGATTATATATATATATATATATATATATATATATATATATATATATATATATATATATATATATATATATATATAAATTACATGCATATTGAAATGCTAGTTCAAATTTTTGAACAAGGTATTTATGTAAAAGAACCCTAAATTATACAGGATTCCTGTTTATATTTATTTAATATTACTGCATTGATTGCATGATTATATTGTTTCGTAGGACGTACTAAAAGGCATTTGCTGCTAAACAGTTTCCTCAAATAATATTAGGAATGTCATCTGTATTCAACTTAATCAGTTCAAATACAATTTGACAAATATTAACATAAGAAACTCGTGTTTCCGATCAATCATTGTATAAACTATATTAACGGCGATAGAAATTTAATAATTAGTTTGTCCAGTGTAGCAGCAAGACGTGATAGCATATACCAGAAAGTACAGTTGGAAATAAATTATAGACCATCCACTATGACTATGCAATTCTTACAACAACATAACATAGTGATATGGGGCAAATAGGAGAAAGTAGCAACCGAATTGAAGTCAGTGTCCCCAATGATGCTGGCTTAAACACAAAAGATTACGAAATATACATTAAAAGATTACGAAATAATAAATGATAATTTCGAAAACTACTTGGTGAATATACACGGTGAACCAAGTGCAAGTCAGATATAAAGATTACACGTAAAGGGTCGGTTAGAATCGTAAAACGATCTCTCAGCTTGAGTGTCTGAAATTGCGGATGAATGTTTGGCATCCTGAAGAATGCCACATCCCCAGCAAAATCAAAATGATAAGAAAATTAAAGAAAACGTTTGAATTGCGTACTGGAGAGTTTGAATTACCTACTGGAGAAGTTGAATTACTTACTAGAGAATTTGAATTACGTACTAGAGAGGTGCAATTGCTTACAAGAGAGTTTCAATTACCGACTGGACACCATCGTCGCTTGTCATCTGACTCACCGTACAAGAGTTTGTGAAGGCAACCTGATATGGGGATACTTAACTTAACAAGTTAAATCCAATTACATATTAAAAATAACATAGTATTCGAAGACCAAATAAGATCCCCGTCAACAGGATGGTACACTGGTTCATACAATGGAATGCTGCACCTTCGCCAAGTGATGTTAATGAAAGTAACGCCCCTTAGTTAGATATTCCACCAGACTAAGTAAATTCTTATCTGGAATCCAGTAGGAACAACTGGTCACATAAAATATATACTATAAAATAGTTAACTGGTCGAATCGGGAGAGGAACATGGATGTTTCTCGCTTCTTTACAAACTGAATGTTTGAGGGGTTAAAAATAAATTTTGTTGAACACTCCAATATCTATGTGTCTAATATAGAAATCAAGTTTTAGCCACAGGGCAGGACACTTGATTTCTGAGATTTTACACTGAATAAAATGAAATAAACCATTGGCGAAGTTGTTTCGTGATTTTTTTTCAGATGACTATCGCATTTAAATACTATTAATAGTCGAAGCCAGGTAGTAATATAATGTATTGAAATAACGTACACATTTGAAGCCAACATGATTTGTGAATATAATACTAATGGTGTACTATTTGATTGTGAACTTCAATATACACCATGCGATATTTCAAAATACACGGCAGTGGGATATTTTTAACATCTAACGAATACATTACACATATGAATTGCGCGAAATTATATAAAAAATTGTATAAATGAGTTTGCTGGAATTATTTGCATACATATTACCACTTTACTTATAGATCTTAAGATGGTGCGAACTGTGTGAATGTTATATGATACTTGTTTAACGGCAAGTTTCAACATTGTCAATATGGACCCTATAAAAATATCTAAGCAGATTAAGATTTTTGAAATGTATTACGATGCTAATATAGAATTTCCATTATATTATCTTTGAATAGCTATGCAAGTGGATTCCACTCTCGCTCTCTCTCTCTCTATCTCTCTCTCTCTCTCTATCTCTCTCTCTCTCTCTCTATATATATATATATATATATATATATATATATATATATATATATATATAACTCAATGTATGTATGTTTGGTGTTTGTTCATTCCCTATATAAAGAAAAGTTAGATAATCTACAAAACTTAATATCTATGAACATGTGTGTGTAGTGTGTGTTCCCTATAGAAGCAAAGATTAGAAAATCTACATAAACCGTAAACGTGTATTCCCATGAAACGGAAGGATCGGTTAAAAACTATATGTCAAGACATGACGTTGGTAATTTCTCTCTTAAATTATTTCACCTTTTATTTAGTTTGGTATTCAAAAAATGATACCGGTGGGTTTGTTTATTTCGTTTTCAAGGTTAAAGTGATTTAAAAATTAAACTATAAAAAACTCGTTTAGACTAAAATTCAAGATGGATGACAAACCTCTATCGACAGGAAAATAAATAAATAAAAAACAAATACTTGCTCGTTTTCCCTAAAGTTTCAAATACGTATTCACACAATAGCAAGTATGTAAATAATAAAAAGTATTGTTTCTACTTATAAAAACTTCTAATTTAATTTTGAACGTATATAACATTGAACTTTTTTGTGCCCCTGTCGAACCATTTTGTTTGTCAATTTATCAGCAATAACATTGATTTAAAACATGTAAACCTTTGCACGAAAAAGAAAGTTCAAAATTGATTTATTGTGTCAAAATGTTATTTGTGTTTATTAAAATTCTAAAATAGTTCAGATATGTGTAGTGTTAGAAAAAGGGCAATAATTAAGACATAAATAAAAGTTACATTTTAAAACCTTAAAAAAAATATTATTTGATAAGACAAATTACAATTTAAAAAAGCGTAATGTTTATATATTCATATATTTATTTACAAATAGTTTTTTTTTTAAACATAGTTCACCCTTAAACAAGGCAGGCCGCCACTGCAGACGTTAAAGGTTACTGACAAAAAAGAGAGAAGGATTGGGGGGGGGGGTCAACCTAAATTGGGAGCTGCGCGGCGAGATGTCTGCTTACATAAGTTTTACATTTCTGCAAGTCAGTACCGTCCGGGAAACAGGGCTCATGGAGAAAGTTCCAAACGCCAGCAGCACGAGGAAAAAAGTATTGGAGTAGAAAGATCTCCGGCATCTGGGGACCTCCACATTGAATGGATGGGATTTAGTCGATTGTCGAGTTTCTCTAGTGAATTTACGTCGACGGGGAGCACCAGAGTAGCCAGTTAATCAAAGCATAATCCATTGAAGTATTTGTAAAACAAGCACAAGGATGCTACATTGCGGCGATGGGACAGGAGCTTGAGCTTGGTTGACAGTGAGGGACCTATTAGGTTGGCGACTCTTTTTTGGACTTTGTCAAGGACGGAGAGACTAGTAGATGATGCACCAGCCCAGATGTGACAACAATACTCCATGCATGGGCGGATGGTGGCTTTGTAGAGATACAGGATAATGTCAGGTGTGAGGAGTTTACTAGCACGGTAGAGGGAGCCAACCTTCTTTGCGGCAGCCTTGGCAATGTCTTCAATGTAGGTGGTCC
The DNA here is from genome assembly GCA_963556195.1 of Sepiola atlantica. Classification (NCBI taxonomy): domain Eukaryota; kingdom Metazoa; phylum Mollusca; class Cephalopoda; order Sepiida; family Sepiolidae; genus Sepiola; species Sepiola atlantica. The sequence goes on along the minus strand of OY744519.1, from coordinate 189,102,470 downwards.
AATTCATCTTACCTGTGAAGGTAAGGCCGAGGAGTTTTAATTTTGCACTCTCAGGTAGGGTGTTATTTGCCATGACAATCGGTGGTTGGAGAGGTTTCTTGCAATTATTGAAGGAAAGGAGTTTTGTCTTCATAGCATTAAAAGTTACCAACCATTTGTGACCCCAATCCACTACAGCCTAGAGGTCATTGTCTAAGGATTCAGCCATTGGCTCGGATATGATCGCGTCTGTTTTGCCAACATGACGAGAGTAAAGCGTGGTGTTGTCAGCAAATAAACCAATCTCAGACTCCATGTCATCATGAAGATCGTTTATGAAGATTAGGAACAATAAAAGTCTAAGGATAAATCCTTGGAGTAGACCAGCATTTATGTCATGTTGCTTAGATAAACGACTATCGAGGACAACCTGGATCTTTTTCTGTTTAGGAAGGATCTAATTATGTTAAGTAATTGTCCAGTAATACCGTATGAGCGCATTTTCAGGAGAAGCCATTAATGCCATACCTTGTCAAAGGCCTTTTATATATCAAGCGTTACTGTCCTAGCCTCGCCTGCCTTGTCGAGTGTATAATACATACGTTAAGAGATGACTGTTTGTATGTCTGCAGTAGATCGTGCTTGTCTAAATCCATACTGGCGGTCAGAAAAAAGTTTAGCATAATTATGTGCCGTAATATCGCTTGATGTATTAAGGATCCAAAGATTTTAGCAAAGATCGGCAGTAGACTGATTGGGCGGTAGTTCTGAGGATCGGTTCTATTCTCAGAATTTTTGTAGACTGGTACCACAGAGGCAATTTCCCAGCTGTCTGGGAAGCAAGATTCATCTAGGCATTTATTGGATTCAGCAGAGCATTTTTTTATTACTATAACAGGTATAAGATCAGGCCCACAAGCTTTAAAGTTGTCAAGATTTTTTATGATGTCGGTGATCTAGGATGGGGTGATTCCCAGGTTATCAAGTGTGGCTTCGGTCTACAGTGGGAACTTAGGGAGGGAGTGGTGGTTATCTGAGTCCAAAGTGGAGTTAGAGGCGAAACGCTGGGCAAGTAATTCAGCCTAATCAGTTGCCGTGCAAACGACATAATTGTGGTTTGATAGTGGGGGAAATCATTGATTCGCCATTGTTTACTACACTATTGTAGATTTTTCAGGAATCGCGAGTACCTAGTTTCTGTGCCTGAATGCGTTTTTTTGTTAACTCGGTATACCTTCTCTTTGCTTCGCCTATCACGGCCTTATAATTATTTCTTGACTATATGTTTCTGTCTATTATTAGTTAACTTTTGGCGGCCGAATTTACGGGATGCTTGTTGTCTCTCAGGTATTGCAGCTGCATATTCCGAGGTTAACAAGTGTGGAGAGTGAGGCTTGCTAAAGAATGGGGGCATAGGCTTCAATGCTTGCTTTGACCCATTCAGTTTATTAATTTGCACACTTGTCAGCAAGGAGTGAGAAGGTTTCCCTCCATGGGCGTCGCTGATGTGATCTCTGATTGACTAAAAATCAGCCTGTTCGTAGTATCTCGTTATTTTGAGCAACAGTTCATAAGCGTTTATGACTTTTTAGGGTGATAGGAATCATTAGCACAATGTGATCAGCATTCCCGAGTGGGCTATGAGCTTTTGTCACACAAGCCTCGGGCATTGAGGTTAAGAAACATGTCTAAAAGTGAGGCTTGCTGGTCTACTCGATCGTGGATGCGGGTCGGAAAATCGACAGTTTGCATGAGCGAATGAGCTAAGGAGAACTGATACGTAGAGTTGCCGGCTGCGTCAGTAAGGCTGGAGAATCCCAACCAGTCACGGTGGTGGGCATTAAAATCCCTAAATACATATATTTGGTCATACGGGTCAATTGTGAGTGGTCTATCTATGCTATCAAAGACAGAGTTTTGCAGGGTACAGTACTGGGTCGAAGGGGAACGGTATAAAAAATAAAAGTAACTGACGCTGTGATGTAAAATCAATCTAAAGCACATGTAGTCTTGCTCATCCGATTCTAACCGATGTTCTCTAGTCAGGGAGAGGGTGTTCCGAACATCACATCCATAGCCCGTGCATATGTCTGTCAGAGTCTTTACGGTAGAGTGGGAGGTAGTCAGTCATGTCAAAGTGGTGAGAGGAGATTAAGGATTGAAAGTTTGGTTCACTTAGGATATCCGGGGAGTTTGTCAGAAAAAGGGTTACTACGTCGTTGATGTTGGTTCTAAGTCCCCGTTTTTTTTATGAATGCGAGCCTCACGGGCGGAGGCGAAAGTGTTGTTTGTCGGGTGTATGGTTTAGGTTTGGTTTGATTTTTTTGTCATGACATGTTTTTTTTATAGTGTGGGTTGGGCAAAGTGGGTCCTTATTTAGTTCCAATAAGCTCACCCAACCAGTCCATTAGTCGCGACCTGGTCCACGGGGGTGTGGCCTCGGGAAAGCCCTACTGGAGATAATCGCAGGGCCCCTTTTCCATGCGCGACAGTGCACATACAACTACTCACGGTATTATGCAACTGATGATGAAGCAGTTGTTTTAAGTGCTACCTAAGAGTTGTGACTCCTGTTCTGTCAGTTGGAAACAGCAACCAGACAGGCTGTCTAACCTGTACCCTCAACCTGTCGGAACAAGAGCGACCCAGACTGGTCATGTAAGACATATTGACGAAAAAACTTTCCCCACGTTGCTCAATTAGAGAGAATGAGAAACGGCGTTCATTGTCCTAGTAAGGAAACAAGGCCAGTCACTGAGTGTTTTTTAGGCTTCCTAGCGATGGTACCTCTGCACTTGACTAATAGACACTTACAACATTCATTGTTCGTTTATTCACCGTTTTATATTTTTCAATTATTTATCTTTTGTTCTTATTTTTTTTGTTTATTTAATTACTGTAATTGTGTTCGCTAAACTCATAATTACACTTCCGAAATTTTAATAGTCCTTTTATATTTTTTCACAAATAAATAATTTAAAGTGTAGTATCTGTTCTGATAATATATTTTATCGTTTTTGCCATATGTCAGTGAAAGAGGTTATCCTTTCAGATTTAAACAATTTTAGTGTTTGTCCCAATTCAGTGGCCCCCTTTTTGTGAGCTGGATTACCCCACATAAAAATCTATTTTGTTTTTAACTCTGCTCCCGTGAAGAGGCAAGTAAATAGAAACACGTAATTACATGCATTATAATCGACAATTTTTCCAAGAAAACACATACGTTGATATTGTAACGTCAAAAAAGTATAATCGTCAGTGGTTGACATTGTATGTTTTATTCAATAGCTTCTCAAAAGGAAATTCTTTTGCGATTGTTCACAATCAAAATAATACATCGAATTTTAGTCTCTAAAATCCATGAAGCAGCAAACTGTGTATTTACTTTAATGCAGCGACAACAGACAACTTTACGTTTCTTTTTTTAATCCTTATTTTGTTTAATTAATATTGAATACATTCAGTTTAAGTATAAATAAGATTGTGTTCTTTTTTTCTTTTTTATTGCAATTTTTAACGTTTTCTAATACTTTTTACAATAACGTATCTCCATTATCGACAGCCTTACTTTTGCACATGTTTCGCTCGCACCAACATGTATGGCGTCGTTTTCGATCGAACCGGCCTTCTTAACAAAGATCGTTTTCAAACTCTCTTTTAAAACTTTAAATATATCTTATTTTTATTAAATTTATATTGGTAGTATCAATCGGTCTCAGAAAGCAATTGAGTTCTGCAACTCAGATTTTCCGTTGCCAAATTGCAGCGTCTGCTGTGACTGTGAAAGCTTATCCTGGATTGACAGGCTGTGCTGCAGTTGCTACATATGTAGGTGGTGTATGGCTGAGAGGATTGTGTTGCAGTTCTCTGCCGTCTGTACTTCATTCTCTTCATCTTCTGCTAGTCTCTCTTATTCTCACCCATCTTCTCCAGTGTCTGCGTTTTTCATCGACGGACTTCAGGCTTACCAGGGCAATGCAATCTGGTCTCATGTCTCGCTTGCAGACATCCTTGTAGGGTAACACAGGTGCTCCTGTATGTTATATGTATAACATCTTCGGGGTAGACAATTTCGTTGTAGAGCGCTAAGGCGTTGGGCGATGTTAACCTAACAAGAATGAAATGCACATGCGCATCTGAACTATGCTGAAGTGTTAGCGTGGAGATATTTTTTTATTGATGATGAGAAAAAATGTGTTATTAATTAGTTGCAGTTTTTTTTTCGCGTTTGGATAGTTAAATACGGTGTGAATGGAATTGATGCATGTGTTATTACAGACACCATTTATAAATGAATGCGTTGTCTTCGCTTTGTTGCTTATCTCTTTCCAATTCTTACACAGACGAGATGAATTATGTACCGGTTCGAGTTATCCTTTATTGCTTTTCCATCTAATTGTTTTAGCGGCTTTTTGTTATGTTTGAACCCATTTATATTCACTGTTTTGGATATTTTTTTTCATAAATACTGTCAAGACCAATATTCTTACTCAAAAATGCGGAATATCTAAAGTCAATACAAGAATGTGTTATGCAACTTATGTAAATTAGAGATCGTTGAATTGAATTATATGGAGCCGTTAATTAACAATTAGATCATCACTAATCAATACTAACTGTCTCCAAGTCATCCGTATTTCTAGGCACAAGTTACAATCTGTGCCAGTTTTATTTTTCTTCTAAAGGGCTTTTCATGTTCGTAACCCGTAGATATATATATATATATATATATATATATATATATGTGTGTATCAATATACTTTTTTGGTTGACACTCGCGTTGGCATTGATAATATTATTAAATAAACGACTAATGTATTCTATATGTGTGGGGATTAACAAGGTAACCAGCCAGTGATAAATGTGACTCGTACATAATTCGAGTCTGTACATCCCAATATAGACCACTGTGTGGTCTTAAACCACTTGACAAAGAAGCCGAACTGTTAAAAAACCATCAGTTTGTACAAATAAATAATATTTCAAGCGCAGTGATAAAACTTGATAAAATTAATGAAATAATTTTTGTTTACTAATGTTTCACCGCTCAATGCCCAAACGTCGCTCGAAGATAATGGTTAATGCGATTGAAAAAGAAAAAACTTGAGAGAGTTGGAAACGATATGTGAAAAGGGCAGAATTTAATAATTAAAGTGTGTATTAATTAGTATCCAAACTTAGTATCTATATTTCCATCAGAAAAAATATATTAAATGAGGCGTTCAGAACTTCAAACATATACATTGTTACACAACTTGGGCTATATTTTATTAACTATCTAATAAAATGTTGATATGGCGTATTTATTTTAATCACAATAGTAATCGCCTCTTTTGTTTACGAGAAGTCGAGCGCTCTTCAATGTAAAACCTTTTTTTTACTATAGAGAAACCTACAAAATTCAAGTAACAAATCGTGTCCGTATTTCACATGTACAGATGTGTATTTTTTAATGGAAATCTGAGTTAGCACATACATCCCATCTTCCAAGCACCATTATAAATATACCGTGTTTACATGGGATGTTCTCATAATCTCGTTGAATGAAGTAGATGTTCACAAGAAAACATACTTAAATAAATAAACAAATAGTTTTGATTGTGATGATTGAAAGACTGTTAAAAGTATTCGTGGAATAGCAAAGTATTTCCAGAGGAGGCGTATGCAGTTTACATAATTTTCTTGAGAAAATGGTTCCGCATTTATTTTCCACTTGCGAGCGTTTAATTCAGTCTTTTGTTTGAAGCAATTAATTGCTATCAAAATTGTCTGATGTGAATCCATTTTGACAAAAAACAATGGATTCGGATTATTTTACAGATTCCTAAAAGAAACACCTTTGTTTATTATTTAGATGCATCCTGCCATATTATTGGAAGGCTTTGACGGTTAGTAGGTAGGTCTGCAACGTTTCAGTTCGAATGATTATTCTCATGCACGTTTAATGCAGATTCAATAGACGAATATAATCTTAGAGAGGTCTAAGAATAACACCTTACACGAGAGTCTAATGTTCAAACTCTTCGGCCTAACATTCACAAGTACCATGAATTGGAACTAATGCGTAGAAGACATTACCAAGGCTGCTGCAAAGAAGGAGGTCTCCTCCTACCGTACTACAACGCTTCTCACGCCTGCCATAATCTTCTACCTCTATCAACACACTATTCGCTCATACATGGAGTATTATTGTCACATCTGGGCTGGTGCACTATCTAATTAGACCAGGTCAAAAACAGTCTCTAAACTAATAGCCCCCTCACTATCCACCAAGCTCCAAACCCTGTCCTTGATATATAATGTTTATCGGTTATATTTTCATTCGTCGTTCCATATGTATTTAATAAAATAATTATGTATGGAACTTAAATTTCATATGCAAGTTATAACAGGGTATCAGCGAGTCGTAAGAATAACGAAACATTACATATATAAACTTGTATGATCGTGTGACGAACTAACGATAATAAATCTAATGGATGTAATCCAGAAACATTGTTCCATCTTAGCGTTTCATCTAGTAGTTATAGAATTGCTTATTTCCAAATATATATTTGCATTTCCTTTCGATAGGTTTTAAGGTCTAATTCTGCGAGCAGTCGATTGCGTTTACACCTTTATTCTGGGGTGTTTGATTTGGAGTTAAACTGGGAATACAAATGCCAAACTCTAGATATTAGGTTTGACACAAATGACCTATGATATTTACCTAATAGGTCGTACTTATGGTAAATGGAAGATTGCCAACAAAGTTTGGCTGGTATAAGCTTCTAATGTTGAGCCAAAAATATAGTCATAGTTGTGTCATCATTAATAAACATCAAGATGAAAACTCTGAGAGACAACACCGGCCATCACTTGCAATACATTTCCGGGCAAGTGTTGATAAGATATTCTTCTTACTTATTTCTTAACAGCCAATAATGAATGTTACGAGAAAAGAATTCAGTATTCTTTATCATGATACTAATAATAGTGACGTCATTACGTTAACAGCAATGATTTTGCGTCTGTCAGTGTGATAGTATAGATGGTGATCTGTATCTATGCGTCGACGTCATTCATGATGGTAGTGTCTACATGTATGCGTATGTATAATTTTACTTCAGTCGACGTTCTCAGAAATCAAGGGGTCCCTTTCCTGGGGGTAACACTTACTTTCTATATGAGATACATAGATATTCAGATTTTCTATTAAAGTTTTCTTTTATTTCTCAAACGTTGAGTTTTTAAAGAAGTTAAGAACACTAATTTTGCTCCACCTAATTGACTAGTTTACTATGGTATAGTACACCTTTCGTGTGCTCCCTTGATTTTACCGAATTCCAGGACATGAATTCATCTAGTCTGGTGGAGTATCCAGCTACGTGTTGTTTCTTGAAGTAACATCACTAGGAGAAGGTGCACCATTCCTGAGAGGATCTTATTTGGGCTTCGAATTCTATGTTATTTTGAATTTTTGATCAGGGTTTACATGTAGAGTGAAATATCTGCATACCACATCCTTGTACAGAGAGCCTGAAGACACTCGGGTATAGTGTATAGTACGTAATTCAAACTCCCCTTTGTGTCTGCATGCATGGGCGTGTGTCTATCCAAGCGGCTACATGCATCAATATATCTGTGTATGTACTTGTATGTGTGTATGTGTGCGATGTTATAGGAAACCAGTGCTTTTGCGCTAACACTCGTTTATTCTAATGTATAAAGGCTCGAATCGTAATACCGATACGTATGGCCATTATTTTTCAATTCGTTGTCGTGCAGGTGTTTATAAATATGCCTTTAATTTTTTTTAAATAGCCAAGGACGAATGTTTCAAGACTAGGAAACGGCTTAGTTTGTTTATTTATTTCTTCGAAATAGTAACACGAGTGCATTTATCTCTTTACAGACAATGACTACACGTCCGTCAGTGTGACAGCATAGACAGCGATGTGTGTGTATAGACGTTTTTTGTTTATGGTACCACATACCTGTATGCGTATTTGTATATCCATGTGTGTGTGTCTGTCCAAGCGAAGACTAAACACGGATCGATATATATGTGCCGGTACCTTATTGTCGATTATTAGTACGTGGATATGTGAATATTGGTGTTGTTTTTTTAACATACTTCACCCCAAACCAGGCAGGCCGCCACTTTAGACGTAAAAGGCTACTGAGAAAAAGGGTGATATTTTTATTGGGGGGGGGGAGGGGGTCAACCTAAATTGGGAGCTGCGCAGCGAGATATCTGTTAACATTAGTTTTAAATGTCAGTACCGTCAGGAAAACAGGGAGAAGGGAGGGAGTTCCAGAGTCGTACAGAACGAGTAAAAAAGGCTTCGGAGTAGAAAGCTCTTCGGCATCTGGGGAGCTCCACACTGAATGGATGGAATTTAGCAGATTGTCCGGTTGGTCTAGTGAATTTACTTCGTGGGGGTACCAGAGCAGAAGATAGTGTATGCGCCTGTGTTTTTGCGTTAACACTGGTTTATACATATGTAAGTATTAATTGTAATTGCATATGCACCTGTATGCTTGTGTAGGCGTATGTATTTTTTTGTGAAGGCATTTAACAAGTGCTAAATTCGTGCTCTCGAGTGGGCTTCCAGGCACTTTGTTCAGAAAAACGAAATTAATTAGTAAAATCATGTGTGCGCTATAACTTTCGCTGCAGAACTTATAAGGAATAGTAACCAAGAAGCACATGCATATTATCTAGAGATATACACTTAGCGATAGAAGATAGAAATATACATAGAGCTATAAAAATGTAAGACATATGTATATATACTAATCCACATATAGACAGGTTCATTGTATAACTGCTTCTCCTTGTGATTCGACTCAAATGTCTTTACCCCCCCCTCTCTCTCTCTCTCTCTCTCTATCTATCTATCTATCTATCTCTTCCTATTTATATATAGAGGGATAGAATTGCTTGTGCTTGTCTCGACACGCTGAAGAAAATTTATACAACGAAACAGTATCTGACTAAGTGTATATATATATATATATATATATATATATATATATATATATGTATATATATATCGTACATGTATTGTATTAGTTTCTGTAAATGTAAATGTAAATACGTAGAAACTCAAGTGTTTATAAATAGTGCTCAATACCAAGAAAGATTCTTGATCTGATGAGATTGATTTTCTTGGAAAAGTGCAACCGAAACACGTATGCACATATGTAACCAATAATGTTTGTATAAATAAAAATTTATACTTATATATATATATATATATATATATATATATATATATATATATATGTATATGCTAATAAAATTATGTAATAACTTCTCGCGTTTATGTGCGTATGTTTCCCGAGATATTTACGTAACTTACACGTTATTATATATACTATTTTAACGATTATTAATTGTTATGGAATAGCAATATCGTAAAGTACTAAACTAAACTTATAAAAATCGAATATAATTTTATTACGACATTGAAGGCACAAGAACGACATTTCGAATTGTGTCCAAAGACAGCAATGCTAATCTACTCTTAACTGTTTAGAAAAAGAATAGTATTTATTGATTTGTAAGGAATTGTTAATCAATTTAAACTGTTATATAAACTAGCGTTAAAATTATTAGCAAATGCTCATGTTTTGAAAGTTATATAAATACAATAATTTCATAAACAATATTAGTTTAACGAAATAAATTACAGTAGTTAAACAATATGTTTAATTAACAATTATATGAACAATTCATCGTAGAAATAAATTTTAACTTTAAAAATCCTATTTTAAATAAGATAAAAAAAGCGGAATAAAATGAATGCAAAACAACACATCTAATATATATATATATATATATATATATATATATATATATATATATATATATATATATATATATATATATATATATATATATATATATATAGAGAGAGAGAGAGAGAGAGAGAGAGAGAGAGAGAGAAGGCCTTTCTAAAATGTATTTGAAATACCTAACGGTGGTGGGACCCTAATCCCTTTACAAGTAGTCCCGTTATGCTTGCACACAGTAAGCTTACTGACCCATCCACTGCCGGAAACACCTCTGAAAGTTTTGTTTAGGAATGGTGTTCATCTCCGCCGTCGTGTTAGATTCGTCAGCTGTTTAGAGAGGATGCGATGGGTGTAATGCAAATAAAGGAGTGGTTCAAGCGATTCAAAATTGACTGCACATCAGCGGAGAGTGACCAGCGTTCTTGAATGCCCCAAACTGCTCGGAGTTTAGCTGTTGCTTAGAAGGTGCGAAAAAAGAGCTAATGCGGAACGCGACGGCGGAGATGGGCATAGTAATTATGGAGAAATGCACACATGTAAAAAACATATTTACACTACTAGCAGACAAAAATACAAACGCTAAAATATCTTTAAAACACTATAAACAAAAACATTTACACTTTTAACAAATTGTCTAAAAAATGTTATAAAAGCGATCAAAAATAGACATCATATATTCAATGTCAACCCAATATTGCTACACTTCCTCAAACTAAACTGCTATTATTTGGTATCGGGAGAGACACACACTGAATTGCACGCGCAGTGGATAATATTATAACCCCACTACAACGAACTATAATATGAGAGGAAAACCATATACTGCTTATATATAATATATTTTTATACAAATTTCCCTTTTAAGAAATCTTTGAATTTACTCCACAAATACATATATATATATATATATATATATATATATATATATATATATATATATATATATATATATGGGAAATGAAAAAGGGAAAACCAGAAAGGATGTTTTTTAATATATTCATCAACGTTTCGTCTTTATTTGTAAGACTTCAGGATGATAATTTTTAGAAAAATTGCATGCAAGTACGTGAAAATATTGGGTTGATGAGAAGAAGTAGTAGCCGCTACTGGGTGTGTAGGCCTGAGGTCCGGGCTTAGTGAAGTCAGTAGCATGGAATGAAATTAATAAGGATGGTTCTGATTGAAAAAGCGGAGAGGTGGGGATGAACAGAAATAATGTGGATGGGTGTTAGTTAAAAAGTAGAGGGGTAGGGAAAGAGGAGGGGATGGGGGAGGTTCTGTGATTTTGGTGTGTGGGTAATGTCATGGTTTTAGAAAAGATTGGAAAAAATAAAGGTGGTTTGAAAGTGGGAGAGGTAGGTGGGTAACAGTGTGAGAGAAGTAGTCGAAATGGTGAAATGGGTTAGGGGGAGAGGGGAGATTTTGTTGTGGGTAGGTGTGACATTTTTGGAGAGTAGTAGTGTTTGACCAGCTGGCTATGTCAAGAATGTGTGGAATGAGAAAGTTAGAAGGTTTGGATTCGTAGTGAATGAAAATGTGTGTGAGGGGGGGGGGGTGTATGCGGATACTTGTATGTTAGTATAACTGAGAGGGAATAGAAAAATAGAGGTTAGGCATGATCTAGGTCGAGTTTTTGTTCAGTGAGGATAATTTTGCTTATTAAGGGGGATGGGTTATGAAAGCCATTTCGTTGTCTTATGGTGTTGGAGGCTGTGATTAGTGCGGTTTCTAGTAGTCTTCTCCGAGCTTTGTTGTGGATGTATTTGCTGATTTTGGCTTGTTCAAATTTGAAAGCATGACCGTGTTCTAATGCATTGGAGAAAAGTGCACGGAGAGAGTTATTGTTTTGCCTGCCCCTTTTTGTGTTCACTTAATTTTCTCTCCAATTCACGTTGTGTTTCTCTCACGTAAATTTGATGGCAGTTATTGCAAGGGACAGTGTATAAGCCGGCATGGGACATGGGTTTTTTTTTTGGAAGTGTCTTGATGTGTTTGATGTTTGTTTTATGGATTGTGATGTGGTGTGTACTGTTGGAATGCCTTGTTTGTTAAGTGTGTTGCATACGAATTTGTTATTGTAATGCGTGGGTAAGAGACGGGGTCTGTCTATGAGAGAGGTCTTTGGTCTTTTTGTGTGTTGTTTTTGGAAAATATTTTAAAGGCTTTTTTCTTGGCATTTGATATAAAACGAGTTGGGTATTGCAGTGTTTTTAAAGAATTAATGATGTATTTTATTTCTTCATCTATGTATTGGGGACTACATATTCTAAGAGCGCGTAGGAAGAAGCCTATAATCATACCTGTTTTTATCTTGCTATTGTGTGTAGTCATTTCTGTGAGTGTTGTTGCGGTGTACTTTGGATAATAGTTTGTTGTTGGACTTTATTATAAGAGTGTCTAGGAATGGTATCATGCTGTCTATTTCAGTCTCATGTGTGAATTTTATGGAAGGTTCTACTGTGTTGTGTTTGTCCTTGAGGTTATTGATTTGTATATCTAAGGGGAAGAAAAAAAAGAATATCACCAATGTATCTAAAGTATTCGATGTTAGAGGGTTGTCTGAATTTGAAATGGCCGGATTCTAAGAATTCTAAGAATAGGCAGGCTAATACACTGATTAAGGGGGTTGCCCATGGGGAGTCCAAATTTTTGTTTGTAGAATTCTTCGTTGAATTGGAAATATGTTACGTCAGTATGAGTCTAATTATTTCTATTAAAATGTTGGGGGGAAATGGTAAGTCGGTTTTGATTTTCTTTAGATGACTGTGAAGTAAGTTTAGGCATTTTTTAACTGGGACATTAGTATAAAGCGATGTTACATCTAGGCTATGTATGTTTTTCTGTTCTACGTTAATGTTTTTTATTTTGTTAAGAAGGTCACCTGAGTTTTTGATGTGGGAGGGGCTGATGGTGCCTATTATTCGGGTGAGAATGTTAGCTATGGCCCGTGCGATTTTGTGTGTGGTGCTACCTATGCTTGATACAATAGGGGCGCATGGGGATGTCTGGTTTATGGGTTTTGGGGAGTCCGTTAGTGTAGGAATGATGGGGTGATACTCAATATATGATGTCCATTTTTTGTTGTTCTTGATTAGGTGTTTGAAAGATGTGTCGAAATGTTCTATGTTTTTGTTTATAGTTTTTGTTCAGTTTAGTGTATGTGTTTTCGTCGGATAATAGAGTAAATATTTTGTTAATATATGAGTTTTTGTTCATGATTACTATGCCCCCTCTTTAATCAGATGGTGATATGATTATGTTATTATTATTAGGTAGGTGTTTAAGAGTGTCTGTGATTCTTTTGGGTTAAACGGGGGCATTAGGTAGAGTGATTGTGGTTGAGATTATTCCTTGAATAAAACCTTTAGTGAAGTCTGTGTCAGTATGTCTGTAATTGTTTAAACCTGTGTTGGTGGTGGTGTTAGTGTGTATTCCGATAAAGAATTTTAAGCCAAAATTGAGAGCTTGAGTTTCTATGTCAGAAAGTTTATAGGTGGTGAGGTTTTTTATAAGTTCCGGGCGTCCTAAAGTTTTCCATTTGCTGTCTAGGATTAGTTTGGTGAGTTTGTTGTTTAATTTCGTTGTATGTTGTGCATTGAATCTTTTGATAGATTTTGTGATGTTATTGATTGTGTTGGGCATTATTTTGTTGTTATTTTTTAGGTTGATGGCCAATGTTCTGGCCTCGTGGAAGAGGTATGAGCTTTTGTGTTTCAGTATGTTTGCAGATGATATTATATATTTTTGTATGTAGTCACTAAAAATATGGTGCGAGTGTTTTAAAAATGTGAAACTACTAGCAGGTATGAGCTTTTCTTCGATGAATCTCAGTGGAAAAGTTCTCCTGTTGTTGTGGAAGTTGGCTGCGAATAGTGTGTTTTTATATTTTCGTAGCTTCTGCTGAGGGTTTTGTTTTCAATGTCGACAAAATGAGAAAGGAAGGATAAAAGTAATCCAATGTAATGGGAAATGAAAAAGGAAAAACAAGAAAGAATGTTTTTTATATATTCATCAACGTTTCGTCTTTATTTTAAAGACTTCCGCAGGATGATAATTTTAAGTAAAATGTCATGCAAGTACGTGAAAATATTGGGTTGACATGATGGGTTGATTAGAAAAAGTAGTAGCCACTACTGGGTGCGCAGGTCCGAGGTCCGGCCTTAGTGAAATCAGTAGCATGGAATGAAATTAATGAGGATGGTTCTCAGTGAGAAAATAGAGGTGTGGGGTGAACGGAAATAATGTGGATGCTGTTAGTGAAGAAGTAGAGAGGTGGGGAAAGTGGACGGGATGGGGGAGGTTCTGTGATTTTAGTGTGTGGGCATTGTCATGGTTTTAGAAAAGATTGGAAAAAAAATAAAGGTGGTTTGAAAGTGGGAGACGTAGGTAGGTAAGAGTGTGAGTGAAGTAGTCGAAATGGTGAAATGTGAGGTGGAGAGGAGAGATTTTGTTGTGGGTAAGTGTGAAATTTTTGGAGAGTAGTAGTGTTGGACGAGCTGGCTATGTCAAGAATGTGTGGAATGAGTAAGTTAGAAGGTTTTGATTCGTAGTGGATGAAAATGTGTGTGGGTGGGAATGCGGAGACTTGTATGTGAGTATAACTGAGTTCGAAGAGAAAAATGGAGGTAAGCCATCATCTAGGTTGAGTTTTTGTTCAGTGAGGATAATTTTGCTTATTAACGGGGATAGATTATAAAAGCCATTTCGTTGTCTTATGGTGTTGGAGGCTGTGATTAGTGCGGTTTCTACTCTTTTTCTTCGCTGGGCTTTGTTGTGGATATATTTGCTGATTTTGGCTTGTTCAAATTTGAAAGCATGACCGTGCTTTAATGTATGCGAGAAAAGTGCACTGAGAGAGTTATTGTTTTTTTATGTCCCTTTTGTGTTCACTCAATCTTTTCTTCAATTCCCGTTGTGTTTCTCCCCCGTAAATAATCTCCATAAATTTCACACCTACCCACAACAAATTCTCCATTCCCCCTCACCCTTTCACCCTTTCGAGTACTTCTCTCACACTCTTACCCACCTACCCCTCCCACTTTCAAACCACCTTTATTTTTTCAAATCTGTTTAAAAACCATGACATTACCCACACACCAAAATCACAGAGCCTTCCCCTCCCCTCCTCTTTCACCACTTCTTCACTAACAGCCATCCCTATTATTTTCGTTCACCCCACCTCTCCACTTTTTCACACAGAACCGTCCTTATTAATTTCATTCCATGCTACTTACTTTACTAAGCCCGGACCTAGGGCCTGCGCACCCAGTAGTCCCTACTACTTTTTCTAATCAAGCCATCATGTCAACCTAATATTTTCACGTACTTGCATGACATTTTTCTTAAAACTATCATCCTGAGGAAGTCTTGCAAATAAAGATGAAACATTGATGAATATATAAAAACACACCCTTTTTGGGTTTTCCTTTTTAATTTCCCATTACTTCGGATTGCCTTCATACTTCCTTTCTCATTATATATATATATATATATATATATATATATATATATATATATATATATATAGAGAGAGAGAGAGAGAGAGAGAGAGAGAGAGATAAAGAAAGAGAGAGCATATGTTAAAAGTTCGACAGAAGAACAATAAAAGGGTTGATTGTGGGTTCTACAAAAGCTAATATAAATTATTTTATTAAAAAACAATCGATTAAAGTGTCTGTTCAGAGATACTGTCATGTATGGATTTTAATTAAAATAATTTATATGCACGAATTGTACTTTTGTTTGTTTGTTTTTTCGTTCCCGAGTATTTGACAGTGTTTACAATATATTCGGAAAAATATATATAAATATTGTGAAATAACATTCGCCAGATTACTTAGATAAGAATACTTTATTTTGATCAAACTGGGCACGAACTCATCCAGGGGCTTTGTATCAGCATATAACTTCAGTTAAATTGAAATACGACATATACTTAATTTCATGTGTAACTCCAAAATCATTTTTGAAAATTAAAATATTTCAAACTTAATAAGAGGTTGAAAACCTAGAGAAACGATTCGAAGGTGTCCTTAATTATAACCGGGTTTTGCCTTGACGGAATAATTTGATTCGCTGATAGCAGACAAAGTGACTGATCACACCCGAAATAGATGCGCAGACGTTAACTTTGACTTAAACTTTCTATTTTAATTAATTCAATCGTTGGATCAATTTCCTTATGTTACTCTTGATTTAATCGTTAGAAAAGATACGCAATTTGTTTACGCCTTTATTAGGTAGGATTTAGTTAAAGCTCATTCGCTTCTAATTTCTTCCTGAAACGAATTTAACTATATATCTTAAAATCCGCAATTATGTTGTCTAATATATAAGAAAATGAACTGACAGGAAAACACGTAAGTGGATGTCATTCAAATTTATAATTGTAGCTGTCGAACACGAACATTTCTTATGAATAGATTATAAATTAGATACCTATTAAACATTATCAATATTAAGAATTAAACAAATTTCTGAATTTTAAATGACTTTGTTTTCTTTATAAAAAATGACGTGATTTGTTACTTTTTACTTTCGGGTAAACAACACGGAAAAGAAATATTTTTTTTTATTTAAATACGCGGCTTGGTTACTTTCGATGCCTAATCAGTATTTACATTAGTGCCGTCATTTGAGAGTTGATAAAAACCCCATAATCATCCAGAGTTGGTCGGTTGTTTGTGTTATACGTACATTCAATTAATCACAACGTTGTATTTGTCAGAAGCCCTTAATATCTGAGTGAGTGCCTGACATCAGAACAACATGACATCAAATAATTACGGTTATAATAGCATAATTGTGGTATACAGCTGAGAAAATGTAAGAATCATTGGATCCTCTAATCATAGACACAGTTAGAGGGAAGACTAGACCCTCAAAGATGCGTAGCTTAACAATTCTATGAGAACGAAAACTCCCCAAAATGAGCGCATCATTATTTATTATTATTATTGGTAAATGATGATTGGTTAGTTGTATAGTTTACCGCATATCAACCCTTTTTCGAGTTATTTAATGGCAAATCCAGTCGTGTTGGTATAAGTTTTATGATTATAGTTCTTTATATCTTCTAATATGTATTCATGTTGTTTGGTTTGGTTTGGTTGTTTTGTTTTACGGCATATACCCCTATTGTAGATGACAATTGTTGTTTGGTTTGAATGTTTTGTAGACGAAACTTTTTTTTTTGACTTTGCAGAACATGTTTGTGTTTAGCAAAGGGATCGGAAGATTTAAGAAATATCGAGTCTGGACAATTAGTTCATAAGAAACACCTCGGTGCATATAAAAATGTCTGCAGGAATCCATTTTCTCTTGATTATAGAAAGCAATTAATAGACAGTTTATGCAGTCAAAACGTCTTCCATATATTATATAAAATCATGAAGAAAATGTTTAACTGACGATTTTAAAATGAATAAATTATGTAAGTAAATAAGGTTCAGATACCCAACTAGAGATGGAACCAATCGCCACTTACCTCCATCACTCACTCTTTATATGGACATTTGCTTTCAATGCCATAGCGGTTATTAGACATTTGTGTCTGGTAACACGGACGTATGTAAATCGGATGGATTTTACATAGTACAACTTACACCTGGCATCAGAACTAGATCAAAGGTATGGAACGCTTATATTAGAGCATAAAGTCACCAATATATCTTGATCTCTTTTTCAACTTAAGTTTAGCTATTTCTTTTCTTTCTTGATTTTAATTATTATTTATATTTTTCTTCGTACACTTTCGTCTATTTCTATGTTCCACATTGTGTAATCTCCAATTTCTCTCTCTCTCCTTCTCTCTCACTCTCTCTCTCTCCTTCTCTCTCTATATAAATATATATATATATATATATATATATATATATAGTACTTATTAAATATGAAAGTATTTTAACCAACGTATGCTATCGTTGATGTTTTATCTGCTCATGCAGGAGTGATAGATTAAGGCAGAATACCGAGACAAATGCTCGGGACTAGACCGCTATCGGCAATCAGCATATACAGTTATTGAAATAAAGAAATTAAGTGCTGATTATTGAGAAAAATTCAAAAATAAGAGAGTAATATTTATATATATATATATATATATATATATATATATATATATATATATATATATATATTCAGAACGCCAGCAGTATCGCCTGTTTCAAATCAAAACAAAGTGGAAGTATTTTCTGTTTATTATGCCGAACACTCATCATCCTTTGCTTATATAGGTCTCCCCAGAAAACATACATAAACAGAAGCTGAAGAACAATAAGTCTGCTTTGTTTAGATTTAAAACCGACGATACGATGTTGTTATGATCTTCGTAGTACGTACATAAAATTTCTGTAATACACACACACGCACACTCACACACACACACACACACACATATATATATATATATATAAACAATGTATATCTCTCTTTCTCTCTCTCTCTTACTCTCTCTATATATATATACATATATATATATATAAATTAATTAAGTTCAAATATTAACAAAATCAACAAAACCAATATTTTTCAAAAGTGCTCAATATATATATAAGAGCTTTTTTATAGTATAATAAACATAGTTTGAGTATCCGACAATTCTTTCAGTATTGGTTAAGAAGGGCGAACAATGGATAAAAAAGACTCTACTGAGTCATTTGATGTTTCAATGGGTCCTTTGGATTCGGCTGAAATGTCTGATCTTGTTGGATTATTTATATTATACAAGCTTATTGAGACATATATGTTTAGTGTTGGGAATATAAGATTATATAGAGACGATAACATGACAGTTATTGAAAATAGTAATGCCCCTAAAGTTAAAATGACTAAGACATTTATCTTCAGAACTACGAAAGAGTTAGGACTCAAAGTTGAAATAACTGCAGGTATCAAAATTACGAACTTTTTGGATAGGACCCTTAATCTTAACCAAGGATTATACAAACCATATATGAAGGATAAATATGATCCACTATACGTAAATCCAAAATTAAACCATCCACCAAGCGTTATTAAACACATCCCATAGGACATAGAATTAGCAATAATTCTACTAATGAAGAAATTGTCAATAACAATAGTAGTGCTTACAATAATGCTCTAAGTAATAGTGGTTATATTAACACGACTATCGAATATCAAGATGATAGTAATAGAAATAAAAGTAGGACAAATAGAAAACGAAAAATGAGTTGGTATACACCTACGTTTAACCAACTAGTTAAATCAAAGATTGGACATATGTTTCTTAACTTGTTAAATAAGCATTTCCCAAATAATAATCCACTGCATAAAATCTTTGACAAAAACACAATTAAACTTAGTTATAGCTGCACTAATAATTTAGAAAGATAATCAAATGTCATAATAGACAAATACGACATGACAATCATACAAACAACGTTAGTAGCATACAGGATAATACATGTAATTGTAGAAATATAAGTGGGTGCCCGTTACAAGAAAAATGTTTAATGAAACATTTTGTATATCTAAGCACTGTTTTCCCAGAGAATGATCCTAATTTGAAAAGATTCTACATACGGTGTACTGGTACTCATTTAAAGTATATGTATAGAAACCATAAATGCTCATTTAACAACATAAGTACAGATAGAAAAGACACCTTATTATCCAGATACATTTTATCCCTAAAACGGAAATGACTTAGTTCCTCTAGTGAAATGGAGTAGTTTAAAAAAGGCACAAATACGTACACTAAACAACCCGACCTCTTTTCTGTGTTTAAATAAAAAACTGGCTATACGTTTGTTTCCTAATATAAATGATTTACTAAACAAGAGGGGCGAGGTAGGTTACAATTGCAAGCACTTCAAAAGGTTCACATTAGATAAGTATAGTGCGAAGGATGTAAACATAACTTTAAAAATTGAAAAAATAAAGATTTTAAATTTAAATCAATATCTCTTCAAACATAGCATTAAATTATCGAATCAAAACCACGATTAACTAAAATGTTGGGCATGTATAGATATTAATGTTAGTATTATATATATATAGTTCTAAGATTATTTTAGTAGGTTATTATTATACATAGTAAGTGTTGTGGTGGCAACCACTCATTTGCATATACGAATAACGTTACACTATAAATGGCAAGCCTAGGTTGGCCTTAGAGTGTGTTACCTAAATGCGTTCGTGATTTTCACTTTTCAGTTGTTACTGTCTACACATTCACTTTGCGCCGGATTATTGGTTTGTTACGTGCATTACTGTTATTTTTTATTGTTGGATTTCCCGTTATATTGTTACTTGTTGATATTACCGTTATTGAACTTTCTCGTTATTGTTGAACTTTTTGTTACGTTATTTTTGAATCACGGAGTTTTTTTTTTCTCCCCACTTTTTTTTTTTGTTGTTTTTTTGGTTTTTTTTCCCCACTTTTTTTTTCTCTTTTCTAGCCTCTAGTGCTTACAAACTAGATGGCTACTGAATCGCCGAACTCGGAAAGTTCTGAGTGGTCTAAACCACCGAAACTTCAAATAGATGTCCGACAATTTGTGGAGGACGCCAAAAAATGTACCCACATGGTCACAGAGACTGGATTGCTGGTCGATTTGCCGAAACTGGAGGAAATCCAAAAAAGAACGGTGACGCTTTTTGTTATGGACAAAAGAATTAAAAAATCCATCAGAGCCACCCCGGAGTTGATTCTCAAACTGTTGAACGCGGTCGATTTTAAACCTCAAAGACTTATTAAATCCAAGGGTTTTAATACTTGGTCGGCTCTATTCCCAGACGAAGACACCTGCAACAAACTTTCGCGTACTCAGATAATAACGCCGGAATATGTACTAAGAACAGAGTACATGGGAAGAAGGCATTCTTCCGTATCTTTTTTTAATGTGCCCTTCCATGTTAAGGGGGAGCACATAGGCGCATATTTACTGAAATTTGGCGAAATCACCGACGTCAATCATGAGGAGTTCTCGGGCGTGTGGAATTTTGAAATCTTTGTGGACAAATAGTCTTACGATGGAATACCCTATTATCTACTCATAGGGGAAGACAAATTACCAATAATACTCACAGGCCGCAGACCTATTTGTTGGTTTTGTGAAGAGGTGGGACACTTAATGGTGGATTGTCCCCAAAAAAAGGAAGCGACAATTAAGACAACTTCTGCTTCAAGTAAAAAATCGAGAGCAGGAGCTCACATTGATGCACCGTCGGTTATTGGACATCAAATAATCTCCGAAAGCGAAGATTCCGACGAGGAATTCCCGGCACTACCGACAGCTAAGAAAGGCGAGGATAAATAACTGACAAGGAAGAATGGGTCATTATACCAGGAAAGAAAACCCCGGGACGTCTAACCTTGGAGGAGATTAGGGAAAAGGAAATGTTGAAGCATGACCCCGGAAAAGACTCTTACGTAAAAGCAAAAAATTGCTGAAAAAAGTAAATAATAACCCTAAGCCCACTCCTGACTCTGCCCCTAAAAAAAACCCTAATCCTCAGACCCCCAAATCAATGCCCCCTCCGATAACTGGACCTATAATCGATAAACCGTACAAATTAATCCCCCTGAGTCCCCAAAAAGTCCCTAAAAAATCCCCCAGACCATCGCCTTTTGTGTCCCCTGCTAATACCCCCAGAAGCTCCCCACCTGCATCCCCCTCAAAGCATCCCTTCCCTGCACCTTCTCCGGCCTCTCCCATAGAGCCTAGCTCCCCCTCCCCTTCCCCCATGGAAGACATGCCCCTCCGACTCCTAAAAGACATAGGAGTCCTTCCCTAGAGAAAAGGAGATTTAAAAAATCTACTTTTCTCTCGGGAAGATATATATGTAAATGTACCCATGTCCAAATCGACACAGCTAAGAATATGCGTAGCACCAACCTCATCGGACTATTAAAATTCGATGAGGTTGGTGGCTTATCTATCGAAGACCCCGAAAACTTCCCCAACGCAACAAGAGTGGTAACTGTCATAAGAAAAAGATCTGAAGCAAAGGCTCTATGGGAGATGTTGGAGGAGGCGAACTCGGCCTTCAATTTTGCCCTCCCTCTTGCCATTTTCAAATCTAGCGAATTGATGGAGATGAGAAACGATTGTTTTGGAAGGCTACCTATCAAAATTCACCCTTCCCTGTATAGGATAGCTAAACTAACGTATCCTCAGGATATTGGCGGCATCTCCTATGATGGTCTAATTAACGACCAAATGGGTAAACAGTCATTTGGGAGAGCCGTCGGTATCCTGACCTCTTTTATGTTCGTTTCTCAAACTCAACCCTAAGGCATCTTTATGGCTCTCTATCTAGCAAGTCTAAATGTGCGGGGCCTGAGGGCAAATGATCGCAAGTTTCGTGTCGCTACTGACCTTCAGCGCCTCGGAGTGGATGTATGTTGCTTGCAAGAGACCCACCTGATTTCAGGGGACCATTTGGGTGCGTTGGCTAAGCGTTTTCACGTTTATTCAGCGTACTTTAATTCTTCCGCAAGGGGGGTTTCTTGGCTGGTAAGCAAGACTTTAGATGCGTCGTGTGACCCTTGCTACATGGATCCGGAAGGAAGACTATGTGTTTTGGATATTACCATAAAGGGGAAAGCATTTCGACTCGTTGGGGTTTATGCTCCCAATAGCCATTCTGAGCTTCGTTCCTTTTTTCGGCGAATCGAGCAGTTCTTGAATACTACTCTGACGGTCATTTTAGCGGGAGACTGGAACGCGGTCCTGGATCCTGATTTAGATCGTAATCGGCCTAGGGGTACTAACACTGATCGGGATGCTATAATATTTCGGGACTTTCTCGATAAGTTTGATCTTATCGACAAGTTCCGGAATGAAAAGCCCCGTGATAGGGTATGGACTTGGACATCTAGACGCGGTTCCGATTTGAGACAACTCTCGAGTTATATCGATCGGTAGTTGAATGTCCAAGTCTTCATAATATAGTTTACTCGGACCATAGACTTGTTCGGGTCCGTGTGAACTTAGATAGACCTAAGCCTAGATTAGATGGTTACTGGAAACTCAACACTTCGTTGTTCGACGTGAAGGGCTTCCAGGGCCAGCTTCTACTAACCTTACAGCGGGAATTGACGGGGGCTTTAATTGGGAATAGGAAGTGGGGCCATTTTAAGAAAGTGATTAGGTCCTTTACTGCCGATTTTAGCAGACGGCTCAACCTATCAACTAGGGCAGTTAAAGTGGCACTAGAGTCTAGATTAGATCGGGCGATTGAGGTGGGGGATAGCTCTAGTGTTACTATAATTAAGGCTAAGCTGAATTCTTTGGCGTTCAAAGAACATCAGGCTTTAGTAATTAGGAATAGGTTAAAAAGAATGTCTGCGGAAGCAACAAACATGGCCGCTGAACTGCGTGCAGAGGAGTTTCGCCATGCAGCTGATCGTCATATCGTTCGTGTCTCATTACCGGATGGGCGGCTCGTGACTACAGACGAAGGTATTCTGGTCTGTCTTTAGCACAATTCGACCCCTATTTGGCTGACTTTTCTCGCCTTGAGGCGACCGAAGCGGCTAGGTGCGAAGGTTGCATAACAGAGGATAGAAGTTCAGGAAGCGTTAAAGCGGGTCGGCCTTAACAAGTCTCCTGGGATTGATGGTTTGCCCTATGAAGTGTATTTGAGGATGTCGCCCATTTTTGTTCCCTTGCTGACAGTTTTGTTTAATTCATGGTTTAGGAACGGGAATATTCCCCAGTACTTGACCATGGGTTTAGTGAAGCTGATACGCAAAAGCAAAAATGGTGGGGATGGGTTAGATAACTTTCGGCCCTTAACAATGCTTAATGCGGAGTTAAAGATTTTGGCCAAGATCTTAGCTAATCGTCTGCAACTTGTTTTGCCTGGTCTTATTAGCCCTGAACAGACTTGTACTGTAAAGGGTCGGACCATTCAGGATAACTTGCATTCGATACGCTTGATCATTGATAAAGTCGACACTGAAGCCGCGCTGATCAATTTAGATCAGTCCAAAGCATTTGATAGGGTGGATCATCGGTATTTGGAGGTTGTTTTGTCGGCGGCCGGATTTGGTCCTCAGTTCCGCTCTTGGATTCGCCTCTTGTATGCGAACCACGGTGTTAGGGTAGAAGTGAATGGGGTGAAGTCGGAGGATTTCAGATTATCCAGATCTCTTCGTCAAGGGTGCCCTCTTTCACCGATGATTTATGTGCTTGTTTTGGAACCCTTCCTTAACAGGCTAAGGGTGAATCCGGTCCTACGTGGAATTACTTTGCCAGGTGCTTGCACCACGTTGAAGTATTCTCCCTATGCCGACGATGTAACAGTGCTTGTAACGAGCAATGCCGAGATTAGTGTCGTCGGCAGAGAAATCAGAACATATGAAACGGTGACAGGGGCCAAAATCAACTGCGCATCGGTGCCTGGAAGGGTGTTTCCTTGCAGGGACCCTTTGGCTGGACAGATGGACCTTGCAAGCTACTCGGCGTCTGGTTTGGTCCTGATCTTCAGCTGGAGAAAAATTGGTCGGAAGTTCTGAAATCGATAAGGGCCACAGCTGGTCTGTGGACCCGTAGAAATCTTTCGTTAAAGGGGAGATCGGACGTATGTGCTTCTCACATTTACCCGATTATCCTATATCGTCTTTCAGTACTTCCACTCCCGTCGGATACTCTGCTTGAGTTGCAGAGGGCTCGTTTCCATTTTTTATGGATTGGAAGGGCCGATATGGTCCGTCGCGAGATTTGTTACCTTCATCCTTCTGAGGGCGGTTTGGGTATGCCGAGCATCGATATTCGATGTCACACACTTCGGCTCTTTTTTCTAATCCGAATGAGTACACAATGTGAGGAAAACGGTGTCTTCTGGAAGGAAGACGCTAAGAAAGCCTTCCCGGCTTTGAGAAGTGTGCACTTGGACGAGGGGGAGGCACATAGGTTACCCCGAGGTGAGTGCTCCTTCTATCGCGAATGTAGACGCGCATTGAAATTTCTTTTAAGAGTGACAGATAGCCTCTCTGACACTCTGCTGTTGTCCCGCAAGGCATTATATCGGGTAATGGTGAAGGGGACCGTTCGTGAAGATAGGATTGAGGGGCTCGACTTGACGAAGATGGAGCTTCGCTCAATCTGGCCTTGGGCGTCTGGGTTAAGGTGTCTTGATAACGACGAGGCATCGCTGACCTGGCTGACGATTCGAAATGCACTCTGGGTCGGTAAGAGGCTTCATTCAGCGCGCTTGAGTAATTCTCCGACTTGTGTTAGATGCGGCGACAAGGACGAGACAGTAAGTCACGCCTTCGTTTATTGTCGCATTGTCGTGCCGCTGATTAGGCTTGTGTCAGGCTTCATGGTTCGTATACTTAATGTGTCGTCTTTTGAACTGGAACCCATTAATGTATGTAGCAACTGGGCTCCGGCAACGGATAGTCAAAAACGTTTAACTTTTTTAAGCTTGCTCGCCGTTATGAGAGTTGCGATTTGGAAGACGAGATGCAAGACAGTCTACGGAGCTGAGACCTACACTCCTCTCGACCTTATTGCGATTTTCAAATATTATCTGAAAGCTCGCATTAGGGCCGAGAGGGTTAGACTCTCTCCGGCAGATTTTGGTGAAAGGTGGGTGACTGGTGCGCAACTGTGTAGAACGGCTGGGGCTAGATTAGAGTGGTACTTAGACGTGCCTTAGGCAGAATATTGGGTTCGAAAAACGAACGTAAATTTCAATTAAGTTAGGATTAAGCTGTATATTTTTATTTATTCATTGTTAGATTTTTTTGTTGAATTTTAAGTTAAACAACTTAGTTAGGGTGTGATTGTTTTCATTACTCCCCCCCTTTTATTTTGTCCTCTTCCCAGCCCCTTTTTTATTTTCTACCCCTTATCAAATCCCCCTTCCCTCCCCAAATTAGGTGACAGATTGTCGATTTGTCGTGATGCGGGTCACCCTTCGATATTTTCGAAGGAGGTGTGTATAAATAAAGCGTTGGGGCCCGCATAAAATCTTTATTTTTCGAGTTTTCGATTTCGACCGGCAAACCGGCACCTCTGCCACATTGTGATAGCGGGGGGCTTTTTTACTAACAAA
Organism: Sepiola atlantica; assembly: GCA_963556195.1. NCBI lineage: Eukaryota > Metazoa > Mollusca > Cephalopoda > Sepiida > Sepiolidae > Sepiola > Sepiola atlantica. The sequence goes on along the minus strand of OY744519.1, from coordinate 189,076,670 downwards.
TTATTCTTTTCATGTAAATATTCTCATTTTATTTTTGTATATATATATTTTTAGTCCCTCCCCCGTTGCATATTTTCATATGGGTTTTAAGTAGGTTTTCATAGTATGGACTCTTATGGTGATAGCGATGGATGTATAGCATGAATGTGGTATTTTGGTAAATGATGGTCGCGAGTGAAACTAGCTAAGTTGAGACCGTTTTTAAGTTAGAGGTGACCTATCTGCCCCCCCCTGTTCGGCTTTGTGCCACATTTTATATACTTTTACGGATGTAAAATTTATATAAATAAGTATTGTGTTACCTAAATGCCACCGGAAGTGACGCCGAAGAGCGTACATGTCCTCCCACCAAGACTCTCTGACTCGACACCTTTCATTTGTACATACTGTAACTATACCTTTTCTTTAATACACTTATTATTGCATTCTCCTTGTTGTTTGCGTCTTCATTGTATTCCTCACTAATTATAGTTCAACCTTGAAACCACAACAGTTGGCGACGAGATATGGAGCGTCAAATATAACATTTTGACGAAGAACTATTTTAAAAAAAAGTACAATGCAAAGTGTTGACGAGCAAACAGATTTTACGCTAAAGAGAAGTTTTCAACTTAAGTAAAAAAAAAAATTTAAAAAATCGAACGTGGCAAAAGCGACAATTTACGCCGTTTTCTGGGGATCTGACTTACAAACGAATGTAAAAGTGAATTTTTGTTTTGTCGCTAAACGACAAATCTGTTTTGTATTACTAAAGGACCAACTTGCAAACGAAAAGCGGAGTTTGTTCTGTCGCAAAAACGACAGGTCAGACTCGTATTACGAAAAGCAAGGAAGTAACCTACGAAAAAAAAAAGTTCACCAGTGGATTCTAATTACTGCTCCCCGTTAGCAAAACAACAACTAAAGGAATCTTTTAATTAATAATTTGTTTGGCGGCGGTACTAAAAGGAAATACCATAGCTAGAAATTAAAGCTCAAGGAAAGGATTTTTTTTTTTAAAGTTGTCACTGGATAACGGATAATACAGTAAAACGTCACGAAAAAAAAAAAGAAAAAAGAAAAATGGAAGTATTATCAAAAATGTTCATGCAATTTTTACAGGCACAAGCTGACCGCGAGGAAAGACAAAATGAACGTTTAGAAAAAAGCGAGGAAAGACAAAATGAACGTTTTGCTAAAACACTGGAACTACTAAAGAGTAATCGAGAAAATGTCGACAGTGTTAATTTCTCCCATACAAGTATCTTTAAGAGTATGGACACATTTAATTATGTTCCGGAGGAAGGAAAGACTTTTGAAGCATACTATGCAAGATACGAGGATGTCTTTTAACTGGACTGCAAAAATTGGCCAAATAGCCAGAAAGTGAGCCTTTTACTCAGGAAATTGGGTACATCAGAACACAGCAAATTCATAGATTACATATTACCTAAAAAAACTGCGGAATTAGAGTTCATGGAAGCTGTGAAATTACTAAAAGAATTATTTAATCCAAATGTATCTCTTTTTCATAAAAGATGGCTGTGCATGAATCTAAGAAAGATGGACAACCAAGATTATTTGACATACGCATCAATTGTCAATAAAAACTGCGATAATTTTAAGCTTGCGGAACTAACGGTAGAAGATTTTAAATGTCTAATCTTCGCACAAGGGTTGTTTTCCACGAAAAATGCAGAAATACGCAGACGAGTGTTGTCTTAGCTGGAATCTGAGCAAGATTTAACCCTCCAGAAACTAGCAGAGGACTGTGAAAGGGGCATTACGCTAAAAAAGGATTACAAAAATATAGAAGAATCCGGAGTGGCATATGTAAGAAAAGTTAGAAAACCATACACACCAACCAAGAACTTTACAAAGAAAAGCAATCGAAATGGAACGGGATATTACAATCCTAATAACCATAAATATAGGACAGAATATAATAAGCCTCTTCCTAGATATAACTGTAAGAGATGTGCAGAAAAGCATTGGGAATCAGATTGTCCTTATCAGAAGAAAAAATGCTACATTTGTAAGAAGGTGGGACACAAAAGCGATTGCTGCAGATATAAAGATTACATCAGAAAGAGAGTACAGGAAACAAAATCAAATACAAAATTAGACAAAGATCGGCGAAAATACGTAAAAGTGGAAATATTTAAAACACCAATAAAGTTACAACTCGACTCCGGCTCCGATATTTCTATTATAAACCTGAATACATGGAAAAAGCTGGGTAAAAAAACAACCATGATGAAAACGAGTAAATCAGCCCGGACGGTAACTGGTGGTGGTATAAAATTTGAAAGAGAAGTTGTCCTTCCGATAAAATTAAAAGGGATTACGAAGAAATTAAAAATATTCGTACTGAAAAATAGTGAAAATCTTTTTGGAATAGATTTAATTGAGAAATTTGGTCTATGGGATAAGCCAATCAATACATTCTGTAAAAAAATAGAATGTTCTTCTCCAACAACAGTAAATATAAAAGACGATTTAAAAGAATTATTTCCTGAAGCATTCACGACTAACTTAGGTCGCTGTAATAAATTCAAGGCCTCGTTTGAACTTAAAGAAAACGCCAGCCCAATTTTTAGAAAAAAGCGAAACGTTCCGTTCGCTGGGTTGGAAAAGATTAATAAAGAATTAGATAGATTGGAACAGACAGGAATTCTATCAAAAATAGAACACAGCGAGTGGGCAGCCCCCACCGTATACGTAAAGAAAAAGAATGACGAAGTTAGAGTGTGCGCAGATTTTTCGACCGGGGTCAACTCCCTATTAAAAGATCACCATTACCCTCTACCAAGCCCGGAGGAAATATTCACGAAGTTAAATGGTGGTAATATCTTCTCCAAGATGGACTTGAGCGATGCATATTTGCAAATACCGGTCGAGGAAAATTGCTCAAAAATACTATGCATCAATACGCATAAGGGATTGTACAAATACAACCGATAGCCCTTTGGCATCAAAGTAGCGCCTGCCATTTTTCAGCAAGCGATGGACACCATGCTAAGTGGTATTGAGTGCGCATGTGCATACCTGGACGACATTGTTGTCAGGAGCAAATCCCTACAAGAACATAAGGAACATTTGAAACAAGTATTTACTCGAATACAAGAATTCGGCTTTAAAGTAAAAGTAAGTAAATGTGACTTTTGTATGAGCGAGATTTAGTATCTTGGACACATAATAAACAAACATGGACGACGTCCAGACCCAGACAGATCTGCGGCAATAAAAAATATGCCAGCACCTGATAACGTAACAACCTTGCAGAGTTTCTTGGGACTCGCAAATTATTATCAATCTTTTATTGAAGGAATGCATAACTTGCGAGCCCCCTTAAATAATCTGCTTAAAAAGGATACACCTTGGAACTGGACGCAAGAATGTCAAACCGCTTTTGACAAAATAAAGAGCGCACTAACATCCGAATTATTCTTAACGCACTTTGACACAAAATTAAAAATAGTCGTCGCTAGTGACGCTAGTTCCTACGGCTTAGGAGCATGCATTCAACATATTATGCCGGATGGGTCTAGAAAACCAATAGCGTACGCTTCGAGAACGCTGATACCAGCCGAGAGGGCATATTCACAAATCGAAAAAGAAGCATTGAGCATAATCTTTTCCGTGACTAAATTTCACCGATATTTATATGGTAGATAATTCTTACTTGAAACCGACCATAAACCGTTAGTCACGATCTATGGATCAAAAAAAGGATTGCCGGTATACACCGCAAATAGATTGCTGCGCTGGGGTACAATCTTACTTAATTACGATTTCAAGCTACAACATCTAGCATCAAAAAAGATTTGCCATGCGGATGGACTGTCAAGACTGATACCACAGAAACACAATCTGGAAGAATCAGTCATTGCAGCAATTCGGACAAATGTTGAAGTAAAAAATATGGTAGCAAACATCATTAAGGAACTACCCGTAACTTTGTCGGACATTAAAAGGGAAGCCGAGAAAGACGAATACATAAAGGACATAAAAGAGAAAATTATAACGGACACAAAGGTGCAGGAAGTTTTCTCCATATGTAACGATGTGTTACTGTACAGTGAGAGAGTGGTAATACCCAAAACATTGCAGAATAGGATGTTAAGAGATTTCCATACGGGACATCCGGGGATAAATCGAATGAAGTCGTTAATGAGAAGCTACGTGTACTGGCGTAACATGGACACTGACATAGCAGCAACAATAAATAAATGTACAGGATGCCAGTTAGCAGCAAAATCCCCACCTATAGTACACAAACCTTGGCCGAAAACCGACCAACCATGGTCGAGAATCCACATGGACTTCGCTGGTCCAGTAGGAGAAAACTATAATTTAATTGTAGTGGATAATTACACAAAATGGCCGGAGGTAATGCGTTGCAGGAATCCAACAACGAACAACCCAATAGGGTTCCTACACGAGTTGTTTGCAAGATTCGGTGTACCAGACACACTGGTCTCTGACAACGGAATGCAGTTCACATCCGCAGAGTTTAAGGAATTTTGCGACACGTTCCGAGTGAAGCACATCACGACTCCGCCGTATCATCCAAGGTCGAACGGCCTTGCGGAAAGGTTCGTGGACACGCTAAAACGAGCGTTAAAGAAATCCATTGGAACACCAACAGAAAAAGCTTTGCAACAATTCTTGCAAGTTTATAGAATCACACCACATCCTAGTACACCATCAAACATATCACTAGCTGATCTAATGTTTGCCAGAAAGGTAAAATCAGCGTTTGATAAACTGTTGCCAAGACAGGCAATTATCCGAAACACTACACAGACGAGAAGAAAGAAATATAACTCGGGAGATCGAGTATATTTTAAGTGCTACAAGAATAACACATCTTTCTGGGAATGTGGAGTAGTGGATAAACGCATTGGTGATTGTACATATATGATTAAAGGTCCACAGAGTATACATAAAAGGCACCTAAATCAGATAAAAAAACGTCATATCCAATATGATGATTATACGACAACAGTCGAAGAGGAGGAAACCATAGATGTCATATACGAATCCTTTAATTTGGAACCGCCTCAATATACACCTGAACCCCGAAGATCAGGTAGGAAAAGAAAATTTAATGAACCATTGATGGTAAACCCAAAAAGAAAAAGATATTGAAATCTGTGTGACTTCAAATCTTGGGAGGGGGGTGTTGTGGTGGTAACCACTCATTTGCATATACGAATAACGTTACACTATAAATGGCAAGCCTAGGTTGGCCTTAGAGTGTGTTACCTAAATGCCACCGGAAGTGACGCCGAAGAGCGTACATGTCCACTCACCAAGACTCTCTGACTCGACACCTTTCATTTGTACATACTGTAACTATGCCTTTTCTTTAATACACTTATTATTGCATTCTCCTTGTTGTTTGCGTCTTCATTGTATTCCTCACTAATTATGGTTCAACCTTGCAACCACAACAGTAAGTTATGTAACTGATCATATTTTTATAAGTCCGGATGATAAAATAACAGGAGACTATAAATTAATAAGTTACAAGATTTAGACTTTATATTGAAAGAAAAGATTTGTTGAAGGGTGATCATAATGATAAAATTAGTGAACTTAAATTAATACCAATTAAACATCCGTTTGGCTAAATCAATATAGATGGACACATGATTTAAGATCACTTCAAAGAGAGAATATAATAAATCTAAAATAAGAAAATTAAAAATTCAATTCAAAATTAACTTTTAATATTTTTCTGATTTTTTAAAAAACTTTTTTACAAATCTTTTTTAAGTTAAACTTTTTTTTCATATATATTTCTTTATATATATTTTTTTATTAAGGTATCCCCCACTCCAAGTAATCCCAATTATTAGAATCAGATACCCACCTTCATCGATTAATTATTCCTTCCCATCTTGACGGCGAAGATTTACCTGTTTTGTAAACACCGCCCCTTGGTAAACACTGACTTTAGATAATGCCATAGATGGCCGTTAGACAGCCATCCACTTTCCAATAGACTTCTCCCGTGCCGGATCCCTTAAATATTTGATCTTTTTAATACACCCTTAGAGCTCGTTCCACTATCAAAAAGTTCGCAGCAGACCTTCCCCGACCGCCATTAGCCGAACTTGTTGATAGTGGATCGGTCAGTTAAATCCGACGTTTATTTATTGTTTTAGAATTTTTCTATAGTATTCCCATATCTTCTACTTTCCATAACCTCCATTTTAAGTCCCCTAACCTTTTAAATGTTCAAGCCCCTTAAATTCATTTCCTCATATCTCTCTACACTCACTCAGAATGCCATTTTAGGACCCGCTTTTCGCCTGGGAACCGTTGCACTACAGGCCAGTGCTATTTTAATAACACGCTTATGCCTATAGTAGTTTTCCCCTGTCATGCGGGTTTGTTATTCATATTTTTATTATCATTTTTAATCTTAAATTGCCGGGCCACTATTATTATTATGACTGTTATTTAATAGTATCATTATTCCCTTCTTTGCCACTCTGCCACATTATGCTACGATATGGGGTCGAAAAGTTAGCCTGTCGTACCGAGCCTTAGAGTCAACGGCTTCAATGTTTACAACGCCGCACCTAGATCATTCCTTCTCCCCCCTCTCTTCTGCGACTTACCCGACTATTGCATCTCTACTTCCTCCTTCCCCTATACTTCCTGGCCCCCAACCCCCGAGCTCTACCCTACAGAAATTCTTACACATTTTTATATATATTACAAAAAACCCTTTTCTTCTGCTTTATTTTAATTAATAACCATTTATATAGATAAAAAAATTAAATATTAGAATCTAAATTTAACCCTTTACGCACACATATGTAAACACCGCCCCCCGTTTCACACAAATCACGTCCTACGTGATCTCAGACGTGACCGAATAAATTCCACCATTTCTGAAAATGTTTATAAGCTGACGATAATCGGGACCAATCTCCCGCTTTGAAACCGACGGTACTGATGCTGCATTGAATTTCTGTAATTTATAAATAAATATTTACGCTCTTAATCCTTCGAAATCTCGGATTTCTTAATTAATCGAGCACTCTGCTTGGTTTTTCCTGCCCTACCACACAGTACTTATATATATATATATATATATATATATATATATATATATATATATATATATATATATATATATATATATATTAATTTCATATGTGCATGAAAGTAATCCATGGGCATGTGTTTCTGGCTCACAGCCGTCATTATTATGTCTAACTTGGACAATGGTCGAATACTCGATGTTTATGTCAATAGTCAACATATATGGTAATAGGGATAACACTTATTGTATATAGTTCAGATCAATTGTGATTGGAATAACATTCACGTAGAAAAGAACCTCGATGTTTAAACATTTACTTCAAATGTGTTTATGATTCTTTACGAAACATATGCTAGCTTGTTGTGGTTCGAAACTGAAAAAAATTCAGTATGGTATACATTTTTACATTTATATATACAGGGTGGGCCAAAATAAGGGTCCTATCTTTAAATTTGAATAACTTGAGTTTGAATAACTTCCACAAAATAAAAGTTAAACTCACCAAATTGTATGTGTGTGTAGACTGACCCTGCCGAGATTTTTTGAAATAAACAAAACAAATTTTAGCCGAAAAACACTTCTTAAAACTTACAAAAACTAAAGTATTGTTTTTTACACTGTTTTGAGTTTTTTAAGCAAAAATAATGTTTTCTAAATGAGGGTACGTTCCTTAGGGCTAATACGGCTCATGCTTGCTTCGGAAGAGGTCCTTTACTTATTCTAAAAAAAAAAATTTTTTTAAATCAATAAATAAAAAAGTTATGAATTTTTAAAAATAGGACCCTTATTTTTGCCCACCCTGTATATATATATTTTCTAAACAAACGAAAGTCAGTGATATAAAGACCCAGACAAAAACTGAAAACATTCATTCGATGTAATTGTGCGATGCCATCGGCTTGATTAATACACTGTGAGGCTGGAAAGCTTGTTCCTTTTAAAGTCCAATAATTATTCAATGGAATGTACGCTTCTGAATGTTTTCGTGATGAAAGGGATCAGGGCCTTTAATAGAAACTATTTATTACCGACGGCAAATATCCGCTATTTCGAAAGACGTGCCTTGGCTGTACATTATTTAGGAGACAAATGGAAGACTATTACTTCTGAGAAATGAGACAGTAGTCAGCGGGAAGGAATAAAAAAGCGTAATTTTGTTTTATTCACTGAACGAATACTTATTGTGTTTTACTGGAGAAATAAATTGTAAACACCAAAAAAAATCATTAAAACATTGAAAGCGAAAAGAGAAATAAAGTAGTGTTGAAAAATACAACAAAAACGAAAACATCAATTAGTTTATTTCTAACTAAAAATAACGTATTCTTTGTTTTTGTTATTTTGATTAATAATAATACAAAACGGATATTCATAAAGTCTTCCTATTTAATTTGAAACTTTAGTGTTACAGATAAATCTACGGACGAAACCTATTAAACGAATCTCTTACACATGTAAACAAGAATAATACGGTTGTGATGCTTCTATTTATTGCTTTTTAAAAACTAAACATGATGAAAAAATTAACAGCGACCAACTATCTATATATTTAACTATGTGTTTATGTTTGTGTATTTCTCCGTATAAATCGATCTGTCTCTTTAAGTATATATATATATATGAGAAGAATGTTCGCTTGGAGCATTGTGTATAGTGTAAGAATAATATTATTTTTTTTGAAGGCGATAACAATGCGTTGTTAAAGTGACACATACGACACGTGGAATCGTAAAAACAAAACAAAGTGACAATATTGAAAAGTCAATAATTAAAAAAAAATTTAAAAAAAAAAAAAAAATTAAAAATTAAAAAAAAATAAGAATAAAAATTTCAAAAAAACAAAAAAACACAAAAAAACACTGGTAAATAAAAAAATTTTTTTGAAAATTATTGACTTTTCAATATTGTCACTTTGTTTTGTTTTTACGATTCCACGTGTCGTATGTGTCACTTTAACAACGCATTGTTATCGCCTTCAAAAAAAATAATATTATTCTTATATATATATATATATATATATATATATATATATATATATATATATATATATATATATATATTACGAATCCATTTTTCTCATATTTATTTAAAATTTGACAATAAATAGTAAAGGCTTTATAATAAAACGTATATATTTACAAGCAATGAAACGCGTTCCAATCTTTAGATTTTGTCGGCAACTGACTGAAAATTCTGGCGATTACATTTTTATTTTATTAATATTTTTCATTGTTCTTTTATTTTTCCTTCATGGAATTTCTATTATTTCTATTTTTATTGCATGATTTAGACTTAACATTCGTGTCCAAGTTAACAAAACAACAACTAGCAACCAGGACACTCCGTAAACTTCTCGGAGAATCTATTATTTTTTCAGAAACATAATTCTATGATATTCCATGTATAGCAGCTTGATCTACACGTCATCTATACCCTTGCATTAGATATTTCAGTCCCTAAACTAAGTTTATACTTATATAGATCATCTTTAATTCCATAATTGCATAATGAAAATCTCTACATGGCAGACCGGATACACTTTAGAAAGTCACAATCAGTTCTAAGTGACAGTCTTCTATAGATTGTTGGTTCTATTCAAACTACAGACACAACTCAGAATAAAATAAAAATTACTTAAGATATTCATCCGGTCATGGCTTACGGAACGAATGCAGTACACCAACGTAGATCAAATTAATTGCACTCATTCTAACTTCTTTATCCCAATAACTCTTTTCTCCTCACTTATGATAATATTATACAATTCTATTTGTTGTGCTCTTTTTGGTTCTTTTTGTCGTTTATCTTCTTTTATTTGTATTATTCTCCCTTTTCGTATTCATCTCTGCTCACCTTTACTCATCGGCTATTGATTTGACGTCCGTAATCGTCTGCCGCTCCCCACTGACAAAATAATAATCTTATACACATATAGTTATGCTTCCCCGATTTACTTCTCGTATCTCGGAACAGCAAACGCTGCTCGGATCCACGAAAACGTGTTGCTGCCAGTTTCTGTCATGGCATCGGGTAATAATTCACGCAGATATTTAATATGACGGGGAATCCGTCCACCAATACGAACTGAAAACTTACTATCTTAGTCACCTTAGTTTTCCAGACTTGGTTATACACTGATCCTGCATGGTTTGATCCGGATGATATGCTAGGGAAAAGAAACTTGGAACTCATTACCTCAGCCCACCGTTACTACACCAATTATTCGCCTCACCACTTTACAGATGACGCGTAGCCCTTGATACACTTGGAAGTACCCGACAAATTTCCCGAACAAAAAGTATACTGGCCGTCAAGTGATGAGTTTTGAAACTTTTCGAACCATGCACATTAGCACCCAGCGCATTTAACTACGCCTCCAAACACTGAGTTCCAACCGTCTCGCACTTTTTTCGAACCGTTCAGTTTTATTTTCAGTACAACTGATGTGATATTTATATTATAATGAGGTTTTTAATCTAACAGTTTTATTTTCAGTACAACTGATGTGATATTCATATTATAATGAGGTTTTTAATCTAACAGTTTTATTTTCAGTACAACTGATGTGATATTTATATTATAATGAGGTTTTTAATCTAACAGTTTTATTTTCAGTACAACTGATGTGATATTCATATTATAATGAGGTTTTTAATCTAACAGTTTTATTTTCAGTACAACTGATGTGATATTCATATTATAATGAGGTTTTTAATCTAACAGTTTTATTTTCAGTACAACTGATGTGATATTTATATTATAATGAGGTTTTTAATCTAACAGTTTTATTTTCAGTACAACTGATGTGATATTCATATTATAATGAGGTTTTTAATCTAACAGTTTTATTTTCAGTACAACTGATGTGATATTCATATTATAATGAGGTTTTTAATCTAACAGTTTTATTTTCAGTACAACTGATGTGATATTCATATTATAATGAGGTTTTTAATCTAACAGTTTTATTTTCAGTACAACTGATGTGATATTTATATTATAATGAGGTGTTTAATCTAACAGTTTTTTTTCAGTACAACTACTATAATAGTTCCCTCATCATGAAATTGTTAGGTTAACAGTTTTTTTTAGTACAACTGATATAATAGTTCCCTAATAATACAAACTGTTAGCTTTCCAGTGTTTTTTTTTTCTTCAGTAGAACGTATATCGTTGTTCACTTATAATAAAGTTGTTAGCTTAACCGACATGTGTTTCACTTTAGGTTCGGTTTTCGTCAGTTTGTCGGTGATTTTCCTTTTTATGATGTAAACTTTTTGCAAGAATGATACAAAAGTACGCAGTGTTACTCTTTACTATAAAACCGTTTCGTTATGCATCTTTCTTACATGTTTTCTCTCTTAACGCCTTCTTCTTTACTCAACTCTTATTTACTACTAATACAACGTTGACTCATTAACTATTTCTTTATTGTCAGTCATAGTATACATGTTATCAATGAATATATATTGAGCTTATATGCATAAACACATCTGCGTTTATAGTCTATAAGTTTTCGTAGACTGCGAATACTTCTTTCCCTGATTGAACAAAGCCGGCAACCGTGAAACCGTGTTGCCTGTTCACATCAACATTAACATTAGTCGCATCCACTTTTGCACATTTCCCGGCACGTTTCCAATCAATTTACATTGAACCGGACATTATAAATATCAAGACTTATGTTTATAGCCAAGTATAATTTCCACCTAAGGTCTATGCCAAAGTTTTTAATGAATTTGTCACGAACCAACTATGGTGGTTTTATTGCGAGTTCAATAGTCAACCGATCCCACTGATAGACCTTTTGGAAGAACTAAAGATACAGAACAAATAAACGATTGTACAATTGTCACATATGAAATTATAAGATATTTCGCTTCATTTTCCTTTTATATTCTGTCCGATCAGTGATTTACAATTTCCTTTTAAATGTTTGCATTAATTTCGCGAATATTTATAAACGTGTTTGAAGCAAAAGAGCGTGTGTAAATGTTTTCTATTCATCAGTTATTCTCATTCACGGAAAAGAAAGGAAGGGAAACAATACTAAGTAAGATAAGACTTACATATGAGAAAATAAAAAGTTCACACGTTCGAAAATAAAAGGCAAAAAATATATATATAAGGAAATGAAACAGAATGAAGCCAGGGAAACTAAAGCGAAAGAAAAAGAGGGAAAAAATTATTTCATAATTTATGTAATGAAATATTAATGAAAGATGGTTTAGAAAGGTAGATAATGTAAGTACAATTGTTTAAACAACAAGAAGTCTCATACTGGGTTGTTCGGAGGTGACGGTGGTTAAGTGGATAACGACACGGACTGAAGATCTGGGTGTTCCAAGTTCGAATCCAGTCGGTTCCACAGTATCACTTTCACTTAGGGATATTGGCAAGCTTCTCGTCGTTCTTCCCGTAAGTACTCGATGTCTTTCCAGAAATATTTATAACTAGAAAAACATCGGAGAAACTAATGCCAACATCTGATTCACAACATCTGATTCACACGAGAGAAGAAGATGAAGAGACCTGGTATGATTTGCTGCCATCTATCAACCCTACATTATCAGTGTTAAAATGTTATAATTTGCATATGAGTTTTCTTCTTTATTTAAGTAATTTTTTTATTCATGTTGCCTTAATGTTCGCATCATCTCATACTACAACGGCGTCTGTAATATATGTCTACTATGTTTTGACTATTCATTTATTTACGGCATTTTCTTTGCGCTGCCGCTAATACTACTACCTTAGTTTTTTTTCATTCAGAGGCTCTCGTGAAAATATTTTCACGGGAGCCTCTGTGTAAAAAAATTAAAAAGAGAAAAATGTAAACAATACTAATAGAAATAAAGAAAACACTAATAATAACCACCCGAATAGAAACGAAAAAGTTCGCAATGAAGAGAAAAGATGTAACTGCATAAATCGTAAACTTTGTCCACTACAAAATAAATGTCTAACTAAATATGTTGTATACAAAGCAACGATATTTGCCAACGAAAGATTAAATAACAAGAAATACTACGTGGGTATGACATCCTAGACTTTAAGACCAGATACTATGACCACAAAAACACATTTAAAAACAAAGAACGTGGAATTAAACATCACTAGCTAACCATTATTGGGAGCTCAAAGAGAATGGACACCTACCAATAATTTAATGGAAAATAGTAAGGCAGGCCAGTACATGTAAAAACTTAGACGACCCGTGTAGATTATGCCTGAATGAAAAATATGAAATCCTAAATTTTAAAGATCCCCGAAACCTATTAAACTCTAGAAGCGAAATAGCAAACAGCTGTTTACACAGAAATAAATTTACCTTAGGATGATATATAATAAATAAGATAATAAAAATAAAAATAAATAAATAAATTAATAAAAAACTGAACAAGTTAAAATTTAAAACCTAAAATAGAAATACAAGAAACCACGTGTTAAAATAAATTCGGCCATTGTATTGACAAAACAAAGGAAACAGGATATAGGAAAATTCATTGTTAATAATAAAAAATAGGATAGGCATAGGAGCGTCACCAAGAAAGCCTTTGTTCGCGGGAAGCCCAACGATTGGCTGAGGGAACAACAAAGAATCTGATTGGTTAACTAGCAAGTCATGTATATAAAAACACCTGACAAAAATAACTCCATGCATTTAGCCTGACGATTCCCCTCGAGGATTAAACACGGGAGCCTCTGTGTAAAAAAAATTAAAAGAAAGCTTGATTGCCATATATATTTTCATTGCTTATTACCCAGCTCTACTTACGTATCGAGCACTGTTGAAATAAATACTGAAAACTGACCCATAAAAAAGTATATCTCCTTATAATATTTTATGTGGATACATGAAGTACTAATATATATATATATATATATATATATATATATATATATATATATATAGAGAGAGAGAGAGAGAGAGAGAGAGAGAGAGAGAGATGTAGAGAGTGAAAGAGATAGAGAAGAAAGAGAACGGGAGAGAGTAAGAAATAAAGGAGAGAGATATGTGGGAAAAAATCCCATTTATTTTCATGTAAAGAGAAACTTAAAAATTGCTTCCCCAAAAGAGCAGCCATCTTGATTAATGAAGCAAAGCCATAAAAAATACGCACAATATTGATAAAAAAAACTGAAAGATGAGTTAATTGGTTCAAAGCTACTATTTATGTTTACTGTTTTAATATTTATTGCTATCTTTATTATTTTTTTATTTGATCCTTGACTAAAATTAATATTTAAACCTGAAAGATGATCTATATTTTTCAATACACTTTATTAAAATATTTTCAACAAAAAAAACCTTTACACTCAGTTTACATTCGTTGGTCCTAGTGTTTCTCAATTTATTTAAGAATCCAGCAATATCCGAGGTTAGAAAATGATGGCTTATTGTGCACATCGTATGGTTTTCACAACCGTTTATTTATAATATCGTCTGTTAGTATTTTTGCCAAAATTGGCCCATCAATTAAATCAAGCATTTATGATCTGCTCCCTATTAAGCTTTGCAATTTCAGTATTCATTTTGAGAACAACCAAAAAATTATTTAACACATTAAACCATTTGAATATCTATGACAAAAAATTAGCAGATCTTGCGGTAAATTTTAAAATCACAGCCACGGAAGAGTTCAGAGCAAATGTCTATTCAAACATTGTTTCAAAAAATTAGTTTTCTGTAACAGCTAATATGTATTAATATTAAAACAAAGTAAAAAAAAAATGAGATAAAATAATTCTCTATTAACCATCACCTTACTTATTGAATTAACACCAGCCACAGAAACAGCAGTCACCTCTTCCTTATTCCTAGTGATAACGGCTGTCTCTAAACACAATATATGTTGTAGCCTTGAAGGGCCGATAATAAATAAGAACACGCGGTCGTAGATTTACAAGTGTGTTAATTTACAAAAGTACAGAATAGTATGTTACATAATGATTTCTTTCAATACTGTCACGACACTTCGTCGTAAGCTCTATACAAAGTGTTCGTAAGAGTCCATATACTCCTGGAACAGGGTAGATTACCATCACACCATAACAGTATAAAAATACACATACATACATATATATGTATTTCAATATATTACTTACATACGACGTATATATATATATATATATATATATATATATATATATATATATATATATATATATATATATATATATATATATATATATATATATATATATATTGTGTGTATGTATTAAGGACCTATATATTCATTTAGGCAAACATTACTAAATAACACTGAGTGTGTTTGCTTGATAATACTTTTTTATTTTTAATTGTTTCGATCAAATTGCTGTATGTAAGTTCCGTGGATTTCTTGTTCAATTTTCTTTCCTGTTTCGATTTTTATTTTAACGGCTAGTAATTTACAACTTAAAACGAGCGTTATAATAATATAAAAAAAATCAACAGTAAAGACATATTTTTAAAGACACAAAGACTAACACCCCCTAAAGATGATTTGGCTAATCAAATCGAAAGTACTTGCAAAAAAGAAAAGAAAATGGAACAAAAACTCAACGGGACTCACATACACTAATTTGACCGAAAAACTAAATGGGCCATTCGTAAAATTGTAAAAATAAAAAAAGTGTTATCAAGCAAAAAAGTCCTTGTTATTTTGTGATGTTTTCCTCTCTCTCTCTCTCTCTCTCTCTATATATATATATATATATATATATATACATATATATATATATATATATATAGTAGACGTAACAACGATTTATCACAACTCCTACCTTAACCCTTTCAGTTTATTTGAAAACACACAAACTCTGAAATATATGTTCTAGATTCCTTCATCCATACCTTAAATTAATATGTCTCCATACTTCTATAGTTTTCATATGGAAAATATTGAAATAAACTGTCTAGTTATTTAGCTATATATTTTACATACGTTTTATTAAATAAGCTGTAACTGAGAGAGTCGAAATTTCTCGAAAAAATATAGTCGCTGGTTTTATCAACATAAAATGAGGAAGGGTGAGATATATGTATACGTTACATAGAGTGGAAGTGTAGCTTTAGAAATCAATGGAGATTTGCATAATTCAAATGGATCTTTTTTTAAACATAAACATGCAAAATATGTCAGCATGCATTCTGTGTCATTATGGAATATAGAAACACATCTGATGGGGAGAAAACGTAGCATTAATCAACGTAACTATAAAATATATGGTACGCTTATAGTGAACAACCCGCGTGTTTGTGACTTCAGGTCTTCAACGTTCGGAAGCGCCCGAGAGTTTACGAAACTATTAACAAATTAGGTTGCATCAGGCAGACGATAACTTTTGGAAGTAAATTATTTCTACGATCTGCAGCAAGTTAAATAAAATGAATTTCTACGATCAGCGTCAGCGGGTTGAATCTCCCGTTATCTCAGCAACGGTATATTCTAGCGGAAGATGAACCTTAACCGTAACCCTTACCCTAAATCGTTACCCTAGCCCCCAAAAGATGTTAAACACGATAAAACAGAAAGGGATTTGGCTTAAATAGTTGTTTCGTTATTTGTTATATTAAAAATGAAAATCATTTCTTGAAACTTTTTTATTGAAAAAAAAACATTTTACTTAAAAAAACATTCACTTAAAAATGGTTTGTTTTACAAAAAGTATATATATATATATATATATATATATATATATATATATATATATATATAATAACACTGGCATAGCTATTGTTTGTTAGTTCTTTATTTTATGTATGTATTTCACTTTTATTTTCTGTTTCTAACTTTTTTAATTTGCAATCTTTCTTGAATTTATCGTCTGGCAGTCTTCAATGTATCGTCTTGAAGTCTTCACCACCACAGCCCGAGACGTGCCCGAACGTTGACGATGCAAAGTGATGAAAACACGGGGCGTTTTCCATAAGACTACAACATATATTAAGACATAAATTACATTCAAATGATATTCCAAAATAATGTCAGTGAATTCTCATTTACGAACATTTTAAAAGGTTTCATTTCATATACCTTTCATAAATCGCCAACAATCAGCAATATTCTGGTGCACCATCCACTAGCCCCTCCCTTTTAGACAAGTTAAAAAAATGAGTCGCTAATTTAATAGGCTCTTCACTACCCACCAAGCTTTAGCTCCAATTCCATCGTCAGAATGGTGCATCCTTGTGCCTGTTTTACAAGTATTCTAACGGTGTGCTCCAATGAATTTGCTTCTTTAGTGCCCCCTCAACGTAAATACATTCGACCAACCCGACAATCAGCTTAGTCCCATCCATTTACTGTGGAAGGTCCCAGATTCCGAAGAGGCTTCTACTCCAATAACTTCTTTATCGTGGTACCGGTCACTAGAACTCTCTCTCTCTGCTATCTGTCTCCCCGACTGTACCGATATACAGAAATGTGAACCTAATGTTAACAGTCTCGTTGCACAGCTACCAATTTAAGATGAATCTCAAAACTTTCACCTTAATTCTCAGTAGCACTTACGTCTATGTTATGGGTGAACTACGATAAAAGAAATTAAATATTGGGTAATTATTAAATAGCAAATACGACACATATATTCTTGGCTTATTCTCTGTGTATATGGTTATATGCTGATCCATATTCTATCAACATACCTGACATTTTAAAATGCTTTTTGCCGTAATGATACAAAATGTAACTGTCATTTTAACGTATACTTAAATGGCTCTTCATGAGAATGTTATGTAGAAAAATGCAATATAATTATCAATGATGGTTTATTGTATATTTGAAACTAAATATCTTGAAATTATCGTAAAAGGGGATATGAGTATACATACTTTTAAGTATAAATATATATATATATATATATGTATATTAAGCTATTTTAAAACTACAATAAATAAATGAGTCGAGAATGCTTTCTCAATATTTCAACAACATTTATTTATCTAATTTATTTTAAATAATAATTATTGGTGTAGGTATATATGTAGTCATCCATCTACTGAAAACCCAGGCAGATGTCTCAAAACTCGAGGCTAGGATTACCGGTTTGTGGCTTTCATGGGTTGCGGGAGCTGGGACGTTGTCTGACCGTGTAAATATATATACACCATCTCACAATCAAAATATAATATAATTTTTTTTCGCTAGTTTCTATCGGGTTGTCAGTACTTGGATGACTACACCCCTTATTGAGAAGAGTAAATATATTCCACAGTCGGCATTCGTCACGGTTTGCTTGGTCTGTATCAGTTAATTGACTGTCTTGTATGTGGCGTGTTGGCTTAGTGACAGAGTATAAGCCTCGCATGCAATTGACTCGGTTTTTGAATCCTCAGTTAGGATTAACCCAAAGGAGGGCTAAACTCGAGTCTATGACTTCTGGTGTGTGGCTTTCATGGAGTGTGTAAGATGCGATCTTGTCTGATTGTGGAAATAAATATATATATATATATATATATAGATACATATATATATATTTATTCATTATCTCACAATCAGAATCTAATATATATATACATATCTAACTGAAGAAATGCGAAAGTGTGTTCAATCTAAATAACTATATTAACATCAAAACACGTTAGGATTATTTAATTCCAATGATATTAAAATAGATTGAAATATCTTATATATAGGCAACTCAAACTCACTCAAACTAATCTCGATTTTGCGCATGTGCATATTTATTTATTTTTGAGTTTTTAACAAATTAATATTCTGTAATATACTTTTTGAATTTGTATTGCAAACTATTATTCTACATACGCACTCGTTTCATTGATATTATTATTATTATAATTATCAATAAAATTAAATAAAGATATTTTATTTTTTTAAATGTTAGCGTTTAAAAACGTATTTAGATTTTTATTTTCAAAGGATATAATTTGCTTCCGGCTTTAGTAAAATGTCACATATCGCTGAGATGTTTGAGAACAGATACTACACTTTGATCTTAACCAAAAAGTCACGGTACCATAAAAAAATATTTTTTTGTGACAAGACATTTTTTAATTACAAAAATGATTAAATTGGAATATTTTTTAATGGGCGATGTAGTGAAGCATCGGTTCTGTTGTTATAAGACTGTCCTCCCAGGATTTACCCCATCCTTAAAAAAAAAATAAAAAAATAAAACTCAAGACTCGATTTAGTCAGAATATCTTTTAAGGGGGATAGTGTAGTATCAGTTCTGTTCTCATAAGACCGTCCACGCAAGAATGACTTTCTCCTTTTTGAGTGGAGGGAAGTAGTTTTCGTTCATCATAATATTATCCTCTGTCCATGGTAGGGGGTTGGTGTAGTATATGTTCGTTCACCACAATACTAACTAAATAAGAACGATAACTCAAGTTCATAATAAACATGTATTTTTTAACTAGAACATTATTGAAGTGATCGTTCTTCCTTATCCAGCAGATTCATCTTTGTTTATAAAGAAGGCAACTACATTTTTCCAGCTAATTTTAATTTAGGCGTTTCACGTGGACAATGAAACTTGCCATGTTTTTAATGTAATCGAAATAAATAAATACAAACGTTTTTTCAACTTATTCTAACTATATTGACATTGAAACCGTCCATGCTTATTTAATTCTCTGTGGTATATTTTCATTATTCGTGATACGTTCCTCGCAGGTATTAACTTCTGTTCGATAGCATTTCCTCACAGTTACCAGTTTTGTGTGTGGGGAAGTTGTGTACTATTTAGTCTGTTGTCATAATATCATCCTCATAGGCATTAACCTTTCCTTGGAAGAGGGGGGGCATTGTATGTAGTTCGTTCATCATGATATCATCCTCTCAGACTCTCATTAGCATATTTATTTATTTTTAAGTTTATAATGAATTAATATTTTCTACTCTGTTGATAATTAAATACATGCGTTTATTATTTTTTATACATTTGCTGCTCTTGTTGTTGTTGTAGTTGTTGTTTTTGTTGTTGTTGTTGTTGTTGTGAGTATTGTTGCTGTGCCTATTCTAATTTACTTCCTCCCAGAAGAGCAGAATTTAGCACAATGTCAATATTTAACGTGAGGAGGATCCAGCTCCCGCAAAATGGTCAGTCTGACTGGTAACGAAAACGTCAATTGCCTCGGTCTAGAAAGAGGTCTTCCTCACTAACAGAAAACATAAAAACTAAGTGCAGATTCAGTACAGATACTACATTTTGCTCCAAGCCAAAAACAAAGAGTTAACATGATGATGATGATGATGATGATGATGATGATGATGATGATGACTTGAAATCTTGTCATAGAAAAAAAAACACTTCCTCAAATATTTCTAAATTACAAAAAAAAGTATTTTTTCTTTAATATTACTTTAGTATGTTTTTATCTTTCATAATGAAGGCGGAAATTATTACAAGATAGGTTTATTTGACAAATTGATGTTACACGCTTATGCTTATTCATTTCATTATATAACAAGTTTTAATAGGGAATTTATTTTCATTTTTATGTTGAAAGACAATAATTTTTTTCGCCGTTAAAAATCTTAAAGACCATATAAATTAGCCTTTTTGTTGTTTTTTCCTAAAAACATACTTTGACGATGTGCATGTACAGTATATTTCCCCACATGTTAATATTAAAATAACACTACGACAATCATAATTTTGTTATTTTTCTCTAAATTAGCAAAATGTCAAATGAAAATTACTTCTTTAGTTCCTGTAAAGAAGACGACAGCCTCAGTAATTGCCGCCCGGAGGGCGAGTAATGTTTGCTGGAATATATACATATATATATATATATATATATATATATATATATATATATATATATATATATATATATATATATATATATATATATATATATATATATATATATATATATATATATATATACAGGGTGGGCCAAAATAAGGGTCCTATCTTTAAATTTGAATAACTTGAATTTGAATAACTTCCACAAAATAAATGTTAAACTCACCAAACTTTATGTGTGTTTAGACTGACCCTTCCGAGATTTTTTGAAATAAACAAAACAAATTTTAGCCGAAAAACACTTCTTAAAACTTACAAAAACAAAAGTATTGTTTTTTACACTGTTTTGAGTTTTTTAAGCAAAAATAATGTTTTCTAAATGAGGGTACGTTCCTTAGGGCTAATACGGCTCATGCTTGCTTCGGAAGGGGTCCTTTACTTATTCTAAAAAAAAAAAAAAAAAATCAATAAATAAAAAAGTTATGAATTTTTAAAAATAGGACCCTTATTTTTGCCCACCCTGTATATACATGTATATATATTTACATATAGACAAGTACAAATGTAAATAAAGATTGTAAACGTAAATTTTTATTACGTCACGAGTTGCTCAAAACAAGGTGGTTCAAATAAAATATATATAAAACATATATAAACATATAAATAATTAAAATGCTTTCATAAATATTTTTCTTCCGTTAAAAATACTGGGCGAAATAATTTTAAAAAACATTAGAAACATAGCGAGAAAAAACAACTCTTGAATCCGATCGCGAAGATTAATAGAGCTTTAGATATTCGAAGAAATAGCGTTGCATCTATACTTCATAGATTACCACCGGAGACTCAGAAACGTGCTCGTCGAATCAAGACAAGAATAAAAAAATATATAACGAAAAGACAAAAGACTGCTATGTTAATCAGACATGTATCAATCAAATAAATATAATTGCTACAGCAAATTATGCTTAATAACTAGATCAATGCGTGAATATACTAAAAATCCATAAAAATTAAGTCAGAAACAAATGACCTGACATTTTAGCGTTCCCTTTTAGCCGGCCGAATAGCAATTTTTCACATCATCGTAAACATTTTACGTAGAAGAGAAAATATGTATCCTTTTTTTATAAAAAAAAATTGATAACAAAATTTGATGAATGTTCACGAAAATATTTTTACTTTAATATTTGTTCATTTTATATTTACGTTTTTTGTCTAAAAAAAAGAATGAATTAATGAAAATATTCTTTCAAAAATAATTATTTCTGAGTGTTCTCTTTATAATATTGAGGAAAAAGGACTTCGAGGGCATTAAGTAAAAGCGTCTATCTCTTCAATGCTTTTAAGATGATTGATTAAAACAGGCAGGGAAAAATAAATATAGATTTATAAGAGAAAACGCAATTTGAAAGTTTAAACACTAGTTATAAGATCAACATAGGTTGTATATGGAAATTGTTTAAATACTTCAGTCTGTTAACGTGTATCTCAAACTATTCTATTTAGTTCAAATATTTGCTTATACACACATATAAGTTCACACCTCTCTCTATTATTCTCTCTTTCCCTACATCATGGCTGGTGATACCAGATCAGGCTGCCCTGTGGCTCCCTGAGACGAAATTCACCTACATTGACTTTTTTTTTTTTTTTTTTTTTTTTTTGTAAAACTTAATTATGTTCTACAAAACCAAAAACAAAAACAACTGCCCCTCTCCCTTTCTCCCTCCCCTTTTTTATTTTATTTTTAAAACTTGAAGCATAAATCTTTTACTATAATGACCAGATTCGACATTAAATAACCCAAAAAGGGTTGATATGCCGTAAAACAAAACTACCAAACCAAAAACGATGATTAAACATTTGAAGATATAAAGAACTTGAAGCATAAAAACTGTTACTATAATGACCAGATTCGGCATTAAATAACCCAAAAAGGGTTGATATGCCGTAAAACAAAACTACCAAACTACCAAACTACCTACATCATGGCGCACGTTATGACGTGAAAAACACTGGATACGCTCGCTAAGGTAAGCTGCGTGTGTACTGGCGAAGCAGAAGTTGCGAAATCTCAAACCAAACCTCTCTTTTATCGTTATTGTTTTATTCCAGGACGACTGGAACCAATACCGAGATAAGCAGCGGGCGCATACAGAACCAGGTATTCCCAAATGGTAACCCATTTTGGTACTGACCAGACATAGCATCGCTTCACTTCATTAATCTTACGAGAATCAGTGTGTCAACCTGATTATGCCGTATATTTCCTCTATATATACTTGTATTAATTTATTTATTGAATACAGAAAATCAGTACAACATCAGTACTGTCAGTTTCGAGTTCAAAAGAGGCCCGATATTCCGAACCTTTGTCAGCTTTTGTTGATACTATTTAATAATACTGTTTTGTACAAAATTGTTAAATAAATATTGACGCTCTTAATTCTGAATTTTGAATCTCTCAATTAATCGAGCATTTACAAAGAAATATACATATATATATATATATATATATATATATATATATAGTTTTTTATATGTGCCTCCTTCGCATAAATAGAACTTAAATTCCCCATCTTAACGTGGTAATGTTTTCGTGGTCATTTGGTTATAACGATTGCTTGCGGAGTCTACTTTGATTATATAACCGGGTTCGAATCTTTCGACCGTATGATATCATAATTCCCTACACTGATGAGAGCGAAAGCTTGACACGTTGAAAATAATCCAATATTTACTTAAGATTTATAGTGTGTATATATATATATATATATATATATATATATATATATATATATATATATATATAGAGAGAGAGAGAGAGAGAGAGAGAGAGAGAGTCTAAGGAAGCTTTGAGTCATTTTAAACATAATAAAAAAAGGAAAATACAGTTTAAATTCCCAGTGAAACTAACTAAATATATATATATATATATATATATATATATATATATATATATATATATATATATATATATATATATATTACAATAAACATAGTTTGAGTATCCGACAATTGTTTCAGAACCTCTTCGGCTCCTCTTCAGGGATATACTGATAAGCAAGGATTAGATACGCCAATATTAATGCGATCCATAAAACAGGCTTGTCAAGCCTGTGCGACTCTTGTCTGACTGGGGGGGGGGAGGTTTTTTTTGCGTTATTCAGTAAATTCTGACACGACTGGATATCGGATCCAATTGAATTGAATCTTTTTTAACATATTCTGCTTGGTAACAGTATTGAAGTAGGAATAAATTTTGATTTATATAAATTTTCAATAATTATTTTTAGTGTATTTTGTGAAATAGGCATGAACTTTTACAAAATTTGTCACAAAAAATTGTAATAACATATATATTTATTAGAAAATTTTTTTAAAAAGTTTTTAATAACGAATATCTTTATTAGAAATACAGCAAAAAATGTTTGTAATAACGAATGTCTATTAGAAAAATAATTTGTTTTGCTAAAAAGTGTACTTTGTAATAACTTATATGGGTTCAATTCTAGAAATATGAACTGTCAAATTTTGTTTGATATTTTCTTAAATGTTGAATAGAATTGATCGTTAATTAAAACGACACTTTTTATTGGAACATCAAGTTCGGGTTTAGAATGTATATTGAAAGAAAAGATGACAAAATCAATGAACGTAAATTAGAACCAATTAAGAGTCCGTTATGCTAAGTACATTTAGATGGACACATAATTTAAAATCACTTAATAGAGAGAATATAATTAGTCTAAAATAAAATAAAATACAAAATTAAATTCACTTAAAAAATAATGAGAAATTATTACAAATAATAAGGTATTAAGTAGATTAGCATGAAGAACTAGATAAACATAACTAGTCGATATTGAAAACTTGGTTTCTAATTCTCAAATTAATAAAGGGATAATATTATTGTTGGATCAACTTAG
The DNA here is from genome assembly GCA_963556195.1 of Sepiola atlantica. NCBI lineage: Eukaryota > Metazoa > Mollusca > Cephalopoda > Sepiida > Sepiolidae > Sepiola > Sepiola atlantica. The sequence goes on along the minus strand of OY744519.1, from coordinate 189,051,989 downwards.
TTCGTAGGGAACTATAACCGAAATTAATCAAGATTTTTAATTAATTAATAAATAACGATTATTTTAATATATATATATATAACACTCTATTTATCAGCTTATAAAGAGTGTGATTAATGAGAAAAAGAACATAAAATGAAAAGTAAAACATAAGCAATATATATATATATATATATATGTTTTTATTTATATATGTATATAGGTGTGTATGTGTGTATGTAAGTGTATGAGTGCATCGGTATGAGTTTGGGTGTGTGTATGTTTGAGCGTGTGTATGTCTGGGTGTGTGGGCATTCATTTAAAGAAGAGGAGACGGGCCGATTCTAGCCTGTCCTGCCTATAGTTTGAGTTGATTGACTTTCTTAAGGGTCGATAGGTAGGTGTCAGAATGTCATCTTACGCAAAGGGGTTTCTCGTCTGAAAAATTTTAATATAAATTGTCTGTTTTTAAAAATCTTTTTATAATTGTGTATTGGCGGATCTAATCTTTGCTCATCTAATCTTTGCTGATCTGTATATCCTGGGGGGTGGAGCCGAAAAGGTTCTGATACAATTGTCGGATACTCCAACTATGTTTATTTTAATATAAAGAGCTCTAATATATATTGAGCCATTTTGAAATGTATTGGTTGTGTCTATTCTGTTAATATTTGAACTTAATATATATAC
>OY744519.1:189021320-189048820 GCA_963556195.1 Sepiola atlantica | reverse complement strand
GTGTGTGATATTTATCTATCTTGATTTGATGAGAGTCACCACTCAATATGTATATATATATATATATATATATATATATATATATATATATATCTCTATATATATTAGTGTATTAACATATATTAATCTATATTTGTATACATTTTTATTCTAAACTCTGATTGTAGTTTTCAGGGAGATTATAGACAACAATATTCGCTCTGCAAGCAATTTGATTAATCATTTTCGGAATCGCCATTTGGAAACAAAGAAAGTGTTCACTGAAAATACACGTGTAATCTTTATAAAGACGAGAAAACGCGATTTTTAGAGTGACAATTTCTCGTTCGTTTTAAGACACTATGTATCCGCATGTCTCGCTATACCTGGTCAGATCGCATTTCAATATTGTGGCTTTCTCTCTCTTGCTCGCGCGCTCTATACCTATCAACATACATACACATACACCTTAATATATCTCTCTATCTCTCTATCTCTCTCTGATATATATATATAAATATATATATATATTAATCTATATAGATACATGTTTATATACACCGACTATTCATCCTCAATATATATATATATGTATATATATATGTATATGTACATCTTTTGCATGTATATTCGTTAATTTTATTCTACATCTATTCTTATATTTATCTATAAATGTGCGTCTTGTATTCGATTCTTATATCCTAAGAAGCTTCTAGATAAAACCATTAACAGCCAACATAATCGCCTTTCCAAATTCAGAATTTGATTGGCCAGCGTATGGATATCGTGATTTCCAAAGAAAATAGCCGTATAACGAAAATAAACTTTGTTCTCATTCCTTGCTTGAAAAAAAAAACTCAGAAGGAACAATAAAAGAATAAAATCCTTAGGCAGTTCATGTCCCTCTCTCTCCTCTGCGTATTCTTAACAGTGATTGACTTGTCTAGCAAAGAAGGAGAGCGGCTCCGACACCCATTGTGATCGGCCTGTTATTAAGGGTCTTTTAACATGCACAACGCCAGCGCCGGTTTTAAGACGTCGCTTCTCGCCGTCCCTCCACTATCAATAGACGGGCAGGGCATTATTGATTTCTCATCAATAATCAAACAAGATAGGGGTGATGGCGTGGGGAAGCACAGGGAGGAAACGAGTTAGACATAATCAAACAAGATTGAGTATTTCCAACTTATCTGTTATTCTCTCTTGCAGTTTGTGTAGAAGAACAACCACACGATCTTTGAGGATTCTTCTTGTTGCATTAAATAACTCTCGAACAGCATCACGGTGAAGGTAAGTATCGTATCAAAGTCGGCTACGATCGCGATCTTTCGCATATGTTACTAAAAAAGTCAACACCAAAATGCATAATGTCTTTTGATATATTTAGATTCAGAAGACCACGAGCATCATGATCCACAAGATTTTAACGAGTAAGTCCTCTGCGAGAAGATAATTTTCATGTAGTGAAGACATTTTTTTTCAGAAGTCTTTTATCGAATCACTGTGATTACATAGGTAAGTAAAATTGATATGCAAGTACGTGGAAACTGAATGTGTGAATTTTATTCATACGGGGTCGTATAAATACCCGCTGTGGTATGCAGACACGCGGTAATCCCACTAAGCGAGATAGACGTGTAGACTTTATTAGATCATCTATCTAGGAGACATAAACAGTGATGCACAGCAGTCTAGCTACGTTTTCCTTCGGTTATATTCGTTCGGTTGTCACTAAAAGTCGACTTTGTCGAGTAAATACGTAAGTTGAATATCGTAGAAGTTCGCAATATGACAATCTAGTTGCATGTATGGATATTTCTACATTGGTCATGGCGATAAGAAACGTCAACGTATCTAGGTTTGGCAGGCTGGCAACACACAGTCATTAGTTTGCACTAGTTCAACTTAGAGAAAATATAGTGTTGCTGAGTGATTATCAAACATCAATATACTTCGGCGATGCTGTGAGGGTCAAGTCAGCTTTTTAATAGCAACACCCCTCGCTTAGAATTCTGGAAGGCCTCTAGAACACGTGACCTTACTAATGGCCTCGGATTTTTTCGCTGACCAATAACATGCGGGTTGCAACTGTTCATACTAAAAGGGCTAATGATAGCTTTAGGGAATGTTCAAACATTACTCGATCGCGAGGAGTCAAACGACTCTATAATACACATGTTTATGTGTAATTTTACGAGTAAAACAGTTCTGCAGGGTAGGCGACACAGAAGCAATGATAAATATATTCGATTTTGTGTTCGGTCACTTAGAAATTGATTTTACTTTAAAAAACAGCAACAATGTTTTGCATATGCATGGTTTAAAAGCTGTACAGGAGGACTGATAACACTGTTATACTTGTCTATGTTTGTGCATAATTCCGTAACTTTGGTTTTGTTATTATATATTATTTTTTTGTTGTTGGTGATTATACATCCAACAACTTGTATAGAAATGTTATTCTTAAATAAATATTAAAACAACGTCATACAAGGTGTTTGGGAAATCTTAAACATAACGTCGGGATTATGTTCTATATGTGTAAAGAAGCTTCTTGCGTAGGGATGTATCCTACAATAGCTCTCTATTTCTAGTATAATTCAATGTTGGCTTAATGTGTTGGTCTGTGTGGCCTTTGTTCATATTTATTGATTGGGTATGTTCGAAAATATTACTTTAAATCAAGAGCGCTTAATTTACAAATACAGACCGTCATCTTGAAAATATGCCATCGATATTTAAAACACCCTATATATATATAAATATATATAAATTCCCGAAACAGTTTTTCATGGTAAACAACTGATGATCCCTTAAAATAGTGTTAGAAACTAACTAATATAATAACTGTAAAAAATAAATTGACTTACATGAGTGATTTTCCACTGGAAGACTTAAGACTATAAGTTTTTTTTTAAAGTTTTTTTTTTATATATATATTTTTTTTTTTTTATAGTTTTAATGGTTGAGAAACTTCCGAGACTATATATATATATATATATATATATATATATATATATATATATATATATATATATATATATAAGAAGTAAGGCTACCTACATTTGTAAAAAGTTTTTTTCAACATTTATTTATTATATTTTTGTTTTTATCATTTCATAATTTTATATAACGCGTTTCAAGCGGTGGTCCGCTCTCATTAGATATGTAAATCTATTTAAAGACTTTTCTTCAAGTGGATTTACATATCTGATGAAAGCGGACCACCGCTTGTAACGCGTTACATAAAATTATAAAATGATAAAACAACAAAAAATAAATAAATGTTGAAAAAACTTTTTTCAAATATTGGTAGCCTTACTCTGTTACATATATACTTTTCTCTCGTTGGGACTGCACTAACACTGCACTACCCTATTATATATATATATATATATATATATATATATATATATATATATATATATATATATATATATATATATAAATAGGTGTAGAATCATTTGTATACGTAAAGCTAGCACTTATGTCTTTTTGTCAAAATATTATATATAAAGCCTGGAATAGATTGTATAAACCAAAATGCACCTAATAAGAAAAAAAGTTATATTCATAATTGTTTATTTATTTACAAGCAGGCTTAAATAGACGAACAAAAATGAATAGGATAATAACAGATAAAAACTATCGACAAACAGATGTAATAAAAACGAGACAATATAAACTAATATTAATAAAGCGAACTAAGATTTGTTCTGTGTACAGAGTATATCGTGTGAGCATGAACACGTCTCGATCATCTCCCCTTGAGGCTGAACCTTTCAAAATAGAGCGGTGGACGAGACAAAAGATTTAGCTCGAAAGCAAGACGCGTTTACAATGAGATATATAAAAACGTTCCCTAAAGATGTCGACGGCAGACTTACATTACACAATAGAGAGACGTTAGCGGTCGAATAATAGGTGCTTAGATCTGACCAGCATAGAATTTTATCGATTATTCGGAGCAAAATGGAATACAAAAGAAAGGTGGGCATATTGAATCCTCGCTTCTGTCTGCATCCTTCAATTTAAAACATGTCTGCAACTAAATCGGCATATTGTGCGTTTAATATAAATGCAATAATATTCGAACAAACAATATTTGTTCACATGAGTTTGAAATAATTTAAGATTGTATAACTTAGCAAAATTACGTAAGGGCATAACTACAATGAAGATGAAAGTATAATTAAGTGAAATTCTTGACTCACTTTACTAAGTTTTTTATTGTTTTATTTGAATGGAAATCGATTCAGACAAGTTGTGAATCCATTTGATGTAAGGAGCTAACAAGAACAACAATTCATTATGGCAAAGACAGGCGATGCCTACAGGCTTTAGTCTTTTGGCACTTTTGCTAGGTACCCCATAGATGTGTATTGTCTTGTCCTTCGGGACTTGATTTACGCCGGTCTATGGGTCTGTCCTGTGCAGTTCTAGGAGGTCCACCCTCCCAGGCTTCGCCTCCCCTCTTTGGGGAGGAGTAAGTTTATTGCTTACTGCCTGAGGCGCCCCTACCGGGGAATGCCGACGAGACTGCCCAGGCACTTTTTGATGGTCAGAGTGCCCACCTCTCGGGCGCTGACTTTTCAACCCCCACTTTCCGACCCGACCTTGGGTCACATCCTACTTGTGGGAGTAGGATAAAACTTGCCTTGTGCCTAACTCCTAGAGAGGAGTAAATATTTTTTTTTTTTAGTCTTGAAAAGGGCAAGCCTGTAGGTAGGAGGAAAACAGTTAGTCGGAAAAAAGTTCCACACGCCTGTATTTCTTCTGTAGAAGCTTCTGGAATAGGAAGCTGTATTATAATGTGATATAGACACAGCGAATTAATGGAGACCACTACACCAACAATGCAAACGAGCTGGAACAAAAAAGCAGAGAACACATTCCATCATCGTATTTACATAAAAGACTGAGACTAGCAACATAACGTCTGTGAGAGAGATGATGAAGAGTAGAAGAAAGTGTTTGTCCAATCAAATTACAGATACGTATCAAGAACCCTAAAATAGGACAAACATTCACCAGCATAAATACAACAACAATACTTTATACATGGTATGATGGTAGATTTGTAAATATACAACATAGCCCTAGGTGTAAGAAAGTGTTTGGAGCGATAGAGATAACCGAATATACGAGAAGCAGAAAGAGCAATGGATCTAATGTATGAACCCCAAGAAAGATTTGATGAGGGAGAATAGTCAGGAAGTTTCAGTCGATTTCCCCTCAAGGGCAGACAATATATGAGAATCCCAGGGAGAAAAATTAAACGCCTACGATTGAAGGACACAAGCTTGAATATTAAACCGCCGTTAATTTTAAATATACAAGGAAAAATCCGAATGTGACAATTAATGTCACATTCGGATTTTTCCTTGTATATTACATCTTCTTTTAATGTTTTAAACAAACGATACTATCAAATAGTTCCGTTTGCTTACGCATTCTATATGCTGTCAGATCCGCTTGAAATGACGATAGATAACACTAAACGCTAATGTTTTAACAGCTTTTCTACATCTATATTCATATGTACATGAGCGATCACGTGTCTGTTTTAACGTCCAATTTCGAAATGGATCTGCTAAGTCGAACTCTAAATTAATCAAACATTGCTCACAATGATGTCAAAGAACTGCTTCATAATACAGCTTACCATAAATACTATCCTAGCTTTTTGAGTAACCTTTGGCGTTAGTTAGAATAACCTTTAGTATAAAAAAAGCATTAATAGTCTGTTTTTGAAAGTTTTATATATGAGAAATATCATTATAATAATAGGTCTAACTTTTTCAAAATGTTTCCAGAAATATGCAAATGCTTCGAACTGGAAAACACTCCACAATATATATTTTAATATGTCACGTATGCAAAATAAACACGCGTTTTCTTCAAATGACGTTAATTCTGTAACGAGATACAGTTATAAAATAAAGAGAAATGAGTGTAAACTTCATTTTAATCTTTTAAATATTTTAATTTGATGTTATAGATTGCATATACGCTGTATGAGTTATACATTTTAACATATATTTCTATTCGTTACTCTCGTGAACTGTAGATCGCATACCATCTATTAAGTGTGATAAGACTAATGCGACTTTACAAATTAACCAATAACGTAATCACTTCGAAGACTGAAACTTATCCAAGTTCTATTTGGTTACAACTATAGTGGAAAACTCGGATATATATATATATATATATATATATATATATATATATAAAGATATATATATATATATATGTATATATATATATATATATATATATATATATATATATATATATATATATATAGATAAATATATATATATATAGAGAGAGAGATATATAAATAGATAGATAGAAAAACAAATAAAAAATGTAAGAATGGACCATTTATTTCATCTGCAGATTGTCGATGCAAAGTGAAATAGTGCGCTTATATTTTATTTACTTAAGTAAGGCTTTTCAAAGAATGGTATCTTATCATCAGAGGAAATTTCATCGATAGATAAGTTGGTAGAGAATAGCCAAATATCATAATTTGAAAAATTCGAGAAAGTAAAAGGAAGTACATGTGAGTGTGTGAAACGGTTGTGAAAATGTAAGAGATGTCCGGTAAAATAATTGTCCAGTGACAAAATGTTCAGTAAAGTGAAGGTAAAGAATGGTAAGACAAATAAGATTCACCGTTTATTCACCGTTTATTCACCTGTAGTAGAGAGACGATCCATGTTTCCTTCCCGCGAAAAGAAAACAAAGAAAAAAACCTGTTTTAAACAAGGGAAAAGAAAAGAAGAAAAACACCTGTTTTAAACAAGGGAAGAGAAAAGAAGAAAAAAATCTGTGTTAAACAAGGAAAAAGAAAAGAAGAAAAAAACCTGTTTTAAACAAGGGAAAAGAAAAGAAGAAAAAAACCTGTTTTAAACAAGGGAAAAGAAAAAAAAGAAAAAAACCTGTTTTAAACCACGGAAAAGAAAAGAAGAAAAAACTGTTTTAAACAAGGGAAAAGAAAAGAAGAAAAAACCTTTTTCAAACAAGGGAAAAGAAAAGAAGAGGAAAAAACCTGTTTTAAACAAGGGAAAAGAAGAGAAGAAAAAACCCTGTTTTAAACAAGGGAAAAGAAAAGAAGAAAACTGTTTTAAACAAGGGAAGGGCGTTGTGAGATTGACTCACTGTCAGAGAAGGAATTTGGCACCCTAAATTATTCCATGAGATGAGGGGAAACACCCTAACTAATTTCCCCGATTTTCTTCTCATGACAACATTCGTAAGGCTCCTAACCGGTCGGAAAAACTCTCTCTAACAAATACTGGAGGCTGCAGAAGAGGTCATACCGAGAACAGAACTTAGAAAGAAAACATGAATTCGAACATAACCGATAATTAAAAACAGAAAATGAATGGATAAATATTATCGATAGCGTTGGAAATTATTTTAATGGTTCAAAACAATTTATTTTCCTATAACTACGTATTTGTATCAAACACAGTTTAATATTTAATATACTTAGAATTATGGTATGTAGTAAAGAGACGCGTTTTGTCTAGAAATGACTTACAAGGAAGAATGCTTTATTTTTTAAAAACGTTTCCTGTACTTTAATAATCAAACTGTTTTCCTGACATGCAGAAATTTAAAACTAATTGAAACATAAATCTCGCTGCACAGTTACTAATTTAGGTTGACTCCCCTCCCCCCCCCAAAAAAAAACCTCTTACCCTTTTTCCCAGTATCCTCTTACGTCTACAGTGGCGGCATGCCTTGTTTGAACTATGTTAAAAAAAAAATAAAAAAATAAAACCTAATTTTTTGTAAAAAGCGGATTAAAATTTACTTTCAAGTATAAATGAAATTAACCAATGAAACCAAGCGTAATAAGGGAGATTTTTCAGCCGTCTAAAAACTAATAAAAGTTATGGGAAATTCTGTAAAAAATGAGTCGTGGGAAATTAAGTAAAATAGTATTTTTCTAGAAGAAACTCGCCGAATGTTATTTTAAAACCTTACATTTAAAAGAATATTTAAAAAATTAGAAAACATTCAATAAAATGTTGTCATGAAATTATAATAACATAATATTAGATACAATTATTTTGATTGTTCGGAGTAGTATTTTCATCTTAGTAGAAGTGTTCACAGACTTTCGGACGATGAAACCTTCGAGTCTTTTAATCTGCATATTTTTTAACTTGTGAATCTTTATGTAGAACTCGAGAATCTATACAGAATTTCAAACTACATCCCTAATTTAATTTAAAATGGTAATCGTTCCGTGAGTCATCACCTGATAGAGGTTTTAAGTATATTCGTTTACATTTAATACTTAGTTATTATCACCTCAACCTCCAGAAGACTCATTAAAAGCGGATTAGTACTCAACGTATAAATCCGTCGCGAACCTGGTAGTCCATGTAGATAAACATGATCAATCGTCATCTGAAAAATTGTGAAATGTAGTATTGTAATAGTACCACAGAAATTAAGAACTGAGATTTTTTCACTAAGTGAAACTAAAATACAATATATGTCATCTTAAGTATATTCGCATGAAAATGCTTGCATAAAATGATTAAAAACAAAGAAAATGAATAACAAACTTCAGAATGCCGAATGTCACATTATTTCTAATAAAATCCATTCAAACCCAGGTTCATGAACGTCTCCGAAATGGAACAATTTTGATTTTGAACAGAAAATTAAAGACGGAAATGTCTCGGTTTTATAAGAAAATTTCAATTTCCGAACCATGACAATAGAAACCGAAGCATACCGACTGATGAACAGTAAACATTTCTGTACAGGGTTGTCACTCCTGAGTTTTGTAATCCAGATATGTATTTTAATCAAACTGGGTTTTTATTTTTTTAATCTGTTTTTTATTTCTTTAAAACAATATTTTTAAAGATCTGCCAGAAAAAAAAATCACAAAATGTGTAGTAAAATGTACAAACTATACTTAAAAATTGTCTAAATTCGATAAAAAAGTTTGCAGAAAATATTTTTTTTCCAAAATAAAATATAATAGCACTGAAAACAATAAAATAACTGATGTTTCATGACTTTGTATATTAACCCATAAAATACCTAAAACGTCTATATATGATGATTAACGAATTAATCTCTTTTTTCATTATTTTTTTTTATGGGAAAATATGATTCTGTTTTTGCACAATTCCAGTTTAGGACAGTTATGTTCGAAAATCGAAGTTCTCCTTTACTTTTAAAATAACTATTAACCGAGTTTATCTTCATTTGGTTAAAGGATTGATTCCCATAATAAGGAGATTTTAAATGACGTATTTAAACTAATCAATGGTATGCAGTGATAATAATAACAAATTAAGTTTGAAAATGATTTCTATATCTTCTCATAGTGTTTTAATAAATAAATAAATGAACTATATGTCATATATTTAAGCAAAGTTATTTGAGAAGTTTAGTGATTAATAAGTAATTACTAAGAATTAAATATCAATATTTAATTTTTATTCGATGGAAAAGTATAAATTGGTTAACAGAAGAAAGCATGTTAAACGATGGGGTGTTTTTGGATCTTAACGGTGCGTTTTCATCGATCGCCTAACGATCTGCCCAGTTCGTTGACGGGATTCACTGGTCAGGTTTCGGTACTGATGTAACAATCAAGTCCTCCATCTTCTTTTTTCTCGGTCACTTTTCTCTGCTTTCCAATAACCGGTTTTACAGACATCTTATATAAATGGAGATGCTATTTTTCTTCCCCGCATAGCGGTAAGATGTGACACAATGTCGGGAAAGTGGGATTTGAAAACACCAGCACCCGAGAAGATTAGAACTCTGGCCTAGAAAAAATGCCTAAGCAGCCCCGTCGGCAATCCCCGCTAGGGCGCCTCAGGCAGTAAGCGATAAACTTCCTCAACCCCAAACATGGGAGGCAAAGCTTGGGAGGGTGGACCTTCTAGAATTGCCAGAAAAAACCCACAGCCTGGCGGAATCAAGACCCGAAGGCCGAGACAGTACTGGTCTATAGGGTGTAGTATACATCGGAACAGCTACTACAGTTTCATCTTAGCCAAAAGACTAACCACAATTTGTTTTTAATGTAATAAATACATTGCAAAATATTTCTGATTGCGAAAGATCAAAGATCTTAACTACTTTTCAAAATGGAAAATATTGCATTTCTTAGTAAATAATAAATCCCAAACAAATAAAGCGGATGCAATTACCGGAAATGGAATCCGAAACGTTGATATCGTCACTCTGGGGTTTCTAATAAATAGAGCTTAACACATTAGCTGAACAAAATAAGTAAAGCTTTGGTGTGACGTCATGGATTTATGGTTTGCGCTGCGTTTCAAAACATGAATTCAAATATAAGCGATCATAATTTAAATAAATGAATGCGTAAACATCATCAATAGCTTTGGAAATTATTTTAATATTCCAAAATGGTTTAGTTTTCTTTAACTACGTTTGGTGTTAAAACAGTTTGATATTTAATATACACTCGATTTTGAGATCGTAGTGACATTTATTCTAGTTATTAAAAAAGAAACGTAAACAATTAAAATTGTTCTTTGGAAATCTCTTGTGGGTGTTATTTTTTTTTCAGAGTCTACATATATACACATACACATTATTTATGGAGGAGGAAGCAATTATATAAAAGACCAACCACTTTCTCAGACGAAAGAGAGCGTTTTTCTCTACTAATTTGACATACCCACTTTCCCGCTTCCTGTACATGTTACATTGCAGCCATGACGAGTAGCCTTCATTGAAACTTTATTGGAAATTTCTACTCTATCTAAGTTTTACCCTACGTGGAAATTTGCCACACTAATCTTATTTTGCAAACCTGTCTCTAATATTTCTACAGGCAGACATACAAGAAACAAAAGAGAAAATAGACTGATAACAGACGGCGAAAAAGAGAGAATATGTATACAAAAAGGGAAGGGGTGATATTTTAGTAAAAATAAGACCATAGAAACAGAGTACATTAAAATAGTTTATTGTATAACAATCAACTACTATTTTTTCGCATAAATATTATTTCTCATCGCCGGCAATACTAGCATCGTATTGTTCGAGATTTACTCGTCTTCCTCTGTCTGCCACTGCCTATACTTTTGCCCTAGGCAAGTGTAATTTAGTATGATTAAACTTCAGCATACTATCCTTGTGAAATACATATGTCTTTATTTAATTACACTTTCTAAATGAATATTCTCACTTTGTTTATTTTATGTACAGCATATAAATACCGTTGCTATTATTTAATGCTCAAAATGTCTGCAAGGTAGATATATCAACTTATTATATTATGCATTATGCATTATGCATTACCTCCACGACATGTTTTATTTAAAATAAAATAGCAGTAAGAATTTACAATAGAAAAAACTGAAAGTATTGCCGCGTTATTTGAAGAAAATATGGCCGCGAAATTAACTGTTTTCTTAATCAGGTCTTACTTTTCTCTGAATTGTCTTTTTCCTGTTTTATATCTAATATGTATTCATGCTGTACCATGCCAGGTTTATCATATCGTTAACTTTGTTTTGCGTCCTTTTCTTAAAATACCAATCAGAACGATACAATATCTCACTATGTTCGGGTAATAATGTAATCAATGCTTTCCGTCTAGCGCCATTTTTTTTTATTTAATGACTTTCACTTTTTATTTTGTGTGAAAAGGTATTGGCCATAAAAAAACTAACCTACGTCCATAATTTGAAACATCGTTTCTTTTTCTCTCATTCTATGTTGTATCTTTTTCGTAAACATTAGTAGACATTGCAGCTTTTTTTGTTTTCAGCTGATCATTCTATACGCTTCATTTTATTTTCTTTATTTCTGTTGTTTTTAGTTCAATTCTTTTATAAACAAGTCGAATCTTTTTTTCATCGTAAATCACAAGACAAATTAAAAAAGAAAGTCCGAGATCAAAGAGGAGAATCGATTTGAGATATCGACTTTCATTGATATATTTGTGTAAAATAATCTGACGAATTGAGTTTAATCAAAGTCGATTTATAACATTACACCATTGTTCGATGAAATAAGATTTGCGAGCGAAAAACGATTTGTAGAAAGTGAAGTGGGGTATCATGTTTTTTGTAAAATATAGGAAAATATTAGACAGCGGGGAGGGAGGAGTTAGAATAGTTATTGCGTTCGAACAGGCAGACGATAGAATATCCGATGATGTCAAAAGCGATAGGTTATGGAATATGTAGCGGAAGGTTTCCGATGTAAACATAGTTAAAGGACCAGAAACTGATGACACACTGAAAAGTAGAGAGGTTGAATCGTGTAGTAGTTGAATTGAACTACAATTTTTATCTTTGCTAAGAGAAATAATTCGATTAATTCCTAATATCGTCAAATTATATGCTTAATTTAATTGATTCATTTAATCAAACGGATGTCTTAAGACTGTATTATTTCAGTTGATAAATATGCAAAGGGTATCATCATAATATCAATACGATTCGAAATTCGCACATATTTATTTACATAAAAAAACAGTTTCAATGATTGGTGTAGTGAAATATCAATCACGTGTACTACTCACTACAGTGACCGGCCAAAACTTAGGGGCGACAAATAATTATAAATATTCGTTTATCTACATGCGTATATCTTTCATCCTTTCGTGAATTGTCAGTATAGAAAGTATTATTCACCTGATCGCAGGATCAGAAAACCCGGAACACGAGTCGTGTTTAAACTCAGATTCCGACTGTTAAACGTACTTGGCCACTATGAAAAAGCTGATAAATCAGCGACAATTTAAACCTATTATATGCAGCTTTTGTAAACAGTGTTAAACTACTGAAAGAACATGCATTAAAACTACGTCGAAGGCTATGTTAATACAACTCACTACAGTGCCCACAATATATTGGGGGCGACAAATATGTGCTATGCTCTCAGTATAAAAATAATATATCTCCTCATAAACAACATAGCATTCAAATTCAGCAATGAACTATTGACTGTGTTTAAGAACTAATATATATATATATATATATATATATATATATATATATATATATATATATATATATAAGAAAATTTCGTGTACAACAGAATCGTACGATAAATTTTAGAGGAAGCATTATTTTAATCAATGAAACAGACGGGTGGAAAAAAAGGAAAATTGTTAAAATTACCTTAAGACCCTATCGTCGTACCCTCTAAGAAGAAACGTCAGAATGGTAAATTGAAAACTAAAAGTCGAATGAGATATGAGAGGGAAAAATTGTTTCAGTTGGAGGAAACGATTGAGAGATGAAAAAACAAAACAAACAAAAAACGTTGTTTTCCAGCAACCATGTTGAGAGTAGTTTACACGACTCGAACCTTTTTCTCTTCTTTTTGTAAGGATGTTTTGCCAGACATTCAAAAGAATTCTGTTGTTTATAAATTCATGTGTCAGTGTGGAGCTGACTACGTTGGCAAGACTTCCCAAAGATAAGAATTTAAAATATCCCAACACATACCACGTGATATTCGCTTACACAAGGTTTCGAGATCATCCGGGAATTTTCAGGCACAGGAATCAGCCATCGGTAATCCCCTCGTTAGTACAAATAGTTGTTCTGACAAGTATTCCGATGGGTGGTTTCGTGTTTTACACAGTACCAGGTCGAACTACCATCTCAATATTATCGAGGCGTTAGTTATTAACAATTCTCGACCTAGCCTGTGTAGACAAAAGATTTTGAAGCATCAGTTGGAGATCTTTAATGATTCAAAACCACCATAACGTTGAGAGATTTACCTTTTTTTAAATTTTTCTTTTCTTCTCTCAATCGTTTCCTCAAACTGAAACAATTTTTCCCTTCATATCTCATTCGACTTTTGAGTTTTTAATTTAACATTCTGACGTTTCCTCTTAGAGAGTCAGACGATAAGGCCTTAAGATAATTTTAACAATTTTCCTTTTCTTTTCTACCCGTCTGTTTCATTGATTAAAATATATATATATATATATATATATATATATATATATATATATATTTATATATATACATATATATACATATAGTCTGTGTAAACATTGTTTCTTAAAGTTTTACAATTCACCATTAATCGAAATAAGTTAAAAAATCATTGTTTTTATTATGACATAAATATAATAACCAAAGGAATATAATAAGCATTTTTAAGTATATATCCTTATTTTCTTTTACATAAGAACAAATACGATATCATGAAAATATGTCTTTTCTTCTTACTTCGAATACAGTTTCGGCTATTCTACAATTATAAATAATGTTCTTTACCAAATTGTATTTACATGTAAAAATTGCATTTGGACACAATTAGGTACATTGTAAGCAAATAAACTAGAGTACCTGTTCCATCAATCTGTCGTTTAAAAGAAGAAAAAAACGTTCCGAAACAAAAGCATTACACATTTACAAGTCTAACGACTATGTTATGTTTGGAAAGGAAAGAACAAAAACATTTAAAATTCTAAGGTCAACGTTTCGTTCGAAAATAAGAACCAACATAGTCTATTCACATGACAGACACGCCAAATGTTTTTTTTTATTAAATATTCTATTTAATTTCCTCAAATAATCATGCCGAGGAAGTCTTGAAATAAAGACCAACCGTGGATCAATACATAAATAATTTTGGTTTTTCTTTTTTCATTTTCAGAAATAAGTATATATATATATATATATATATATATATATATATATATATATATATATATATATATAAAATATGCGTGTGTGGGTGTGTAAAAAAACACCCGGCAAAAATGTAAAAGTACCCGGCTAAACTAATTCCATGCATTTTAGCCTGAGGATTCCCCCAAAGATGAAACGCGGGAGCATCTGTGTAGCTTAATTGCCATAAATATATTTTTATAACTTGTATATATATATATATATATATATATATATATATATATATATATATATATATATATATATAATGAAAATTAACTCATGGAAGTATATGTATGGCAATAAGGCTACAATGTAGCTTAATTGCCATAAATATATTTTCATAACTTATAAATATATATATATATATATATATATATATATATATATATATAATGAAAAAAGTTATGAAAATATATTTATTGCAATTAAGCTACACAGATGCTCCCGCGTTTATCTCCGGGCTTAATCTTCAGGCTAAAATGCATGTAATTAGTTTTACCGGGTGTTTTTTGATACACGACTAGCTAGTTCGTCCGTTTTTTAAAATTAATTTTATATTACATCCATGCTTGCTAGGTGTTGGAATTATTCTATAGTTATGTTTAACTTAGAAGCACTGTGATGTTCTTTTTGTTGGAGGTCCCCGTTGTATAGAGTCGCCAAAAGAACTATTACAACCCGTGAATGATAGAGGGTTTTTTTTGTCCGAAGGTTACACCTACAGATTAGCCCTGTTCTATATATGCGCCAGCATCTCAACAGGCTTACAGGATATGATTATCAGCATGCACACTGATGAAACTGCGCGTTGCATATTTTACAATGATGAGGTGCATTCCAACATGTCGCGCATATCACGCATAGGCCATCTATTAAAAGTACTATTCTACAAAATATTAGCCGAGATATAGTAAAACAATGTATTATCTATATTCTTTAAGTAAAAATAATGTGTTAATTCATAGGTTCTAATAAAAAGAACTGCCTATATACAATTTGTCTAATCTCCATTCATTAATTAAATAATCAATAATTTATTCATTCATCATTATCCGTTGATTTAATTGATGAACAATTATTATGTGCGCCACTATTAAGTGAACAAACAGTGAACTTGCTATCACCCTGCCAAGCAAGTAGAACATCCGATAAAACGTCATGATATCTGCATATTGGGTTTGAAATAGGATATGTTATTAATGAACTATTATGCGTTATTGCTTTTTGATTCAATATTATTTAAATACATATGTACGGATTGAATGTTTTATGGTTCAACCTTCAATAGTTTATACTGACTTTGATTTAACCCTAAGTAACAAAAACTATTTACCTGTTAATTATTAAACCGTTTATGTTTATAAAATTAACTATTTTTGATTTAAAATAAATGTATTAACAATTTGTTGGGTTTATAATTTGAACTGTGACTTTTTACCTCTAGGTCATTGAGACGGTAATGCTTAAAAATGCGATAATAATACGTCTAGTTCCTTTTTTGTGACCACAAATAATGGGATCCAGACTAAGTTTCATTCTTCTAAAGGGAGATAACTCGCAGTATTGCTTGATTTAAATCTTCAATTACATTTCTCTCAAATGAAAGACAGGCAAACTTAGCATTCTGGGACAATATGCCGCCAGGGTGCAAATTCTAAGCCAACACCGTGTTTGTCGTAACTAAATAATCGGTTACTCACCGAACTGTTGTTATTTGAGTATATCAACTTCCTGGTACTTCTTCCGATTGAGGCCGAGCTAACATTGACTCCAACCCTGAACTAACCGAAACTCTACTGCTAAACCTTACTCTAACCCCAACTCTGACCCTAGCTCTAACCAACACGACGAGTTTAAAGTTAGCTCAGGTCCTAATTTGAAAGAGAACGAACTTGTTCAATGATGAAATCGCCGATAGGCTAGCTGTTTAGAAGATTCTAACGACGCTGATAAAAATATCAGGTAAGCACCAGAAAAGCACATAAGCAAGTGTCTCTATTACTGAAGAGAATATTATAGTCTGTCAGTTTTTACGCTTATTTAGTCTGTAACGTTTATTAAGATAAATATGTATGCTTTAGAAAGTACATCTACCTGGTTTATGAACATGCATGTGTCGATTATGGATTAATTCGATCCTATGTTTTCCGTTTTAGTGATGCAAGAGTTGTAAAGTTATTTTCGAAAAGATGCGTATGTGGTCTGTCAGGTTTTGGTTTTGAAATAAAATCTTTTTTATTTAAGTTTCTTAGATCTTAATAGCAGTGTGTTTAGTCTCTCGAATTTTAGTTAGAAATTACCATCACTCGTCGTGCATACTGGATAACCGTCCTATTGTTTACATACATCGATATTTCAAGATGTGTTATAGAACCTAGAATAATACTATGAATATAAAAATGAAGTAGAAAAAAAGAGCTGCAAAATTAGTAAAATTATAAACAGAAATAGAAAGTCGGTTGAATAGAAACAGAAATAGAAGATCGGTAGAGTAGAAACAGAAATAGAAGATCAGTAGTGTAGAAAGGAAAATAGAAGATCGGTAGAATAGAAACAGAAATAATAGATCGGTAGAATAGAAACAGAAATAATAGATCGATAGTGTAGAAACAAAATTAGAAGATCGGTAGAATAGAAACAGAAATAGAAGATCGGTAGAGTAGAAACAGAAATAGAAGATCAGTAGTGTAGAAAGGAAAATAGAAGATCGGTAGAATAGAAACAGAAATAATAGATCGATAGTGTAGAAACAAAATTAGAAGATCGGTAGAATAGAAACAGAAATAGAAGATCGGTAGAGTTGAAACAGAAATAGAAGATCGATAGTGTAAACACAGAAATAGAAAGTCGATAGTGTAGAAACAGAAATAGAAGATCGGTAAAGTAAAAACAGAAATAGAAGATCGGTAGAGTAGAAACAGAAATAGAAGATCGGTAGAGTAGGAACAGAAATAGAAGATCGGTAGTGTCGAAAAGAAAATAGAAGATCGGTAGAATAGAAACAGAAATAGAAGATCGGTAGAGTAGAAACAGAAATAGAAGATCGGTAGTGTAGAAAAGAAAATAGAAGATCGGTAGAATAGAAACAGAAATAGAAGATCGGTAGTGTAGAAACAGAAATAGAAGATCGGTAGTGTAGAAACAGAAATAGAAGATCGGTAGTGTAGAAAAGAAAATAGAAGATCGGTAGAATAGA
This sequence comes from Sepiola atlantica, assembly GCA_963556195.1. Taxonomy (NCBI): domain Eukaryota; kingdom Metazoa; phylum Mollusca; class Cephalopoda; order Sepiida; family Sepiolidae; genus Sepiola; species Sepiola atlantica. The sequence goes on along the minus strand of OY744519.1, from coordinate 189,030,970 downwards.
AACAGAAATAATAGATCGATAGTGTAGAAACAAAATTAGAAGATCGGTAGAATAGAAACAGAAATAGAAGATCGGTAGAGTTGAAACAGAAATAGAAGATCGATAGTGTAAACACAGAAATAGAAAGTCGATAGTGTAGAAACAGAAATAGAAGATCGGTAAAGTAAAAACAGAAATAGAAGATCGGTAGAGTAGAAACAGAAATAGAAGATCGGTAGAGTAGGAACAGAAATAGAAGATCGGTAGTGTCGAAAAGAAAATAGAAGATCGGTAGAATAGAAACAGAAATAGAAGATCGGTAGAGTAGAAACAGAAATAGAAGATCGGTAGTGTAGAAAAGAAAATAGAAGATCGGTAGAATAGAAACAGAAATAGAAGATCGGTAGTGTAGAAACAGAAATAGAAGATCGGTAGAATAGAAACAGAAATAGAAGATCGATAGTGTAGAAACAGAAATAGAAGATCGGTAGTGTAGAAACAGAAATAGAAGATCGATAGTGTAGAAACAGAAATAGAAGATCGGTAGTGTAGAAACAGAAATAGAAGATCGGTAGTGTAGAAACAGAAATAGAAGATCGGTAGTGTAGAAACAGAAATAGAAGATCGATAGTGTAGAAACAGAAATAGAAGATCGGTAGTGTAGAAAAGAAAATAGAAGATCGGTAGAATAGAACCAGAAATAGAAGATCGATACTGTAGAAACAGAAATAGAAGATCGGTAGTGAAGAAAAAGAAATAGAAGATCGGTAGAGTTGAAACATAAATTGAATATCGGTGGTACAGAAACAGAAATTATAGATCGGTAGTGTAGAAACAGAAATAGAAGATCGGTAGAGTAGAAACAGAAATAGAAGATCGGTAGAGTAGAAACAGAAATAGAAGATCGGTAGTGTAGAAAAGAAAATAGAAGATCGGTAGAGTAGAAACAGAAATAGAAGATCGGTAGAGTAGAAACAGAAATAGAAGATCGGTAGTGTAGAAAAGAAAATAGAAGATCGGTAGAAAAGAAACAGAAATAGAAGATCGGTAGTGTAGAAACAGAAATAGAAGATCGATAGTGTAGAAACAGAAATAGAAGATCGGTAGTGTAGAAAAGAAAATAGAAGATCGGTAGAATAGAACCAGAAATAGAAGATCGATACTGTAGAAACAGAAATAGAAGATCGGTAGTGAAGAAAAAGAAATAGAAGATCGGTAAAGTTGAAACATTAATAGAATATCGGTGGTACAGAAACAGAAATTATAGATCGGTAGTGTAGAAACAGAAATATAAGTATCGGTAGAGTAGAATAAGATAATAAAATTTATTAGAATGAAAGGAAGAAAGAAAGATGATGAAGAGAAAAAAGAGAAAAAGAACAAAAGAAGAAGTAGTAGAATACTATGGAGAAAGAGAGGAAAAGAAGAGGGTATGGAAAAGATAAATAAGACGAAAAAAAGCAGTTGAAGAAAAAGCAGTTGAAAAGGAAGAAAAGAAGGAAAAGAAAAGAAGTGGAAAGACGATGAATATTAAAATGAAGAATATGAAGACGGATGATGATCAAGATAGAGATGGAGAAAAAAAAGAAGAAGAAGGAGAAGAAGACTATGAAGAAATCAAAAAGAAGACGTTCAAAAAGAAGAAATAGAAGATGAGAAGTACATCGCAATAAGGAGAATTAAAATGCAGATATAAAAACAAAAATAGATGAGATTATTGTGACAGAAAAGGACAAAGAAAGAAGAGCAGATAGAGAGAGAAAACATAAAGTTGGGGTGATGATGGAATCATCCTTTATTCATATCATGATAAACAAATAGAAACCACAGTAACAATTCAGGCTATAAATAAAATGTCAACAGACATGAAAAACATATAGTGAACAAAAATAGAACAAGTTGAATATGTTACCATTTCTGTACACAATTTTCTGTCGATGGATTCGATTTCACATTCGATGTATTTCGCCGTAGAAACGGTACATTCTTTATTACCAGCTTTCATCACGCATCTTCATTCTGCGATTATCCCATGATATATTCTTTGTTATAAATGAGGATCAATTAAAATCTATAATAGTTATCAAAATTCCCCATTATTAGCAATACCAAATATGCGCGCCATCATAGACAAAATGCTATATTCTTAAGTTGCATTTATTACCGCTGAAAATGCAATTTTATAATAAGAACGAGACGGACGGGACCATTGATGGATAGATGCTCTAACATAAATACAACGAAGAATTTTCTAATTATATTCCGTATCTAAGCTGGAAAGGTAAACGGAAATCACATTTCGTACATAAGCGTGATCGACTAATGCACAAAGAATATCATTAAGATAAAATATGAATCTCAAGACGGAAGAAGATTTCGTGGAAACGTGATGATTTTTATTTAAAAGGATATTATTTATTCTTCGAAGAATTTTTTTTTCGTAATTCCACAGTTTAACTAGAAATACTAATTGGGTTTCAAGATAAGCAGATTAACTTTTTTCTGAAGAAAAAGTTAAATAGATATAGAAAAAGAAAGCAAACACATCGAGCGAAAAAAAAATGAGAATTTGATAGAAATAAGAATAGGGAATAACGCGTAGATAAAAAAAACGAAGAACGATGACATTCTTGTATCACAGAGACATCAAGAAAAAAGAATATAACAACTTTAGATCGATAACATCGGCATGCCGTTGTCGCATATTTTGTACATGTCTGTATTAAGCACTTAATATAAGCCTGGATGAAATTCTTTCGATTCTAATCATGTGGATGTTTTTTTTACCTGGATTACTATATATATATATATATATATATATATATATATATATATATATATATATATATATATATATATATATATATATTTATATACTAACAAAAACTACCCGCATTCCGGGCGACAATTACCGTGTAGTCTTCTTTACAGAAACCAAAGACGTAATTTTCATTTGACATTTTTGTAATTTAGGGGAAATTTTAAAAAATGATGATTGTTGTACTGTTATTTAATATATTCCAATGGTGGGGAAATTTACTGTGCATTAACATCGTCCAATTTTTTTTTTTTTAAACAACAAAAAAGTTAATTGATATGGTATTTAAGATATCCAATGTCGATGAATGTAATGTTGTGTCAGCGTAAAAATTAAAATGAATTCTCCATTAAAACTTGTTATATAATGAAATGAATAAACATAAGGGTGGAACATCGATTGGACAAATACTCCACTTTTATATTACTGAGTAATTCGAAATGGGTATTTTGTGTATATAACCTTTATTATAAAAGAAATAAAATCACGTAAAGAATATTAAAGAACAATATTTTGTGTGTAATGTAGAAAGACTAGAAAAGGCTTATTTCGTTTCTGACAAATTTTCAAATAATCATCATCATCATCATCATCATCATCATCATCACTACCAACATGTTAAATCCTTGGCCTTTTGACTAGAAGCAAAATGTAGTATATGTACTGAATATGAACTTAGTTTTTATGTTCTCTGTCTGTGAATGGAAATTAAATATGCAAATGACAGGCTCAGAAGATGATATGATGATCAACGAATAGTTAAAATAGGTTGACATTTTTTTGCATTTGTTTGTTTAGATAACATTAAAAACCATGGCAAGTTTCATTGTCGACGTGAAACACTTAAATAGAACATTTTCTGGAAAAATATAGTCGTCATCTTTATAAACAAAATGAATATGTTGGGTAAGAAAGAACGGTATTTTTCGTGATGTTCTAGTTAAAGAAGACATGTTTATTATAAACTTGAAGTATTTTACTTCCTTAGCTAGTATTATGTTAAACAAACATATACTGCAATGACCCCCTATCATGATGAACGAACACTACTTCCATCCACCAAAAAAGAAGGAAGTCATTTTTGCGTGGACGGTCTTGTGAGAAGAGAACCGATATTACACTTACCCGGCCCCCACATCTAAAAGATATCCTGACTAAATCGAGTTTTGCGGGTTTTCTTTTTTTAATTCTGGGAAGATTCTCAACTACACACCCTTTAAAAAGAGGAGGTAATTCTTGGGAGGAGAGTCTTATGACAGCAGAACCGATACTACACTACACCGCCTAGTAAGAAATATTTCAATTTACGCATTTTTTTTGTTAATTTAAAAATGCCTAGTCACAAAAAATATTTGTTATGGTTCCGTGGCCTTTTAGCTAACTGGGGTATTTGTTCCCAACATCCCAGCCATATTTGACACTTTACTAAAGCCGGAAGTAAATTATCTTCCTTGAAAATTAAATTGAAATGAAACTTCTTGTTTTTAAACGCTATCAGTCTTTTTTAATAAAATCTCGTTAACTTATTTTATTCATAATTACAATTTTAATACTATCGATAAAACGATTGCGTATGTAGAAGAATATTTGACAATACAAAGCAGAAAGGTATATTACAGAATATTGATTTATTAAAAACTTAAAAATAAATAAATATGCAAATGAGCAAAGTCGAGATTTTTTTGTAGTGTGTTAGAGATGCCTATATATAGGGTATTTCAATATATTATTATGTCATTAGAATTAAATAATCCTAACGTGTTTTGATGTTAATATAGTTAAGATAGATGGAAAAAATGTCGCATTTATATATATATATATATATATATATATATATATATATATATATATATAGAGAGAGAGAGAGAGAGAGAGAGAGAGAGAGTAAGTAAGAAAAGAAAGTATTCTAAAGAAAATTCTTATAGATGAAATCAGATTCGCTTTTAACGGGTCAAAGTTTGTTTATTACGAAACTTGATTATCGACAATATTTAATATACTAAGTAACGTCTTTCAGTGTGTTAGGAATGACTGATTCCTCAAAATACAGCATACGATAGAAATGTGTGTACGTGAACAATCCGAAAGCAATAGTTGTGTTTGTTTGCTTGCTTCATGGCATATCACACGATCGGGGGTTATATAATATAAAACAACAATATATATATGCTTAAACAGGTTAGGGTTAGTAAATACACATCGTCATTTTAACATTCGGAAGCTTGTTATATGCATAAACGATCTATCGTATATATTTGAACAGAAAGCGCATATATATTTCAGTTATTCTTAATTCACATATAAACTGAATCAATCATTATTCTATTTAGATTACACATTAATTTATTGTTCCATTAATATATGAGAGTTGTATTACAACGGAAATAAACGTGAGATCCGGCGGGAAATACTGCCGCGATTTTTAAAGAAAACATGGCCGCGAATGTTTATGTCGGCTCCATTAATTACACAACTGATTAGATTATTTGCTTTTTTAAATAGCTCATGTTTTACTTGCTATGTTATTTGAACAATTTTATTTGTTTACCTTACTTGAACAAAACAGTCAGGGCGATATCATGTCCACTTTTTAAAAAAAAATATTACTTATTTTCTAGGGACGGAGCATTCTTCCAAGTGGCAGACTATCACCTGCTATTTGGAGGCTCTAACCGAGTTCTCATTTATAGATTTGGGCCGTTCCCTTAAGTGCAATTATTTGGATTTATTTTGCACTTGGTTTTCCGGCAATTGTATTGACATCATTATTATCATACCATTGTACACGACATTTTATCTTCTTGTACTCTTCAATTAATCGACATGTTATCGTTATGATATATAATCGTCACAAAATCCTCATTATCAAGTGATTGTTATGGTTTTCAAATAATATTGCAATCTTAATGTATTTGCCATGTGATGTTTATAACATTGTCATGTCATCATAATAATATCCTTTTGATGTCACTGTCACCTAATAGTTTAGTCATCGTAATGAAATCGGCATGTTGTCGTCATGACAACGTCATTTCTCCGTAATCGCTTGCTTTATTATCATGAAATCTTTTATTATAACTGGTATAATATTGATGTTTTTTATGTTCCAGTTTCTCTTCATATCATACATTAGGCTTTGATATTTTGTCATCTTCTCCCTCTCTACTCTGTTTGAGCCACTTTTGGCTAAGATCAAAGTGTAGTATCTGTTCCGATGGATACTGCACCCCATACTGGTGTTGTCTTGGCCTTCGGGGTCTTGATTTACGCCGGTCAATGGGTCTGTCCTGTGCAGTTCTGGGAGGTCCACCTTTCCAGGCTTTGCCTCCCCTCTTTGGGGAGGAGTAAGTTTATTGCTTACTGCGCCTGAGGCGCCCCTACCGGGGAATGCCGACGGGGCTGCCTAGGCAATTTTTAAACCCTACTTTCCCGACCCGACCTTGGGTCACATCTTACTTGTGGGAGTAAGATAAAAACTGGCCTTGTGCCTAACTCCTGGAGAGGAGTAAATCAATACTCTGTTTAAGCCACTGTCATTTGGAACACTCACCTCAACCAGTGTTTCCACTCTTTCTGCCTCATTTAATATGACTATGTCCGGTTTTACTGATGCATTTTCCAGATAGGTAGATGTAGAAACCACATAATCATGATGTATAGTATACTTATCGTTCCCCACAATCCTCTCCGGTAGATATTCCCAAGACTTAGTGCTACATTGCATGTTTAGATTTTTACAGATGTTCCAGTGTATGTATTTGCACCCACCATCGTTGCGTGTTTTGTATCTACCATCTGCTAACATAATTTTGCAGCTTAATATCAACCTTTATGTGTAATGAAGTGAACCATGAGTGAGACGTCAGCTTAAAAAAATAGCGCCAATTTTATGATCATTTCTTCTCTTTATTCTTTATTTACGATAGAACATTATTTGTATCATACGTCAATGATACGTCAATATATGTAAATAAATGCATGTTTTGTTCGTTTAAGTGTAATTTTATTTCATGTTTCTTGATAAACATCATAACACAGATAACCTTTTTAATTTGTTTTTCTTGCAGTAAATTAGCTTACCAGGGTCATTTTTTTTTTCATTTTTTTATTTTTAAGTGTAAATTGGATTTTTCGAACAGAAGAGGAATTGATTTTTCTATAAAAAAGGAGAGACAATTGACAATAACGATCCGAGATCAAAGTTGAATATCGATGTTACAATATCGATTCAGTTATTGATCAATTTTTCACAACTTAATCATCATTCCGTATAATCAAAATAACATACAAATAAAAGAAGGTTGAGTATGTTGTGTCGAATGAGAAGCCGGTCAGAAGAGTCATAGACAATGGAATAGCCTTTTGTCGAACGAGGTTAGGGTTAGTGATAATATAGGGGAAATTGTGAAAGGGTCGATTAGTGCAGCAGAAAGTTGAAAGAGTAATCACTTTAAAAGTGAATGACAGAAGTGCGAGCGATAGGTAATAATCTGAAAATCATCGTTCGATAGATTATTTATCAACACAAAAATATTAACATAATTGAAATAGCAATAAAAATCGGTGTTATCTAAATAGAATTGTGTCTTTAAAAGTGGGTACTTTATTAGACTCTCATAAAATACATTTTTTGGCTCTAATATATTTAGTTCCTGAAATATTGAGTGCTTATAACTACATCATGATTTTTAGAATGTCTTAATCGTCTAGATAAAATGATTTGAGACCGACCAAGAATCCGTTATGTATCAGGTGAAATGTGCACACGCGTACATCGCCAACATCCCTTTTCTCTTCATATCATCACGGGGAAATTGGGTTTTATGCTAGAATGTCATAGATATTGGTAGTATTATTATCATTATTAATACTATTACTTTTCTACTCAAGGTGGCGTAAAGTCTAGTAATTTGAATGTCCCTTACCAGAGAGGTTAACCACACAAGAGGTGCATATTTTACTTATCTACAGACAAACTGTTTCGCTGTATCACATCTCCTCAGTATGGATATGAAAGCAACTGCGTACAACCACGATTGTAACACATACACATAGAGCTGAGAGTTGACCCTCTGCGATATGAAAGATATCTATGATGGCAAAATATTTTAAAATCTTAATTAAACAAACACCTCATGGAGTATGTCATAGAGTATGTTGCTAACGTAAATTTAACTAATTTTGTCCCGGGTTGTGGTAAGGAGCTTAAGAAGTGTATGCTGCCCCTAACATAGCTCTTGACTTGTTCGTAGAATAGTTGCAGTAATATGTCAATTAAGTTACTAAGTCTGCTTGTTGGGCATGTTGGTCCTGCTACTAATGGGTCAGAATGTAACGCCACTGGGATCCTGGACACTAATATATTTTTATTTATGTGTCTTGATGGCATTTTCTTATCTCATTTGATTTGTGTATCTTAGGTAGTCCGTAGAAGTTGTTTGTTTAATCATTCTGAACAAAGTGTACTCAACCGCCACTACTTGCAGCTGGGATTGAACCCCAACCGTCTAGCCGACAGTCGGCACTTCTACCCCCCTACGATCATCTGCCTGTTGAGAGTAAATTAAATTACAATGATAAACAGTGTCAAATGCCAAAAGTTGGCGATATAACTTACTAGTAAACATAATACCATTTGCGCGATTGCACTACATGCTCAAAGTCGTATGAGAGTAATTCAGAGAGATTATCATTATTAATGCTCTTGGAAGTTCTGTCATAATTAGTTCTGTCGTTGTGATAAACATTAAAAAATAAATATTATGTTTGTAAGATCATCTTTGAAGATAATGGATAGGGTAGGGTACGGGTTCGGGTTAGAATGGCTCCCTGAGTCACACTAGCATTAAATCGATTTTCATAGATTTTCTTGCAATCTAGGAATGTTTATCATTTAAATGACGATCATTTATTAAAGGTCTGAACAATTAAGGTCTTTGATTTTAATAGTGTAGTAGGAAAGGGGAGTTGGCTCACATAGTCAGGTTTAAGCAGTAGGTTCTGTTCACCTGTAACGGCTTCCGTCCTCCCAACTAACCTACTCATTTGTTCAAATTGATTTACATCTTTTTTTAAAAGAATATTACAACGAGAAAAAGCGGTGTTGACAACAATTTTTGAGAAGTGTTACAATATTTCAATTATTAAACTGGAAAAGTTAACAGAAATGAGTAAAAACGATGATTCAGTTCGTTCTTCTCACAGAGGCTTTAGTTGAGAGAAACATGAGAATGTTACGTACATAGTCGTGAAGATGATGGCGTGATACTTTTGACACAGTGGACACATTTTAAAATAGTATTACCTATGGAGACGAGGATTGAGTTCAACGGTCAACAATAAGTAAAACAAGTCCACGTTTTGTACTCATGAGTTAACCGATATAAGGATAAGTATAACACCTGTGGATATGTATCTATGTTATGTAAAGCAACACATATCGTTCAACCAGGCGTCTATTTAGATGAGGATGAGGTTCTTAAAGTTATTTATATAATATAAAATGAATTATATATATAATTATACTTATTTGTCCTTATAGCATAATTTCAATCATACTTGACATTTGTTATATATATATATATATATATATATATATATATATATATATATATATATATATATATATATATATATATATAGTTTATCTAAGAGAAGCTTTTTTTCTAGTAAAAGTCCGGTGTTAATAACTTTGAATACTAGTGTATAAATTTACATACACCCTGAATACACTCTTCACTGTCATCTACTGCATCGATAGCAAATTTTTACGTCTGGATATTTTTTTCGTTTTTGGACTACCATTCACTAGCTGAATTGTTTTTTAATCGACTGTTTTGACATCTTTCTTGAA
>OY744519.1:188963820-189016320 GCA_963556195.1 Sepiola atlantica | reverse complement strand
TTGTTATGTTTTTTAATTATTCTTTCTATGTGTAAGTATTTTATTATTATGTTTTTTAATTATATATATATATATATATATATATATATATCCTTTTTATTTCAGTATGAGGTCCATTGTTTTTCGATCAATTTTACATCATATTTTTTTAATTACCAGCAAGCCTATCCGGCGTTACCTGGGCCATATAAAATAAAATAGAAGAGGTTAAAAATGTTGTGTAACATCATCATATTAAAATGCTTATCTCTTTATCTATGTCAATTCGTCTCTCTCTCGCTTTCTTCTATTACTCCCCCTTTCTCTTCCCCGTTTTCAGCATCTCTTTTTCCAATTCTTTTTTACCTCCGCACAGCTCATTCACCTTTTTTCTTTTAATGTATTAAACATAATAATAATGTAAGTCATTCACTTTATTCTTCAGTTTTTAAGTTATTGCTCTCGGTCAACATCGAGTTTCTTACTCACCAACTTCCTCAAACATATAATAAAATCTATAGGTGTTTTAATCTATTCTTGCGCAACGCTGTTTCTTGTTTTCTCTTGCTCTATCGAGCATATATCACATTGAAAATGTACTTCTGTAATATTTTACACACCTGCTCTATCTAGAAGATAGAACACTGACTCTCAAGAAAGGCAGAGTCCAATTTCTGGTATACAATAGTAAAACAAAATATAGCAAACATCTTTCTCCTCCACCACGCAGCGTTTCAATACACCTAATCTATGTAGGATGACTCCCGTGGTACGTTGAGTAAAAATACCTTATCCATCTATAATATTAAGCACTTTGGATTAACTTGCACCACTTACCAAATATTATATTTTATTGTTACTATTATGGCTTTCGGGCGACATCGAGCCAAAAAAGACAAATAAGTTATTTCTCCCGCGCAATGCTGCGTTTAAACAAGTTACACTATCAAAGATGTTGAGCAGTTTTGGATTAATATATACTACAAAAGAAAGGAAAATGTGTAATCTTACATTTATCTTTCCTGTTTAAAGCGCTATGGAAACAACCCAAATATAATTAAGGATGCCCTCAGAACACATCTAAAATCATCCTTTCCGATGTTAATTACCCCTCCAACGTCTGAAAAGAAGCTTACAAAATACGTTAAATGATTTAGAAATAAAATGCTTAGCAGAACGACTACACTGAAATAACAGTTTTTTTCGTAATTTTGGCTAAAAGCACAACTCCGTCCCAACAATTTGCTCCATATCCCTCTTAGGGTTGTACTTAGAGATTCAGAAATATTTCCATTACTTTCCTCGGTAAATTTTACATGAGAATGCACTTTTTATATTATGTAGATAATCTTACCGTTTTTGTATAGGGCACTAACCACAAACACACATGGGCACATACACAAGGGCATTGGGTTTTTGATATTATGTAGATATTCTTAACTTTTTTTGTATAGAGCACATACCCACAACAAACACAGACACATACACACATACATTAAGTTTTTGATATAATGTACATACTCTTAACTTTTTTATAGAGTAGATACCCACTAATAAACACAAACACATACACACAGACATTGAGGTGTTCATATTATGTAGATACTCTTACCTTTTTTGTATAGGGCACATACCGCCAAACACACACAGTCACATACACATAGACATTGAGTTTTTCATATTATTTAGATATACTTACCGTGTTTTGTATCCGGCACATACCCACAAACACACACAGACATTGAGTTTTTGATAAACTTTTTGAACCTTTTTTATATAGGAGACGTACACACAAACACACGCAGGCAAATACACACATACATTGAGTGTTTGATATAATGTACCTACTCTCACCTTTTTTGTATATGACACATACCCACAAACACACACAGACACATACACACAGACATGAGTTTCTCATATCCTGTAGATACTCTTACCTTATCTGTATAAGGCACATACCCACAAACACACACAGACACATACACACAGCCACAAGATATTTGATATCATGTAGATACTCCTAGTTTTTTGTGCATACGACACATACACACAAACACACATAAACACATAAACACAAATATTGAGTGTTTCATATTGTCTAGATACTCTTACCTTTTTGTATAGGGAGCATACCAACAAACGCACACAGACACACACACACAGATATTCAGTTTTCCATATAATTTAGATACACTTACCTTTTTTATAGTGTACATACACACAGAAACACACAGACACATACACAGAGACATTCAGTTTTTCATATTATTTAGATACTCTTAGCGTTTTTTATAGGGCACATACCCATAAACACACACATACACATAAAAATAGACATTGAGTATTATATATTGAGTTTTTGATATTATGTCGATACTTGTCCTTATTTATATAGGACACATACCCACAAACACATATAGAGATACATAAACACAGACATTGTGTTTTTGATATTATGTGAATACTCTTACTTTTTTGTATAGGACACACACCCACAAACACACACATACACAAACACACATACATTGAGTTTTTCATATTATGTAGGTATTCTTACCTAATTTGTATAAAGCACATACCCACAAAAACACTCAGGTACATACACACATACATTGAGTTTTTGATATTATGTAGATACTTTTACTTTTTTTAATAGGGCCCATACACACAAACACATACACACACATGCACATATTCACATACATTGGTTTTTTTTAATATTATGTAAGTACTCTTACTTATTTTTGTGTAAAGCACATATCCACAAACACACAGACACATACAGACAGACATTGAGTTTTTGATATCATGTCGATACTTTTACCTTTTTGTATAGGGCACATACCCACAAACACACACATACACATACACACTAACATTGAGTTTTAGATATTATTTAGATACTCTTACTTTTTTGTATAGGGCACACATCAACAAACACACACATACACATACACACATACATTGAGTATTTAATATTATGTGGGTACTCTTAACATTTTTTGTATAGACCACATACCTACAAACACACACACAGCAACATATACACATACATTGAGTGGTTGATATTATGTAGGTACTCTAATCTATTTTTGATAGGGCACACTCCCACAAAATTTGATGCAAACGTTAAAACATAAATTATGCGAATATAAGTTACATACGAATGCTTGTTGCACTTGTCTAAACGTCTGTCTTAAAATACACAATTTAATTAAACAGTATCAAATAGAAAGAAAAATATTATGATTTAAACCTTAAATAAATGTTCCCTTATGAACGGATGAATTAAAAAACTAAAACCGAAAAACATTTAACTATACAATTACATGACAATTGAAATTGCATGATAATAGGAATGCCATTATGAGCAAAAGTATGTCATGATGATAACATAGTTATGCAATTAAGATGACATGCGTATCTCATGAACATGACAAGACAATAACAGGACAATTACATCATAATGAGGTTTACATAACAGTATCGTGACGATGTAATGACGATGAAAGGGGGTGTCATTAAAAGGACTTTCGATTATTAGACAATGGCAATTATATTATAATCAATATGTTATGACAATGAGATAACATTTGTATGTCGATTATATAGCGGTATCATTAAGATGAATTGACAATTTCAATACAATAACAATGGCATCATAATGAAGATTGTTATCAAGAATACATAACGATCGTATCACTATATGATTGCGACGTCATTAAGATGACAAACATGATTCGAGGTGAATTACTATGTAATAATGTGAATGTTATAATGATGACATAATGATATAATGACGATGATATTGTGATGTCATTAGAAGTCAATAGATGATAACATAACAATAACAATACAATGGTAATGAGGATATAATTACGATGACATATCAATGTTATGGTGATGATATTAAACTTAGAAGACGATTATGAGACAATGACATGCTCATGGCATCATGGCGATAACATTTCGATGATATTAAGATTATAATCCTTCTACAGAACAATATGACATCATAATGAGGATCTAATGACGATGACAAGGATTAAATCAAAATGTTATCAAAATACAAACGATTATGATAATATCATAAGGATAACATTGACATTTCATAAAGATTACATGGCTATTACATAACAATAAAAATTACATTGCAATATCATTAAAGTTACAAGACGGGAACAGGACACTTAGTATAACATTTATATTGTAATGTCATTTAGATCACAAGACGATTACATGACAATAACATGATAATCTGGTTATCGTGACGATGACGTAACTGATGTCATAACGAGGATATTGCGATGTTATGAGGATTACAAAATGATAATTAGACAACCAAACTTACATGATTATGAGGATAACATGACTATTGGTGTACAATGGTATAACGATGCCCTTATGGTTGTATGACAATTAATGGAAAGCAAATAATGATGTTGAAATTAAAGTTTCATGACGATGACATGAGGATTTTCGTTCGATGATATGGTGATGTTATTATTCTTTAAAACTATTACACGAGGATCAAAATAAACTTCATCATGAGGATATAAAACAATTACTTGACGATATCATGCCGTTGAATTGGCGATGTCATTAATATAAGAAGATGTTATGACGATGGCAATAGCATTATAACGGAGGTGGCGTGACAGTGATATTAAGATGTCATGATAACGACATGACGATGTAATTAAGATTATATTGCAATGTAATTTGGATTAGAGGATAATTATAATAACATAACTTCGGTACGGTGATATGCTGATATCATTCAGATGACAAGACGATTAAAAACACGACAATGACATGATAAAATAGATGTCAAGATTGTAATCGACTATGGAAGAATTTAAATGACATGATAATTAAGGTGAAATGACGATCACATAAGGATTTAATTCCGAGGACCAAACAATTGCAAGATAATTACATGCAAATGAGAATGTCATGGCGATCCTATGCTGATATTATTAGGATTATGAGACGATTACTAATAATAATAATAATAATATATACCCCTAATAATTGAGGTAAAGTAATTGAAATAATAAATGAATGATAATAAAAATGATAATAAAGATATGATAATAAAAATACTAAAAAAAACTACTAAAAACTAAAAATTTTTTAGTAGTTTTTTTTTAGTATTTTTATTATCATATCTTTATTATCATTTTTATTATCATTCATTTATTATTTCAATTACTTTACCTCAATTATTAGGGGTATATATTATTATTATTATTATTATTATTATTATTATTAATATTATTATTATTATTATTACTACTATTCCTGTTACATTTAACGAATATACTTATTTATTCAAATTAACTCCAGACAAATTATAAAGACAATATAAACCCAGAATCGCGACACATTTGCTCACCGCCCCACCACCAGTTTGCCCGCACGCATACACGCATATACACGATATTACAGTTCACTTGGAAAAATACATTTATAAACTCGACGGTTTTTTGACACCTGATTCGTGCATGTCTACCACCCCCCTCCTTCCCTCTTGATCTGAATCAACAGACGCCCTCTTTCTCTCCTTCTTTTTCCTCTATGTGTCTCTCCCCTCATCATTATTTGTTCCTCTTTCCACCTTATATTTTTATTTATTTATTTATTTATTTATTTGCCCTGTCTGTTTCAGATTCTAGATTTTAGATTTTTGTTTTTTGTTTCTTAGATTTTTAGATATTTTGATTTTTTAATTTTTAATTTTAATTTTTTAACGGCTTTAATTTTTGAAATGTTAAATTTCTTTCCTTCTTCTTCTCTTTCTCTATCCCTCCACTTCATTCTCTCCAAATATGATATGAGGTTAAGATCGGATTCTAACTCTGCCTGATGAGATCTCAGTTTATAGTAACTGTTGATCGATAACATCGACATGCCAGTGTCGCAGATTTTGTACATGTCTGTGTAAATAAAATTATCATATATAAAGCTCTATTTTGATATTGAGCACTTTTTATAAACCCGGTTAAAATTCTCTGGATTACCACCATGTGGATATTTTTCACCTGGATTATTACCATCATTATTATATATATATATATATATATATATATATATATATATATATATATATATATATATATATATATAAATAGATATTAAATTATTAATACTTACAGACGCTAGCGTTTCAAGCTTATTGTTCTCATCAGTGCAGGAAAGTAACAATTTCAGACGGTCGGGAGGCGCGAACCCGGTAAGCAGAGTCAGCCATATCCACTCGGCCAACGGAAACTGTCACGTAATTTAGGGAAATTAAGATCCATATGTACCTAGAAGCGGGCACAGATTGTGTTTATATATATATATATATATATATATATATATATATATATATATATATATATATATATATATATATATATATATATATATATAAATATAAACACAATTCAGCAGTATATATTGTTTCTATAAATATTCCAGCTGTCTAAGAGTGCTATATTCGTGTTGACAAAATACATCATTGGTAATAACAACTAGAATGTTACTTACGACAATGAACGTTCCGGAATATATATAGTTACTTACACACTGTTTTGCTGCAGTAAATTAGTAGGTGCTTTAGGATATGATTGAAAATAGGGTGTTTCCGACTGTTTGAGATTATAGCCACTGCACTGTCGACACAAGTCTATAAGAAAAACTTACTGTCCATATAAAAAAATATCAGTTCGATTCATACTTATTAGCTTCTACACGGAGGTGAAGGGCGTTCGCTACTCAATATCAGATGATAACATAACTTAGCATTTATACTCACTTTTTACTGCTAGATATTTTGGAAGGGAGTATCAAGTTCCATATATTTTTGTCATTGGTGTATCAATTGATATATTCTAAAATGCCCCTGTTTAGGGTGTGTCAGATATGAAAATGCTTTCAAACAGAGGTGAACCCTGACTAACTTTCCAAACAAACATCAATAAGAAAAGAATTAAAAAAAAAACATCAGCAGGACTTCGCCCAGCGTTAAAAGGTACCCGAGTCATGGCTATACACTGCGTCATACGTGGAAAATAACAATGCAGCTTTTTTTTTTCGAGTGAAACTACCATAGGTAGCGGCACAACGCTGTACACTCCACAAGACCAGACAAATTCTGAATGTTGTACCTAGAAAAAAGACAGAAAACACCAGAAAACAAAACTACAAAATTGCCAGTAAGTATATTAAGATAAAGAAGAAAAGTGTTCACTCAATATTTGAGAAATGTGGCAGATATAAGAAAGAATATCCGAAACTTAACCAAAATGTTTTACTCATTTTAAATTAACGAATTTTATTGTTTTAAATGTGCAAAAAAAATGACTATGAGAAGTAACGGCTCGTTATTTCTAAACATCGGTATACTATGTTAGTATTACAAATAGGAATTATATTATTAAAATTGGAAATAGAAGCCTTTATCAATTAAATATTCATTTTTATTTTTACTTTAATCTGATTAATTTTGGAATAACATTTTATCATCAGAGTTGACACGTATTATGTCAAAATCAACTTTTATTTTGTTTTTGATATAATGTTATTGAAATGGTTTTCATCCGCGGTCTTGTCCTGGTAGTTATGAATTCAAATTCTGGTTGTCGAACGAGGACGCATGAGCATGCTGGTATTTTAGAAATATAGGTCGTTCATTTTAAAACATTGTTGGGTCAGAATTCTTTAAATTGAAAAATGACAGTTTTATCAATGCAATATAATTTTTTATTTTGACTTTAATCTTATTAATGTTGGAATTCAATATTATCATCAGAATTGACCAGTATTGTGTTATTTAAACAAAAATAACACACTTTTATTTTGTTTTTGATATGATTTTCTGAAAATGGGTGTAATCGCGGTTTTGTCTGGTGATTATTGATCTAAATTCTGGTTGTCGAACGAAGACGCACGAGCATGCTGGTATTTAAAAAGAAAATATTTTTAAAATATTTTTTTAAATAAACAAACTTGTTTCTGTTGTTTTTGATCAAACGTCTTTGTAATAGGTCTTGTCTTGAAGGCAAACGAAGAAAAAACAACTTGATGTTAAGGGAAAGTAATACAATTGCTTTTAAACAGTCTACCTGTTTAAATGATGAGAAGTGGAAAATGTAGATAAATACATTGTAAAACTGGGGATTTGACAATCCCACATATTTAAAATATTTTGAGACCTACTTTCTAAGTATTTAGCTATTCCCGTCAGTACTTTCAGTCCAAACCTTCTGCCTCATCACCGTGCGATAGACTTACCACTCTTCTGCTAAACGTGTTGAAAACAGCATGTGCTGCTATATCGTTGTTCGCGTCTCGCGGGCAAGGTTTTACGATCATCGCCGGTTGCTTTCCTCTAAGACATCAGCGAAAACATTTCCCGAAGAAGAAAGTTACAAGTCAAACGTAAACTGTTTCTCTAATCATATATATTTTTTACTTATAGTTACGTATGTATGTCTTCAGATGTTCTTAATGTCAAGTATGTACGTATATGTACACTAACTTCATGTTTTATTACACTAAACTTTAACTGCAGCTGTCTTTATCTACAAATGTATTCATGTTTAGTCGCATGATAAAAGCAATAAATAAGAATATCGCCATATATATTTTAGCGGGCTCACCCTTATAAAGTATAATTAATTAACATAACATTGTGCAATATAATATTCAGCAACATAATATCTAACCATAGTAATGATCATAACATCTATTATACTTTTGCACACATAGAATAAGCATGCTTCATTTGTATCGTAATTTGCCCATCTGTAAATCGGTCGGTCCGTTATACTTCATTTAAACATAATATTTTGATAACTAATCCCGCGCATTAAATAGAAAACTATCTATTATTAAATTCTCCAACTAGTTCAAAAAAGATTGTATCAGTTAGTCATACTGTAAGACTCAATCCTGTTAGTCGGTAACGCCGACATTTTAAATAATATTTTGTTTTGCAATCACGCTTAAGTTGTAAAAAACACATTTATTACTCTATCACATTTACGTATTAAATTACGTTTCTAGTATGTTTGTATTCCTTATACTGTCATTCTGTGTTCGTGACTAACAATTCCCAAGTTAATGACGCCATTATTGGTTAATCAGATTCAACATTTTGATATTCTATTTTTATTTGTATTGTTTCGATGATTGATCATGTTATGCATTTTAAATTATTCTTTTAGAAGTGATCATGGACTGAGTTATGCAGGCAGCCGTGAAGAATGGTTTTCGGTCAAAGATAACCTCGACCAGGAAGGAAATTGCATCCGTTTTCCAATTGTATCGTAATATTTCTAAGGTGAGTAATCTTCTGTCATTTGAAGAATATAGATAATCATGCTGACCGAGATATGCATTTTCTCGTGTTAATACCTTTTAGAAAAATAGCTAATCGGATAAGTTGTATAAAAATTCAACTCTCTTGAGGTAGGAAATATATTAGATTATTTTAATCACATTTTCATTATATTTGTTCTGATTTGTTTTGATCTGTGAAATGTATTAGTATGTGCAATACATGTTCTATGGACTTACCTTATTAAAAACAGACATATAAAAGTAATGGAAATTGTAAGACATGTAGGGCAAATTTAATAAAACTTTAGACACCAAATACACATAATTAATACACTTAATGTAAAGCCTTTATCCTACATAACGTTGGATTCTGAAGACAACAGTTTAATTCACGCAGGCAAAGCACAATAGTATTATTTTGCACCGCCGTACCTGCTAATTTCCGCTGCACCTACCTTGATTAATTACAACCTAATTTGATGTATTACTAATTGATATTACTTACCTTAATATATTTAACATTCTTGGAATTCAGAAATGGAGTGTTTTTTTAGTACAGTATAATTATTGAAACACATGCAGTTCTTTGCATAGATATTTGTCTTTGACTTGACTCGACATGATTTTAATTAGATTGCATTGTGTTATCATGATATTTATTTTAACCATGTTTGCAGATTCATCTTGCCGAATTACTATCGTATGCAGTTTTAATCTTGTAATTAATTAACTGCTAATTCAATGTGCTTGAAATATATACGAAAGCAATTGTAAGGACTGAAATGTGCTTTTGAGAAATATTCCCGAAGTTTTAATTTTTGAAATATATGAGTTTTAGAAATTCGTGCAAATCTTAAGAAAACTTGAAATTAATATTTTATTCTAAAATTATTCCAATAAAATTATTTTCCATATTTACATATATTAAACTAGTCGTAAAACAATGTAATTAAAGAGAATATCATATATATATATATATATATATATATATATATATATATATATATATATATATATATATATATATATTACTTGCACAAGTACACAGACGTTAACATTTTTCTTACCAAATAATCTAAAAATTAAATATTAACACACGTGTAGGAGCGTAACATTTTTCAAGAGACATAGCAAGCACTGGTGAACGAGAATAAACAACGATGTCTTCAGAAAGTGTAGAAATTGTAAGAAATACCACTAATATCTACATATACATATGAATTAAACTAAACCTCAGATCAAATGTTCTCATTGATGTAATAATTTCTTGAATCTTGTTTTAAAACTCACTATTTAAAATCAAAAGTTGGTAAAACTAGTATTAGAAAAAAATGCCCCATCCCCATTTGTAGCAGTCTTTTTCCAGATGACGAAACAATATACAAAAAATAATCTAAACCGGTTCTAAACTTGGAAAAATTAAATAAACACACACAAATACGTGAAGAGTTTTCAGAGTCAAATCACCGTTAATATCTGACATCCATTTTATTTCTCAAAATTGGAACTTTTCTTTATGTGTCTTGGTTAATTTTACACAATAGAAAATGTATGAACGGAGATATTCCTTACGCTGAACATATACACCCAATAAGTAGGTTAAAAAGACAGAATAGTTTTATTTGCCCGGTGGTCGTATGGATAAAGTGTTTGCCTTCATTTCAGTTTCATGCCATCTTTTGGGGATTTGAATCTTACATTAACCATATGTTATACTGTTATAGCGTTCCGGTTATTATCTAGTCGATATCGATCAGCATCATAGACCTGAATAGTATTTTTTTATTAATTTATTGCAATTTAAAGTTTTAGAAATTCATTCGAATTGACGTGCAAAAAGAGGGAACGTTTGAGAAACTTAGATGCAACGCGTAAAATATTCAGTTAATCTCCATTAGAAAGTATTAGAAATGTAATCTTAGATCATTTTTAAAGTCCATTTCCTTACTTCAACACTTCAACAGTTAGTTTAGCTTGTAATCAGAGACAACCGAAATAGAGTTTAATTCATGCTGTAACCGTAGAATTTATTAGTCAATAGAACTGGTAATCTAAGAAGTACATTCTCAACATCATAAGAAAAAAGTAGTTACAAATTATTCCAATATGAATTGTACATTTTACTTTGCAAAAATATGCATTTAAAGATAGGTGTTATTATGCCAAGAAGTGCAACGGACTATACATAATGCATGACGTTATATTAACTCAAATTCAGATAGAGCACCATTAAACAATATAGCTTATGAACAAGTTTACTTCTGTGATATTCTAATCGTCGAGTCCGAAAATAGTACATTATGTCCCAGTAGGAAATGTATAGAGAGCCAGGTCAAGCGAAATACAACATTTCACAACTGATAAGATAGAATTAGTACTAACTATTGCCCCGACGAGAGGGAGTGAGGGGGAGGAAAGAGAGTTAACGGGGGTGTACATGTAGATTGAGAGGAGGGAGTGGGATACGGAGGGGATGGGAAAGAGAGGGAGAAGGAGATCAGGGAGGAGGAATTGGTGGGAGAAAGAAGCGCTGTGGAATTTCCTACTCGGTCCCGCAAGTTATATAATATATATGAATTTGCTAAACAGGACAACGATATTCCGATAACGATATGTAATGTGACGAAAAAAGATTAAAATGCCATTTAGAAACAGTACAAACGAAAACATCATGTGAAATATTGGCATTTTTTTCTTGATTGTCAGGGTAATATTAGAAACATAAAATATATAGATCGAAAGCGGGCTATATTATAATTTCTAGATTGGATTTTTTTTTACCTTGAAGTAGTATTTTTTTGGTTTCTTACATAAATGGGCTTTCTGACTCGTCTGGAGAAATTTCCATTAAAGAAAACTTGAAACATCGTTTATATAGATATAGTAAATGTATCGGATATTTCAATAAAATGAACTATGGATTTAACGGATTTTGCAGAAATAAATACCTTTCAAAGTAAAATACAAAATTAGAGTAAAATTCAAGATTTTTTATTTCTGTCCTATTCTTATTAAATGGTAACGTATTAATGATTAATGGAAGCAAATAAGTTGGTTTTATCCAACAATATGTGCGTTATAAAAACGTCTTTTTCTCAGTTAAAGACAATTGGATTCATCGCGTTTTGCATTCGAACTCTTACTATATATCAGTAAAATAGGGTATCACTTCATAATACTATACAGTTACTATTTAAAAAAAACGCTTATATATATATATATATATATATATATATATATATATATATATATATATATAAATGTTTGTATGAATACCTTCTCCTAGCCTCCAGAGACACTAGATATCGCAGGTAAGGACACTTGGACGGCAAATCTATTATGAAGCGAAGATAAGTAAAAAAAAACAATTTCCAACTGTTTACACTCTGCAAAAGTATGGTTTGAGTCTCGTGACAAGAAGTAGTGCAGGAATACTGGTAAACAATATCGAGATGATCAGATAACAACTGTTGTTATTTCGGAGTTTCTGTTTCTTCAACTAGTTACTAAAATAGGTTCCTGAATATTTGACTATTTAATCCATAGGTGAAAAAAGGTATTCCTTAATTCAGGCTATGAACTTAAGTATCATCATATGCTTAGTCTCTTTCTCTCACTCAATTTCTCTCTTATTCTCTCTCTCTATATATATTCTTCTCTCTCTCTCTCTCTCGTTCTCCCTACATATATCTTATCCTAATCTATTTTAAAGAACTTGACTCAAGTTTCCATGCATGTAAAAACGTTAATATATAGTAAAAAAAGAAATACATAACACTTTTTCTATTAGATCAAGGGGTAAACAATGGGCTAGCATCTGCTTCCAATCGATGTATAACGTTTTCTGTTATTCGTGTCGTGTATATTTCCTAATTTAAAATTAAGTTGTTTTCTTCATTTAATATTCTATTACGATATGCGGAAAAGCAAGAAAACACATAAAGCAGCAATAAAATCCCTTTCAATAAGTTCTTCTGTTTATTAATTTATCCCAAACTTGACATAACAATAGACGGTTTAAAAAAAATGTATCGAATGAGTTTGGCGAAAAGACAAAAATAGTTCTTCTAATATCATGACAACGGAATAAATCGACATGTTTTCTATCGATAAAAAGAATTCAGAATTATGCAAAGATGAGATGAATCGATATATTTGTGAATGGCGAAAACGGAAGTTCCATCCTATGATTACGGTGAATTCTTAATTAGTAAAACTGTGGTGTTTCAAGTGGTAATAGGTTGCACTTCGTTCTCTAACTGTTGTTACAAAAACAATTGTATGCACAAAATGATATCTCTTTCTCTCTCTTTCTCTCTCTCTCTTTATCTATATATATATATATATATATATATATATATATAAACAGTTACATTATGTTAGACGCACTGCCATTATTATCTATAGTGATGATTTCTTTATGAATTATATTATAAGTGAAGAATAAAGAACCACAAGAAAGGGAACAAAGTTGAATCACTTCTTAACATTTTTCTTTCTCTATGAGAATGTTTTTTTTTAAACAACCTTCATAGAGAAAGAAAAATCTTTATATCTCTCTTATAATATAAATCATTAAGAAAATCCTCAGTATAGATAATAATGGCAGTGCGTCTAACATTATTTCACGGTTTATTAAAACATTGTACCTACAAAAATCTGTTCATATATATATATATATATATATATATATATATATATATATATATATATATATATATAAAGGATTCAATGAATTAGAACATTACAATTGTTTTAAGAATTAGAACATGAAGTCTAGTATGGCGTACGGTCGTTTCCAAAACATTTTGGAAATACTTTATTTTATTTTATTTTATGAATTAACAAAGCTACTTCAAAACGTCTTCATCAGCCCCTTTGGCACCACGTCTTACAGAAATGTAAAGAAAAATAACAAGTTCGTCGCAGAGGAACATCTATCGACAGAAAGAGCTACAGAGATAAATATTAGAAAAACGAATAAGTTACAAATATAAAATAAAAATAGAAAGATAAAATGATAATAATAATAATAAAACATTATAACTATTAACATAAAAATAAGATTAAAAATTAAAAAAATACAATATAAAATATAAAAAAATAAAAATATAAAAAAGAAAGAATGAAATAAAAGGATGAAAAAGGTAAAATAAAATGGAATAAAAATTAAAATACAATTAATAATAAAAATAATTATATAAAAAAATAAACAAAAAATAAAAATATAAAAAATATATAAAAAATGATAGATTAATAAAAAATAAAAAATAAAATAGTAAACTAATAATATATAGAATAAATATAAAACATAAAAATAAGAAGATGATAATAAAAATTAAAAATACAAAATAACAATATAATATGAATATAAAAGAAATAATTAATATTAAAATAAAATTAAATGAAATAAATAAAATAAAAATAGGAATTAAAAACAACATAGAGAATATAAATGAAATAGAAACACAAATAAGTTTAGAAAACAAACGTTGAATGTTATCAAGGCTCCTTTTATAATTTGTTTAATGAAAACATCCTGTAAGAGGATGTGTAAAGCAAGTGGGGAACAGGAAGAGCATACGGGAAAGGTATTGACAAAGGTATTTTTAGGGCGAGAAAAAACACCTTATAAAAGACTATTATAGGAAAAGGGTCATGGGTGACCAGGAAATAGGGGATGTAATAGAATAGGGGTTTAATTGGGACTATACCAACAGCACTGCACACATAAGTGCATGAGTACATATGAGATATGAGGCAAGAGAACCAGTTTCTTATTAATTACACTGGCTCGTAAGGAGGAGTGAACCAGCTTTTCAGGAAATAAATATTATATCTTACCGATTGTGCTCCTATACCAATTCAGCATTGAAACCAAAAAGTCAAACTGGAATGACATTAGATGTGGGAGGGTGGAGTATTTCAGGACATATTGTAAATAGAGTCTGGCCGTTAATGACGTATTTTGGAGAAAATCGAAACAAACAGAATCTGTGTTTCGATGATCGAATATATTTCCTGGGTGAATTGAAGAAGATCTGTTATGGTTGGAGGAGATAAAAATATTGTGTTTAACCTACGTTCCATTGGGAAAAGATGTAGACAATCCTCCGAGGCGTACGTCCTTTCAACCTTATAATTTCTTTTACATATGTCTTATGTATGTAATCCAGTTGATTCAGCGAGTCATAAGTAGTTATTCCTCCACGGTAAAGTTTCTCATGGAAATCAAGAGAATGCGACTGCTTAAGTGATAAAAGGAGTGTGCCTCACGTTTGCGACGATTGAGTTATGAGGGCTAAGTTAGGGGTGAGAATTAAATATGGACAGTTGGACATTAAATCTTAGGGTGTGGGAGTCATTAAGTTTAATCCAACAGGTGTGTAGATAGACTGAACAGAGACGTTTTGAATTGGGGATTGGAAGAGTAATTCTAGCATTCATGGCATTGAGGTAAGATGACTCATATTTGTGAAAGTGTTTATTTTAAGATTAGAGTTATTAGTTACTTCTTTTCGATGTTGAATAGGGGGGCTGATTTTTGTTCGATTAGTTCCTTACAGTTAGACACACACTGACACACACACTGATACACACACACACACATAGAATTACACTCACAGACCTACACCCTTATCGACGTACATTCCTAGCGCATTGGTAAATTATTTAAAGAAATTGGAAATAGGCAAAAGGCACATTTGGGGTGATTATGAAGTACTTATTTGTCCGACAAGATAGGACAATATTATAGAAAGGGGGGAATTAAATTTACTATATTCTAACTAGGTATACGCCTTCAAAAATAAATTAAATAGGCAATGGTCATAATTGTGTAAGTAATTACCGCCTTTGTTTTCTATTAATGATAATGGAGGGAAGGGCTTAGATGCGAGTCATGAACGATTTTAGGAAGTAGGTAATGACCGTGAAAACAAAGAAGTGTAATAATATAAGTAATACTACTACTAATAATAATAGTAATAATTACAATGATAATGATCATGATAGTAATATTAATAATAATTGGAGTAGAAAAGCTGAAGAGCATAATCGTACCAATCCTAACCATATTTGTAATAATAATAATAATAATAATAATAATAATAATAATAATAATAATAATAATAGTAATAATAATAATAATAAAAATAATAATAATAACAATAATAATAATAATAATAATACCAATAATAATGATGATGATAACATTAATAATAATAATGAGTATACTACTACTACTACTACTACTACTACTACTACTACTAATAATAATAGTGGTGATAGTGATGATGATATCAATAATAATAATATTTTTAATAATGATAGTGAAGGATAAATCGTATCACTAGAATGAGATCAGCCTTATATACGGTTTTCCATTTTTACATTATTTATAGACTTTAACAAAAGAACACATCCTACATATGCAGGAGAATGGACCGAACAATGGTCCCAGCGCCGCCCTTCGGATTAGTGGTAGCATATCATTTAATTAGTTCCCTTGGGGATAGTAGGTTTAAGTTGGTTAAAGTGCAAGGACAATATCTCATTTATGCTGGAATTAAAAATAATAATAATGATGATAATAATAATAATGATAATAATACTATTAATAATAATAATAATTATAATAATGATAATGATAATAAAATTAATAATAATAATAATGATAATAATAATAATGATAATAATAATATTAATAATAATAATTATGATAATGATAATAATAATAACAATAATAATAATAATAATAATAATAATAATAATAATAATTATAATTGGTTGTTTTAATTCATAGGAAAAAGGGTTTTCTAATTCTATGTTACTTTTTCCTCCATTATATAAGGGGTTTTAATAGGTATTTTAGAGTTATACTAATGCTTAAACATATCAGACCTTTTGGGAAAGTAGAGAGAAGATATCCGACGTCTGCTCCCGAGTTACGGTGGGGTTTTGGGGTTAACGCAACATGGAGATTATTAGAGAGCTATAGATTAAGGGCTTATGGGAGTGGGGGTTCGGCTATAGGGAGATATTTGTTAACTATAGGGAGTAAGGTCGTTGGAGGGTGTGTATCAAGGGTGAAGGAATCCTCCAAATTGGAAATTGATCAAATTAGCGAGATGGTATTAATGGTGGAGAAGCGGTATTAGTAATGTTGATTAATAGTATATACTTATATATGGGTGCTGCTTGACATGGACAGGGTTGAGGTACCTTCAGGTAACTTAGCTAATTCTTACATCGAGTTGTACGTAGTCAGTTATTAGCTGATTAGAAGATATTATTACTCGGGGTTATCAGTGGCCTGACATTTGACTCGGGATGCCATAGGATCTATATTAGGATTATGACTATTTCTCAATTCGGTAAATGAAGGGGTAGACAGAGGGGCGGGGATGTAGAGGGGAGTATGAGTTGAGATTTAAGGGACCTTAAAGTTGTTGTGTTTATACTATGTTTTGTGGAGACAACTTGATAGCATGTCATCTTTTTTATTTAGAAGAGCTCTATTACATTTAATGATGGCTACGGCTTTTTGCCTACATAATGAGCAGTACCTATCAAGCGGTTTGAAGGATTTATATTTCTTGGCCACATGCCACTTTATATTTAATGTTTCTATCGTTTAGGTACCGGATATGCGCAGCTAGTGAAGTATATATATATATATATATATATATATATACTTATATATATATATATATATTTTTTTATATATAGCAATAATGACGCTGTCAAAACAGTTTCAATTACATTAGGGAACTTAATATATGGTCATTAATACATTGGTGACCATTATGAAATTAAATATGCTAAATTTAGGACTACTAAATCGACGAATTTTGCAACAAAATGCATACATAATCAGACAAAGTTAGATGAAATTTATCGATATTGTTTTTGTAGGTTTAGACTTTGAACGCGTTTATTATTTGAGTAATGTTCTAACTCTTGCAAGAATTTAATTTTTAAAATAGACTTCGAACACGTTAATTGTTATTCATTTACGTAATACTTAAAATCGAGCTGGTGATAAAAAATCAACTGTAATTGTTGAATTTGAATACACATACATAGCAAGCAATTTTCTTTTTCAAATTAAAAGACGCGTTTATTTATTGTTATATTATTGTAAGTAATTAATTACTCGCGATGATAAAATAACAACTCGACTGCAATTGTGAATAGTAAATTGAAAAACTAGCAATATTGTTTTCCAGATGAAGCCTTAGCATACGTTCATGTGTTGTTTTATATTTCAAAGTAAATTGTGATCGTGACAATGAAATGCAAACGCTATTTTTTCAGTTATACTTAACTCGCAATGTAGACAATAGACTGTTACTATTTTGGTGCTTTAGGCATAAATCCTCAGCCACAACCGTGGGACACGCAGTGTGCCAGTATATACGGAGAGTCTGAATGCAAAACGCGATAAACGCCATTTTCAGAATCCCGAAACTGTCCCTACAAAAAGTGTTGCATTTCAACACTCGACGACACCCCAAACCTATGTGTTACATAATATGATACCAAAATTATTACTTTTTGATTTCAATAAAAATAAGCTTTTATTAGAAGTCTAGATTTAATATATTCGTGTTTTCATTGTTTAAGGTCTCAATTTAAATGAATTAGATTTATCGCGTGTTGCGTTCAAACTCTTCATATATATATATATATATATATATATATATATATATATATATATATATATATATATATATAGTCTCGGAAGTTTCTCAACCATTAAAACTATATAAGAAAAAAAAAGAAACAAAAAAAACACTTTTAGTCCCAAGTCTTTCAGCGGAAAATCACTCATGTAAGTCAATTTATTTTTTACAGTTATTATATTAGTTTGTTTCTTACACTATTTTAAGGGATCATCAGTTGTTTACCATGAACAACTGTTTCGGGAATATATATATATAATTGGGTATCGTAATTTTCTTTAAAGGTTCCAATTTTTAATTCATTAAAAATATTTTTTATTTAAAATAAAACCTGCAAGCTTGAACATTTTAAATGTTTCTTTTCATTATTCCAAATATAAAGAGTTAAAAGGTAAAAAAATCAACCTGTCAGAGTCGAGGGAAACACTGCACTTAATTGGGACTTTCTGTTATTTATATTTTTAAATATAGGATCTATCTGACATGATGAAATTTTATTAATTAACTGAGGTCAAATAACTATGTTTCCATTGCTGATGTCGATGGAAATAGAGCTGATTCATATATGTCATAAAGGTGTTACTATTATTATTCAAATAAACGCAGTAGATCTGATACGCACGTAACATGACTTATTTGATTCAATAATCAACCACAATATCTGTTAGGTCGAAAAGTAAAAATTCAGTGTAGCTCAAACATAAATTAAGCAAGAACAAGAGTTTGTGAGGCGATAAAAACGGATTTAGTAATAAAATAAAGCGGCGCTCGGGTCACACTTTGTAACACAAAAATATTAAATCTGCGATGTGTCTTACTAGATCAAAGAGACGGAACCTGACTCTGTTACACAAATGGAGAAGAAAAACAAGAAAACAGATGAAAAAGCTGATGTAGAGTCTAACTCTGTGACAGGGAAGTGAAAACTGAAACTAAAACATACGTACGAGGCATGTCTAAAAATATTCGACCTTAGGCCGGAAAAAAATATTTCAAATACGTGAAAACGTTCGAACCCTAATCCCTTTTAAAGTAGGCACCTTTGTGCTTGCACACACTTAGCCCACCGATCCATCCACTGCCAGAAACACTTTTGGAAGTCTTATTTTGGAATGAGGGTAATCTCCGCTGTAGCGTTAGTTCAGCAGATGTTTGAAGAAGATGTGATGGGTTAAAACGATTCAGAAATGGCCGCACATCAGCGGAGAGTGATCAGCGTTCTGGCAGGCCCCAAACTACTCGGAGTGCAGCTGTTGTTGACAGGGTGCGATAAAAGAGATAATGTGGAACGCGACGGCGTGGTTGAACACCATTCCAA
This sequence comes from Sepiola atlantica, assembly GCA_963556195.1. Lineage (NCBI taxonomy): Eukaryota > Metazoa > Mollusca > Cephalopoda > Sepiida > Sepiolidae > Sepiola > Sepiola atlantica. Next base: position 188,996,004 of record OY744519.1, on the reverse strand, counting down.
AAGAAGACTTTCAGAGGTGTTTCCGGCAGTAGATGGATCGGTCGGCTAAGTTTGTGCAAGCGCAAGAGGCCTACTTATTTATATGTCACGCATTTGAACTATTTGTGTGGGCTCAGATTGGATACTTTTTAGACACCTTTCGTATATGCAAATGGTGTGGCCATCTCATATGAGCGTTAAGTTAGTTAAGACGTAAGCGTAACAAACAAACGAAACTAATCCTTCAAACTTACGCGTGGCAGTCACTCAACATGGTAACGACGGACAAAGCTTTTCTTAGAAATACAAGGACCCATCACAAATAGATAGTAACGATATACAGACGTGTCTAAAGTGAAAATGTTATTGCAGAGAAATACATTTTGTTAACTTTGAATATATATTCCTACAAAAGTCGGCAAGTACAAATGTTAAGATATCTTTTAATTATTGAATCGAAAATAAGTGTTTACTTTGAAAAGATTGCGTGACGTAGTTTAAATCTAAATCAGAAATATACGCCATGAAGCAAGTTATAACGCATATGAGAAATTATCATAGGCAGTGCAAATAAGTATGCGATTAAACCCCGGTCATTTTAAAACTGATTTTAGTGAGAAAAGCTTATTTCTAAGAGTGTATAAATTTGCGTGCATGAAAGGTTGCTAATACTGTGTTCAATGTCATTTGTAAGATGCCCCATATTGTAATTCGTATTTCTATTAGCGAACCGCTTGAGTATCCGATAACGGGCCGCATAGTCTTGTACAAATCACGTACATTATATATCACATGTACACTCGATAATGGCGCAAGATGTTCAACTTACTAAAAACATACGCTTGGAAATCGAATACTGCCTATGTCAAGTATATACACATGTAGATATGAAATAACGGACGTAGATATAATGCTAGAGATAGAAGGATAGAAGTTGAATTGTCTATCCTCGACACTCAGCTTTTGTAACACCAATGGTCACTTATATACCTATCCAAAAAAAGAACAGTAAGACAAAAATATCTTCACAAAAATTACACAAAATATATTAAATCTCTAAACTTTCGATGTCTATCTCTTCAAGAAAATAAAACAAATCGATGTTTTTTTTACATCGGGACCCGCGCTTACTTTCACCCCGTCGTAAGAGTTAAGGTTAAGGTTAGGTTTAATGGCAGGGTCAAAGTTGGGGTTAGGGTTAGCAATAGAGTTAGGGTAAGGATTAGGATAAGGGTTAGTGTTTAGGGTTAGGGTTAGGGTAAGGGTAAGGTTAGGGTTAGGGTTAGGGTTAAGGTTAAGGTCATGGTCAAAATTAGTGCGGGTTCAATGTAAAAAAGTACTAACAAATCAATTCTTATTTTTGAATGAATTAAGATTTACCTTTTGCAACTTGCTTTCTCTCCTATTCTACTGCAGTCTTTGTCTCCCCCTACTTCCATATTGTTCTCCCCTATTCTTCGTGTTATCATATCTCTTTGTTTTACATCCTTCTTTCCGACCCTTCCTCTCTTCTCTTCTAATGTTATCTTCTTCCATATTATTGCATGTTCCCTTCTTATTCTTATCATCCCCTGTCTTCTTTCTCCCTCTCTCTCTCTCTCTCTCTCTCTCTCTGCTTCTCTACCTCTGATTCTCGCTCCACTATCGCGATCCCTCTTTCTCTCATCCCATATATTAGTAGCTATCTCTTCTTTTATTTCTTTTCCCCCCTTTTTGCCTTTCAACTTCTGTATCATACGCTTTCTGTCTACTTATTTCCCAAAATGAGTATTGATTTACGCCTCTCCAGGAGTTAGGCACAAAACCAGATGTGACCCAAGGTCGGGTCGGGAAAGTGGGGTTTGAAAAGCCAGCGCCCGAGAAGGTGAGCACTCTGGCCATTAAAAATTGCCTGGGCAGCCCCGTCGGCATTCCTCGGTAGAGGCGCCTCAGACAGTAAGCAATAAACTTACTCCTCCCCAAAGAAGGGGAGGCAAAGCCTGGGAGGGTGGACCTCGTAGAACTGCACAGGACAGACCCATTGGCCAGCGTAAATCAAGCCTCGAAGGCCAAGACAATACCAGTCTATGGGGTGCAGTATCCATCGGAACAGATACTACACTTTGACTTTAGCTAAAAGGTCAAGAACACTCCCAAAATGAGTAACGACCAGAAAAACACAGTTTACACTCACACCGATTAAAAAAATACTTTCAGTTAGATTCATACATAATAAATATGCACTTTCATAACTTCCTTAGCACAGATTTTTTATAAACATTTTTTTTTTTTACTATTTAAATAAAAGTTATATTTCCAGTTTTATGATTTCTTTTGATCAAAAATGTGCGTGTGAATAGAACGATGTATGTAGATACATAAGTATATTTACAAAAGTATAAATAAACGAAATCGTACACACTTCGCCGGTGTTTTCTTGTAAAACCATTTTTTTTAATTAAAACTATTCTGCGTTGATTTGTTTTTATATTTCTTTTGCTTCTTGCTCAAACACTCTTTCCACTCTCATCCCTTTGGGGCTTACTCTCCCTTTCCCACTTCTCTTTTTCTTCTGTAATTCTTACTTTCTTTCGTTTACTGTTCAGGTAAACTGCGTATTTCTCTTTATCTTTCCCTTTCTCCTCCCCACTGTCTTTCCTTACGTCTTCTGTTCAACAAAACCATTTCACTTATCACATGAAAACAAGTCAGAATTATCTCTTAATGAAATTAGATAAAAAAGTTAACATGTTTTCATTTTGCTTGCAGCAATGTTCATACACACTATCTGTATCTGTCTCTCTCTCTCTCTATCTGTCTTTCTGTCTGTCTGTCTGTCTGTCTGTCTGTCTGTCTCCCTCTCTCTCTCTCTCCCTTTTTATTTCTAATGTTCCTGTTTATTTAATTTCTACTTTATGTAATCATCCCCTTTCTCTATTGTGTGCCTTCAGTTTTTGTTCATCTCTCTCTCTCTCTCTCTCTCTCTCTCTCTCTCTCTCTCGATATATATATATATATATATATATATATATATATATAGGAAGAGAGACAGAGAGAAGTAAACAATGAGAAAATAGATAGTAAAAACGCAATATGTATTACGTCATCAGTTATTGAACTCAAGGTGTTTCAAATAAAAAAAATTATTTCCTTAAGCCATGGGTGTTCTAAGAATTAAATCTTATTTTATTGTTAATATATATATATATATATATATATATATATATATATATAGTACTCATTCTCTGTGCGTATAAACTTTTCTTTCTGATAATCGTGTTTCCTTTTCTATATATGTTTCTGTTTTATTCTTTTCTCTAAACCTTTTTTATGATCGTATGCTTTCTACTTCGATCACATTTTATAAAAAGATTCATATATATTTAATAACCCAAAATAAATGCGATAATATGGTTTTTATTTTTAAAAAATCGGCTGTCATTGTTCTAATTAGGCGTCATTTATAATAAATTGCATGAAACCTCCATTCGTGTCTTTTAACTATATATATATCTATATATATATATATATGAAACATATTTGTTGTTGTTTATAATCTACGTACGTATACGTTTCATCTCTTTTCAATCGAGACTCTTCAGCGTAGAAGTATGACTATTCACTATCGGTCACTCGGTTCGAAACCTTGGATTATAAGTATTTTTCAACTTCAATCCAACGTCTTAAACCTCGCGGCCAATATTTGAACAGCTGATAAACTGTGGTAGTTTAAATACATTTATAAGCGGCGATGGCGACACAGGCATTCTACTTATATTAAGGAATGATGCATTATAAAGCAAATGACGTCACGCTGTATTTGCACTACTACTAAAGTGCTCTACTAATTATTAAGGAGCGACAATATATATATACATATATACATATACATGTATATATATACATATATATATATATATATGTATGTATATATATGCGTGTGTGTTTGTTAATCTTGCCCTTTCTTACTTTATGTTTATTCAACCACTTTCTGATATGTTCTGATGTATCTCTGAGGATTTGAAGTTCCCCTCGTTTTAGCTGGATTATTTTTTATATACGTCCTTATGTCATGTGTATGTAACACACACCTATGTAAATGAGATGGAAAACTAATTTGTCATTTTAATTCTATATAAGGATAAGTATATTTCTATGAAATAATACTAATAAGTATATAGAAGTAATTAAACTAATAATTATTAGTAACGGAATAAGAAAAACCTGTAACAGATACATTACAGTTACTTTATTTTTTTAATTAAATCAAATACAATATAGCGGTGGTGTTAACAGTATTTTTTCTAGGGGGAGGCATGTCTGAGGCCACACCACCACAATTCGTAAAGTTCAAGAATTGCTCAGAATATATATTCAATAGGACATAATGAATGGTTCATTAGTTAATGTGCGAATGATATACATAGTAATATATCAAAATATACACATACGTAACATCATAGAACTACTGAAAGGATACCCATTCCAGAACGGACAAAGTAAATTCTCGTAACATTCTTGCACCAATGTTATGTTCTCTTTCGAAGATTTTAATCAATTTATATTGATACTAAATTTTATGTCTAGAATCTACATTAACATGTTGATCTAAATACATAACATGATATTGATTCTAGAAAATATCTGAAATTTAAGGCTTAAGCTTATCGACTCTTGGGCAAAAATTAACCTCAAACAATATTGCTTTAATTGGTGACTAATTAGTATGAAAATAACGCAATGCAACTCTGATATATTTTAACTTTTTACTGGGAGAATGTGCTCGTATTATGCCTCCTAAAAATCATTTAACATTGCTAAAGAAAACTGAAATGTTGGTAATATTTATTAATTGATGTGTAACACGTATTTTTGAATTTCACAAATTCTGAGGTATCTGAATTTTCACCAATGTGTTCTACCTCTTAGCCTAAAAAAAAAATAAATACTCGCACGAATAGAAGCTTTGGTTCCAAACTTATAATGATCAGTAAATTAATTAAGGTGTGAATCATGTACATACACATATAAACATAACTAACTTAATATAAATCTATCTCCTTCTTTCTTCTTCTCTCTCTATCTGTCTGTATGCATGCATGTCTGTTTGTCTGTCTTTCTCTCTCTCTCTCTTTTTATATATATATATATATATATATATATATATATATTACTATCACTAAGGCTATCTCCTTCTCATGCTCTCTCTCTCTCTCTCTATATATATATATATATATATATATATATATAAATATATATAAATAAATATATATATATATATATATATGTAAATATATATATGAATATATATATATATATATATGAATATATATATATATATATATATATATATATAAATGTCTGATTAAACAACTGTGACAATTCTTTTTTGTTTCTTCTTTGATTGGCAGACTAACGATATAATGTTCTATTCAATGTGAACATGAACTCGCCAACACAAGTAAAAATGTAGTAAAACCAAATTGCAACCTACGCCTCTCCCTATTTGAAGGCTTACTCATTCGAGCCAACTAACCTACCATTAACCAAGCTCGATACGAGGTGGGGGGAAGTATACTAACATGCTATTATTAATGATTTTTAAAAAAATCATCTTAATCAATTTTCTCAAATAAATTAACTAGTTTTTATTGATCTAGCTCCTCATGAGCCTGATAAAGACCCATGGGAGGCAAAAACGTTTGCATTTTTCGCGAGTTACTGTTCACCCTTGGGAATTGTCACTGTTGTTTAATCAATATATATATATATATATATATATATATATACATATATATATACATATAAATATATATATATATGTATATATGTATATATATGCATATATATATGTATGCATATATATATATACATGCATATATATATATATATATATATATATATATATATATATATATATACATGTGTGTGTGTGTGTGTGTGTGTGTGTGTACTTTTCCGATATGTTTTTTCATGTTTAGTTCCCTAGTTTATGCTGGAGAGAACATAGCATTTACAACTTATCTTGAAATAAATAATAACAACTCGGCCTCTGTATGTGTATTTTGGAAAATTCGTATTAACTAAACTTCAATGCTTTCACTCGTTGTCTCGTTTGAAGCCAAAACAAATGTAGTTTGCTCTTCGTATTCCTCTTTTGTTCGCTTCCCTTTCAACATATTCCTTCTTCTCAATTGGCATTCTGTCAATCTATTTTCCCTAATCAAATATTTCAGCAGACAATGTTGACTCTGATCTCATTTTGTATTCAACTCAGCCTTGTTACGTTGCGAGGACTTTAAAGCGGACGCAATCCACACAGACAACCAGATGTGCCAGGTGCTGACGATAACAGCCGCTTGATAAAGTAATGGAGAAACTTTATAAAAAAAGATTGACAAGAGTATTTATAATAATTACTCATGTACCTATTAACAATGTGAAATGATAGTGTGTCGAATAGTTTAGAGGTTTCAATGTGCGTTCAGGAACAAACAGATGATTCAAAAGATAAATGATAAGCTGTAGGAACTTCTAATATCGACAGTCATAGCTAATTAATATAATTTAAAAGCATGTAAGTGCTACAAGCATGTATTGATAAACATTAGACGTGTACAGTCACGGAGTCTATAATTATGTATACATTATCCCATCTCACTTGTACATTAATTCAGTCCGATATAAATTTGTTAGGATCCAGTATACCTTCCATGTTGGTATTGTAAAGAAGTAAATGGCTATTCATAGGCATCGTGTTATTTTAAAAGGTATGATAATGGATAGCTTAGTATGACAATAATTCATACCGACATTCCTCTCCCTTGACATACACACGTATACACAAACAACTCTCCCTTATTCTGATTTTTCAGGCATAAGGGAAATAACTCGTTTATTTAAAATCAGAGTAACTCCCCTTTAGTACATGAACACGGCTTGAAAACCGACACCCCCTGACAAAATATGCACCAGTTTCGGGTAAAAGAATAAATTTTTTTATAAATATTAGATATTATTCATTCCGGGATACGCTACACACACATACACACACCTGCAACTGCCCTTTATATCATAGTATACCTGAATAATTGATATTGGCTATCGGTGTCTCGGTCTCTCTGATTAACACTTCCATATTGGCCCTGCAACCATTCCATTGATAGCATAAGAGTTTTACATAAGGAACATTTTAATAGCCTACCATGCTATTTATCTTTCAGTTCCACTGTTTCTGAGACAACACATGTGTGTACTATTGTCATGGTTTAATTGCAAGGTACAGTGTTGACACTTCTAATATTGTTTAACCATGTGTTTTCCCCGATAAATACATCTGGCGCAGTACAGAAGCGATGATCAGAATAACTGACTAACTTTCTGCAGCTTGACAACGTTAGGTTTATTTGACAAAGAATGTGTCGTCGTCCTTGGAATGCACAAATGGTCTCCGATGTGTTTGTGGCAAGGCTCAACGTCGCTTAAATCCGGTGATCAAATGAACTCCGGTGTGTAAATGTGATTATTTCATACAGTCTTTTAATAACCAACGACGTGTTTATTTATTTTTACGGATGGGCCAAATAACATATCATCATCCACAAATACATCCTACAACTGTTCAATTACTGATAATAAATCTCACATACATGTCCTATAGTAATGAAACATAATTGTGTTTTTTTCTTCCATCTTCTCTGAACATTGGTCTGAGGCAGGAATGGGGATATATGTTTTTTCTAAGTTGGTTGTGCTGAATTTAAATTTATAAATAGATTTCCTCTATCGCCTCTAGTTTTATGGCTTTTAAATAGTCTTATTTTAGTATAAACAGAGAATTAATGTGCATATTTAAAGTATTGCAGCAGCTTATAACAGATAAAAAAGGATTGATAAATAACACTGATTGAATAAATATACTTGGATAACACAATTACACAATTCATAGTACCACAGACAGTCAACAGTGTGTTTTCTTAGAAGATCTGGTGTATTTTGCCTCCGAGATGTCACGCAAGAGCATCCAGCAGAAGCTCCCATCATGCCAGGGTCCATTTGCCTTGATAGTTGCTCTCCATCTTCATAATGTCTTGGTGGCATCTTTCCCCATGCTCATCACTCACTGCTCCAAGGTTTTGCGGGAAGAAGTTGAGGTGGGAATGGAGAAAATGAATCTTGAATCTTAAGTGACATTCGGCACCCCATATCCTCGTAAGACTTTAGCAACTTCTTATTTGCAAAAATCCGTCTTGATATATATATATATATATATATATATATATATATATATATATATATATATATATAGAGAGAGAGAGAGAGAGAGAGAGATATAGATATATATATATATATATATATATATATATAATGTAATGCTATCACTTACATTTAGTGCATAATAACTAAAAAAAGCCATAAGTCACAAAATATTAGAATTAGCCCCGAATGGATATACGCCTTTATGTACCGTATATGCACAAAATGCACACTATGCATATATAAATAACTACAGGCGATGAGTAAAAACGGATTTAAAATTTGAATTCACCACCCCTAAATGAGGTAAAAATGTGTATTTTTGTGCTTGCCTCAATTTCTTTGTAAATCAGTGTAATATTAGACAAACAGTGTCAATCCGGGTATAGGTTTAAAAAAGAAAAATGACGCTAAGATCGAGATTCGTAAATGTCTGCAATAGATACACATAAGCAAAATCAAACTATGATTGTTAAGTAGATAGCAGCAAAAGAGGGAACACATACAACATCAGTGCGAGACAGTCACGTGTTAAGACGAGTCTAATGCAATGTAAGTATACGCATGCGATACTTTAACTTATTATTTAGTTTTCTTAAGTTGTACTAGTGCTCAGAAGAACTGGATGAACTAATACTTGTAAGTATTAGGACCTTCTGCAACTAGATAGTATAATCATCATTATAATACTTGGTTGTAATAAATAAAATGAAGATAATAGAAGAAACAAGATAGTGTGATTCAAGCGTTAGAGCCGCTATGATAGACGGTTGTGATAAATGTTATAATAGGCACCTGTTTCTGAATGATTTTGATGGGGTCACAGATAGAGTACATATTTACTACAACTACCACAAATAATAATAATAATACAAATAACTATAATAATAAATATAATAATAATAATAATAATAATAATAATAATAATAATAATAATAATAATAATAATAATAATAATAAATTCACAACCCTGCATGAAAGAATAGCGCAAAAACTGAGCGGATGTATCCGCAAAACAGACGTACCAGAATGGATGACGGAAGGAAGAACAACACTAATACAAAAAGACCCCAAAAAGGGAACGACCCCCAGCAACTACAGACCGATAACATGTCTACCAATAATGTGGAAAATTCTCACAGCACAACTGAGAGAACAAATCTACCAATCTCTGGACAATCGTGGACTGCTCCCCGAGGAACAAAAAGGATGCCGGAAAGGACAAAGAGGGGCACATGATCTATTATACATTGATCAAAAGACCCTGAAGGAGGTGAAGAGCAGACAAAAGAACATAACCATGGCATGGATTGACTACAAGAAAGCCTACGACAGAATCCCCCAAACATGGATAATTGAATGCTTAAAGATATACAAGATACCAGACAGGATTATTAATCTCATCCAGAAAGCGATGGAAACATGGAGACTAAAACTGACAGCCGGAGGACAATACCTATCCGAGATAAAAATACAGAGAGGCATTTTTCAAGGAGACTCTCTATCACCACAACTGTTTATAATAGCCATGATGCCACTCAACTACATACTCAGAAAGTGTGATGCTGGATACAGGTTTACGGATACAGAACAAAGAATAAACCACCTGATGTACATGGATGACCTTAAACTGTTTGCAAAAAACAAAAAAGAACTGGAAAAGCTGATAAACACAACCAGGATATTCAGCCAGGATATCCAAATGGAGTTTGGAATAGAAAAATGTGCACTGCTAGAGATCAAAAAAGGAAAACTGGAGACGACAGAAGGTATAGAACTCCCCAACCAAGAGGATATGAGGGCGCTAGGAGAACAAGATAGCTACAAATACCTGGGAGTTCTGGAAGCAGACACAATCAAATATACAGAAATGAAAGAGAAGATTGGAAAAGAATATCTAAGAAGAACAAGGAAACTCCTAGAAACTAAACTATATAGCAGAAACCTAGTAAAAGGGATAAACACATGGGCTGTATAATAAGATACTCTGGACCATTCATAGGCTGGACCAAAGAAGAACTCAGGCACCTTGACCAAAGAACTAGAAAACTAATGACTATGCACAATGCATTGCACCGAAAAGACGACACGGACAGACTCTACGTGAAAAGAAATGAAGGAGGTAGAGGACTGGTAAGTATAGAAGACTGTGTGGAAGACACCAAAAAAGAGCTGGAGAAATATGTAACCCAGAACACGGAAAGACTGATCACCACAGCAAGAGACACCAGCCCAACAAACAACCCCGGAAGTACTGAACCCAGAAACAAAAAGACAAGAAAGGAAAACTGGGAAGAAAAACAACTACATGGACGCTTTATAAGACTCACAAGCGATGAAGCCAATGAAAACAGCTGGGCATGGCTAAGAAAAGGACACCTGAATAGAGAAACGGAAACTCTGCTGACGGCCGCACAGAACAATGCGATTAGGACAAACTTTATTAATGCAAAGATAGATAAAACCCAGGAAAACAGCAAATGCCGACTGTGTGGACAAAGAGACGAAACGATAAATCATATAATAAGTGAATGCAGCAAGCTAGCGCAAAGGGAATACAAGAACAGACATGACAGCATGGGGAAAGAAGTACACCGGGAAATTTGCAAACAACTGAATTTCGAATATGCAAAAAAACGGTACAAACACAAACCAGAAACTGTACTAGAAAACGAAAAACACAAAATCATATGGGATATGAATGTACAAACAGACAAACCCATAACAGCAAGGAGACCGGATATGATAATAATCAAAAAGAAAGAAAAATTCTGCAAAATCGTGGATATTGCAGTTCCAGCAGACCACAGAGTGAAGATCAAAGAGACGGAAAAAAGAAGCAAATATACTGAACTTGCCAGAGAATTGAAAGGAATATGGAACATGAAAAAAGTCAGTATAACACCAATAATCATAGGAGCACTAGGAACAGTCCCCAAAAACATGGAGAAAAGACTAGGAGAAATAGGAATCAAAGGGATAACTGAGACCATACAAAGGGCAGTAATGATCAAAACAGCTACAATCCTGAGTAATGTCCTCGAATGCGGAAACCAACCCACATAAGCAACGAATGGAGAACAAACACATGGAAGCACAAAACAACAGAACCGGGGAAAATACAACCGCACGAATGAGGCGCAAGCATAGGCTGACGCCACAAAAATTATGGACAGAGGGTCGAGGAGGGAAAGCGCAAACCAGACCTCCACTGGAAGAGCGCGGACAGCTCTGGGACCTTGGGAATACTTGTTGCCACTCGGGCCCCAGAGGGGACCAACGACCCTTATCAGCGGGAAATCGTTGGTAGGTGGCTGTTGCGATTACCGCAAAATGATCAGCGGTGATGAACGAAAAGAGGTGGAGCATACTGAAGGTCTGAGGAGACTTGTTGTCACTCGGACTCCAGGGAATACCACAGGTTGTCGGCAGTGGGCGACCACTGACGGTGACCAGTGTGATAACTCCTAGTGAGTAAATAATAATAATAAAAGGCGAAGAATACGAAGGACAATAATACCAACAACAATGATATAAAATAAGAAAATTATAAGAAGATAACAAAACAATAAAGGAAATATGCTAAAAAATATTTTAAAACTGACAGCAACTAAGACGAAGAAGAAATAGGGTAGATGTCCCAAAACAATCGATGTTGTACTACAAAGGAGTATACTATTATTCGTAATAATAATATTTCTATTAATTCTTATTTTATTTTTTATAACAATAGTATAAATTATTATAATAAAATCAATGGTAAACGACTGCTGCGATACCGCAAAGTCATTTTGCAGTTATCGAAAAAACATGGAAAGTACTGGAAATCTGAGGAGGCTTGTTGTCACTCACATCTAAGAGAAAACCACCGGTTATTATCAATGAGCAATCACTGACGATGACTTAGGTGAGAACTCCTAGTGAGTGTAAATAATAATATTACAACTACTACTACTACTACTACTATTATTAATAATAATAATAATAATGATGATGATAAGATGATGAAAGAGTAAAAAGAAAATGGGCTTCTCCTACCAGTCTAGATAACTTTTCACATCTGCCAGTATCCTATATCATAACGAAGCCACTATTTCCCCATTCATGGAGTATTGTTGTCACATCTGGGCCGATGGACCAACCACCAATCTCTTCCTCATAGACAGGCTCTAATAATGAGGCACAAATCTAATATGTCCCACACTTTCTACTAATCTCTATTCTCTTGCCCATTACCGCAGTATTGCATTCCCCGTGCTTGTTTTACAAGTACATCAATAAAATGTGTTCCGACGATCTTGCGGCACTTGTGCCTCCTCAATGTAAACACTTACGACCAACCCAACAATCAGCAAAATCTCACCCCTTCACTGTAGAGATCCCCAGATGGCGGAAGGAATTTTACTCTAATACCTTATTTTTCACGAACTGCTTACTTTTGTAATTCCCTCCCTACACACTGTTTCCCAGACTGCATCCACATGTAGAAAATTCAATGTAATGTTAACAAATATCTCGCGGCAGAACTCAATTTAATATTTCCCTCTAATTTACAGTAGCCCATCACATCTCAATGGCAACGTGCTTTGTTGTGTGTGAGCGTATACAAATAAACAGACGTAGAATAATACACATATAAATGTAATTAAATATACATATATGCATTTTGTTGTCAAATATTAATAAGTAAGTCCCAGAGTTGTTCCGCCAGGTAGTGGTTTTACATCATGTCAACCGTAGATATATTATGCCGTAATCGTACATGGTTTGTATTAGATTAATTTGTATTTAGTATATTGCGTACACTACTAGGTTTTCCCTAATAGTGTATGTATGGAGTACTGTTGTCATATATTGACTGATGAATCTCTGTCCCATTTGAGGGTTCTTGAGAAGGTGCAGAAACGTATCTGTAATTTCATTGGTCACGCTCTTTCTTCTTCTCTCTACCCTTTATCTTACAAACGTGATGTTGCTAGTCTAAGTCTTTTATATAACTAGTATCATGGTGTGTGGTCTTCAGAATTATGTGATCTATTTCCTGCTTCTTTTGTCCCAACTCGTTTGACTCGTTGGTCTAGTGGTATCCATTAATTCGTTGTGTTGATACCCCATCATAATACAGCTTCCTATTCCGGTAGCTTGTTTCCAAGAACTACAAGCTTGTGGAACTCTCTTCCTGCTAACTGTTTTCCTCCTACATATAGCCTTGGTCTTTTCAAGACTAAAGTCAATAGAAACTCCCTGCTTTTTCGATAATCATACTTCGTTCTTGTTAGCTCTTTACATTAATTGGATTCATGCTTTGTTTGCAACTATTTCCATTAAAAAAGTAGTCGCTCATTTCGTATTGGCCAAACTCACCGTCGCTTTACTTTGGTAATGCTAACGTTAAACAATGGATATATTTCCAGTTGAATTATACATAATATTATTAGATAATTGAAAATTATGAATGGAAAAATAACATTTGATTTAATATAAGGGCGGTTAAAGACGAGCGTGTTTTTAACATTGGACTTGCAGTTGGGCATATTGTAGTCGGTAGTGAAGCAGTCACGTGGTAATGCTTGATGTTAGGGATACGGAGGAAGAAAAGGAATATATTTTCAGGTGTCGTAGCAAGAAGAGAGGTCTTGCTTTGAATGTCTTACAGAGAGGCAGCAAAGATCGAAGCGCAGACGAGCACCTTCCATAATAGTAAATATAGATTAAAGACACACTACAACAGTTTGTTCTGTGAAAAACAACACCTATAAAGAAGAGAATATATTATTCTCATGAGATTTTGAACACTATTACAATATGTTTTCATTATCAATGGCGTTTCTGGCTCTTGGGAAGCATCAGTAGGTTACATGCCGATATTTAAATATCCACGCTTTTATAAACTTGCGTCATACATTGATAAACCCAAGTGGACGTAATTATTACAGAATCTATACAGTTCTAAGATTGTACTTATACTGTCATAGCTGCATGTTTACCTTGAACCCACTCCTTTAGGACTTAGCAATTGATGTCCTGAAATCATAGCCTATTTTTTTCTACTTTCAAATAGACTAAGTCGAGACAACATTTATGGAATACAGAGGGGGTTTATTAAACTTGATCTTCGTTGCAAATCAAAGAGGAGTGGTGTAGCTATAACAAAGAGAGATAGAGAGAAAATAAAAGGAAGATCGAGTATCGTTGTTTAATCATATTCGTTCAGCCCTATCATTTTACACGGTCACATGATGCGTGCCTCAAAACCTATTATTTTCGTTACTATATATCTCTCCAGCTCTCTCTTTGAGTCATCTGACATACTTTGTCAAAGCAAGAAAGCAGCACATTTCCAAATATGGCAGTCGTATTAAATCTAAGTAATATTTTACTGTGATATAGATAGATAATTGTATCAGGAGCAAGCTACTATTTTGCGGGCTAGAATGATCCCACCATTTTCCCGACAACCTAAGCAAGATATTAGATTTGTGATATTCATCTGCAGATCAACCGCCACTGAAACGACCGCAGTAAAGCGACTCTAATGATAACTGGTCACTGTGAATTCGATCGGAAATCATTTATTATTCAGTGCGCGTGTCAGAAGATCATTCCAGCTTAGAGGAATGTCCACGTTGAAGAACGTTTGCTGATCATTCCTTCTGTTCTAATTATGAAATGCCAAACTTATACATTTCATACATCTTAAATGAGTCAGCTATAAGTGAACTGAAGACAGCACGTGCTTTACAAATAAAAGGGCAACCCGATAGAAGATGATTGTCAACTTTACTTTCAGACACAGACTCACTTTTAATACGGAAGAGTCGACTGACCGCCTGTTTAACAAGAATAGAGTGTATTGAGACGTGCCTATTCAATCGATTTATTTCGGGACGAAAGTGCTGGTAAAAGCGTGACATACAAATTGACATTCTATTTGATACTAAACCTGGACGCAAGACGGGAATTCTTATTCTAAATTAAAAGTTGCAGACATATAAACATTGGATTTAAAACTTAACGCAAACAGACAAACGCAAATCTCGTTTCAAACTTGTAATGCTAAAAGAGAGCCAGGAAAAAAACGTGACAAAAGTTGTTTCTGCTTAGAATTGTTACATAACGAGGACCTTTGTGTATTCGTGTGTGAAGTTTTAGATTGGAAATCCGTGAACATGCAAATCCGAAAACTTTACAAATTTGAAGGTTTTTTTTTAACTGTATTTCCAAGTGACATATCAAATTGGCACATGTCAAACTTCTATTCGACTAACTGTACAATTGTAGGGGTTTTCATATTTTCGTTTCATTTTACTTCAGTCGAAGTTCTAAAAAATCACAGGACCTCTTCCTGTGGCTAACACTTGATCTCCATATGCGATACATCGATATTCGAATATTCCATTCAAGTTCACCTCTCAAACGCCGAACCAGTAAAAGAAGTTAAAAACATCAATGTTCCTCTCATCAAATGACCCGTTTACCATGCTATGGTATATCTTTATTGTGGTATTTTCATATTACCAGATTCCAGGACAAGAATTCATCAAGATAAGTGAAGTATCTAGCTTAGTGCTGTTACTAAAGACAGCCTTACTTGGAAAAGGTGGATCATTCGTCTCTGGTAGCCATGCAGAGAGGATATTATTTGGGCTTGAAATACAATGGTATTTTAAATATATTCTCATAGTGAACTTGTAGGGTTGAGTATCCTCATGTTAAGTTGTTCTGACAAACCCTTGTACGGACAGACTTGAGACACTCGATGACAGTGTCTAATATTGATTTACTCCTCTCCAGGAGTTAGGCACAAGGCCAGTTTTTATCTTACTCCCACAAGTAAGATGTGACCCAAGGTCGGGTGGGAAAGTGGGGTTTAAAAATGACAGTGTCTAGCAGTGTAGATGAGAGTGTGGTTTAAAGATCACAGTGTCTAGTAGGCATTCCAGTTCTCTTCAGTTGGCATTATAGTTCTCTCTAATAAGCAGTCAAGTTCTCTTAATTGGAAATTCAAGTTCTCTCCCTTTTTTATTTTCTTATTTTTTTGTTTTTGCTTGGGATGAAGCATCCTACCAGATGCCAGACATGTACGAGCTATTCCAGACACTTTAGCCGAGAGATCTTTTAAAGATTCTTACCGTCTCTTTAAGTGCAATTGTTTGTATTTCTCTTGCACTCGGTTCACCGGGTATACTCGCCGGGTAGCTTTTCAAATTATTTTTCATTAGTCCTGTTGCTGCTATAATTACTAGGGAGATGTATATCTTCCTAAGATTCCAGTTTCTTTTCATGGTGTACATAAAATCTTGGTATTTCGTAATCGTTTCCCTTTCAGCTCTGTTTGATCCTGCATCATTAGGGACACTGACTTCAACTAGAGTTGCTACTTTCTCCCTTTTGTCCCATATTACAATGTCAGGTTTAACAGCTCCGTTTTCTAGATTTCAGTGGCAGGATTTTTGTGTTTCTTCCTCATTTGTAAGACAGTACTGTCCAAAATTTTTTGACAGTTTTGGTGATAGAAGTCGTTCTGCTTTCTCGGGTTTCTTTATGTTGGCATACCATCATAAGGTTTGGGTTTTGGGAGCTCATCAGATATTGGTTGGCCTGTGCTCACAATAGTGACTCAATGTTGATGGTCAATTTTTGAGAGACCCATACTCCTGATCCTCTTGGTAGATACAGCCTTGGTAGACACTTGTTTATGTGCATTACTATGTACATTGTCAACATTTTTTTTGTTTTAGTTTCTAATCTATTAATGTCCTTTTGTGGCTAATCAATAATTCCAAAGTTGTATGTTATTACTCGCATAGCTAATTGGTTAATTGGCAGATAATTTGTTTTTGTTTGTAAGCTGTGTTTTGAATTTTTTTAACACGGCGTATATATTCTCTGACAATTTTTTCTCTCATCTTGGCATGTTGAATTGAATCCTTATCTTCAATACCAAGGTGTTTGCATTGTTCCTGTTCTTCAAGGTATTTTATACAGTATCTTCATCAAGCTGTATGTTTTCCATTTGGATCTTCTTCCCTGCTCTGAAGGAGCTCTTGGCCCATTTGTCCAGGCCGAACTTAATTCCAATATCTTTGGAGAAGATATTACAATCTGCAAGAGTCGGCTTAATTCAGCATAACAAGTAGCATACAGCTTGAGGTCATCCATGTGGTTGACTCTTTTGTTTAGATCTTGTTTGCGGCCCTGGCTCAGATTGTAGGCACTCTGGCTTTTGTTTAGTAATTTGCTTAGTGGATCAATTGCCAGGCAAAAAAGTAGGGGAGATAAGCTATCTCCTTAGAAGATCACTCTTCGGATGTTTAAGTCAGTGATTTGTAGTGTTCCATTAGTGTGTCTTAATGCCATGGTTGTTTGCCACATATTTATTTGTACTGCCATGGTTTTCTTGATGACCGCTTGAATATTATATAGGTCAAGTCAGCGAAGGATCCATGCGTTGGGTACACTATCGTATGCATTTTGTAATCGATCCACGCTATGCTTTGATGTTTTCGCCTCTTCCTACTGTCCTCAAGGATGATCTTATTGGTCAACAATTAATCTTTGGTGTCTAAACACTTCCTCCTGCACCTTGCTTGTTCTTTTTCAAGGTATGCTCCAGAAGAGCGGTATTCGTAGAGACTGTCTGCAACCAGGTCAGTAAAGATTTTGTAGATTGTAGTAAGGCAGCAGATCGGTCTGTATTTTGTAGAGTTTGTGTCGCAATCGTTTTGAATATGAGGGTCGTATCACCTTTTACTAGCAATGCTGGTGTGGCCTCATCACTCTTCAACAGTCAGGTGAAACAGCTACTCTAATGGCTATGAAGTGCTGTTAGTTTCTTCAGCCAGAATTTGATATATTGTCTATGACAGGTTTTTTGTGATTCTGAAATTGATCTAGCTTTCGTTTTATCATTCCAGACGTTATCTCTGGCTGTGGCATTTTTAAGCTTGCTTTTATTTCTTCGAGCTATATCTAAGATCCACATGACCTCTTGGTTGCATAATCCCTCATTCTCAAACATAGGCCTCCAGTAGTTTTCTAACTCCTTCTCTTCCGGTGGCGTTTCCACCGTAATATTCTCTGCCACAAAATATCGGTAGAATCGCCTGGTATACTTTTTGAACTGTGTGTTCTCAACTTTCACTCTGTGCTTGCTATCATTTTCATGAATTATTTTAATAAGTGCTAGAATTCTACCTTCAAGTTCCCTCACAACGTTTCCAATTTCGTCTACATTTTATTGTATTTAAAACTGAGACAGTGTTTCTCAGCCGTCTCCGCAGTGTTGGGGCGGCAATGAATTGTTTGATTTGAGAGACTTTCTTTTCTTGCAAAGGTTAAGTTTTTTCTGGAGCTTCAGTTTCCACGGTGGTTTTGTGGCTTGTGTTTTGGACTCCTATTGCTTTTGGAATTGAGGGGGTGTTTTCCTAACAATATAAAGCCCTGCATCGTACGTTACTTGATTCAGGGGTATGTTGGCTGGCACAAGTCTTTAGAGAGCGTTGTTTACGTTTTGTATTAATGCCTTTGTAGATCTTGAGGCTTGGGTTTTTAGAAGTTGAGGTATTTCCACCAGCCTCATCATCTGGACTTCTTCAATTGTATTCCCAAGTTCTTCTTCCAATGCCAATTGATCATCATCTCGTTCCAGTAATTTCTCGGGTAATGATGGGGATTCAGGTGCTACCAGTGGTGTCGGTGATAGTGTTGAGGCATCACCTAGGTTCAATGAGGGGCTATCTTCTAATTGTATATATGCAGCTAATGGTGGTAGTATACTTGTCGGGGAGCCCATTGCAAAGGGGATTCTGGTGTCGATGTTGCTGTATGGTGGGTTGTCATGGACCTAGAGTGTTTGACGGCTTGATCCATGGGTGAATGGTAATATCGTTTCTGTTGTACCTGTTTTGCCGTGTTTTGAACGATGATAGACATCGTGGGAATTTTGATTGGGCTTTCAAGTTGACACTTTTTGGTTCTTATGAGGGCTGTTATCTCTGATGCCATATAGTCCATATCAGCTTCATTGAACTCGCTCATGCTGTTATGTCTTTGGCAAGTTATTTTTGGGGTGGAAAATTTATCTTGCCATGGAAGAATATTTCCATCCAGGTCTCTGTACTCTTATTTTGTTTGGTATATTTTGCGTGAGCATATTTCATAGCCCATAACAGTGTCCACCTTTCTTCAATCCTTTATCTAGACTGTTAGTGTTTTATTGCCTGATAGAAAGGTAGTCTTCTTCTGCCTCTCTTATGGCTGCATTGTTTTATAAGGTAGTCTTCTTCTGCTATATATATTCTCATCTGTGGAACAAGCGATCGTGGGCGGGCAACCAGTGTATTTTTTCTTCGGGGAGGGTAGATTCTTGAATCTTTTCAGTCTAGGATTTCATTGGATGCTTTGCTCCCCTTTTCAAAATGTGAGATGGGGTAGCCTAGCAATAGAACCTTTTGTCGTTCAACAGTCCATTGTTGGACTTTTAAGCCTGTTATGTTTCTTTTTTTTGCTGCATTTGATGGAGATAGGACATTTTGTCTCACGGCCTGATAGCTTAACCTGGTTGCCCTTTGTCATCGCTAGAGCGCCATTTCCAGAGTTAGAAACGTTCATACCATTGCTTACGTCTTACTGCCTGGGTTATGAATAGGTTGATGAGCCCTTTTTATCCTGGATGCCAGCTAGCCAGTATTTATTTTTGTTTTTATTCATATTTTAATCCTTCATTTTCTTCATTGTCAACGGCTTCAAATTCATTATTCAAAGGTGCCCTCTATTAATTGAAGGGGTGATCCTATCTGCAATTCGGTAGGCGTGCTGTATGGCGTGAAGAGACATGTATATTCGTATGTGAATATTCTGATTGGAATTCTGTAGAAATGAAAAACCACGAACTTTAAATATTTGAAGTTTTTATAACTGTAATTAAAAGTTGCACTGAGATTGGCACATATAACTATTATGTTCCACAAAATTTACAATTGTAAGGGTTTAAACTATTTGTTTTATTTTACTTCAGTCAAAGTTCTCAGAAATCAAGGGGCTCCATCCTAGGGTAAACACTTGATCTCTATATGAAATACATAGTTATTCAAATATTCTATTAACTTTCCCCTTTCCCTGTCAAATGTTGAGCTTGTAAGGAAGTTAAAAGCATTAATTTTCCTCTTCCTATTTGATCAGTTAACTATGTTATTGTATATCTTTCTTGTTGTCTCGTAGAGTTACCGGATTCCAAGACAAATAATTCATTTAATCTAGTAAAGTATCTTACTTACTGCTGTTACATGATATTACATTACGTTGAGAAGGTGCACCATTCATCTTATGAGTCAGTTTACATACGTTTCTAGGGGATCTTATTTGGGCTTTGAATACTATGTTATTTTGAATATTTGGCCAGGGATTACTTGTAGGGTGAAATATACTTATGTCAGGTTGTCAGCACATGATTAGTCACGTGGGAATCCTTTCATATCTCATTTTAAAAGTTAACTTTTTTATTTTACTGCAGTCAAAGTTCTCAGAAATCAAGGGGCTCCTTCCTGGTGCTAACACTTGATCTCTATATAAGTTAATAAAGAAGTGAAGAACATAAAAACCCTTCTCCCCAATTGACCAGTTGAATATGTTATATTATATATTTCATGTGGTCTCTTAATTTTACCGGATTCCAGGACAAGAATTCATCTAGTCTGGTAGAGTATCCAGCTTAGTGATGTAACTTGAAGTAACGTTACTATAAAAAAGGTGCACAATTCCCCGTGTAGGCCAGTTTATAGCTGCGTCAATGCGATATCATTTGGGTTTCTAATCCTATGTTATTTTGAATATTAGGTCAGGATTTACTTGTAGACTGAAGTATCCTCATGTCAGGTTATCATGACACACCCTTGTATCGAGAGACCGAAGACACTCAAAGATAGTGTCTTGTATGTAATTCAACCTATGTGTGCGTGTGTAATCTCATGTATTGGCAAAGCACATTGTATGGAACATATTGATTTGTAAACTTCACAGGAGAACAGATTCCGTTAGAAACGGTTTCTATATAGTATTTACAACAATACTTTTAAAAAATAATGATACATAGTTGAATACGTTCTGTGACCGAACACTTTACAACAGCTGCCTTTAAGTAGGATTAATATCTCGCTGATTTACCAAGTCGTGTAGGAATTTGAATTTGAAATATAACTCGTGTTCCAGTGTTCGAGTTCGGCACCCGGTTTGAATGATTCTTCTCTACATGTACGATTCCCGTAAAGATAAAACATATATGTATTCAGATAAAAACAATTATTTGTTATCAATTATTTGTCGCCCCCAAATCTTGTATGGGCTCTGTAATGAGTTGTATTAACACAGCCGTCATCGTGGCTTTTAATAATCGAACACTTTACGACACCAGCCTTTAAATTTCTCGCTTATTTACCGGGTTTACAACGAACGTGTGTCCTAAGACGTTATAATTTGAGTTTGAAATATGACTCGGGCTCTTGTGTTCGAGCCCAGCGACTTGTGTGAATAATTATTCCCTGCACTGACGATACCCGTATGGATAAAACGTATACTTATTATAGATAAAAACAAATATTTATAATTATTTATTTGTCGCCTCAAAATCTAGGCTAAGCTCTGTAGTGAGTAATATTTACACAGCTGTCATCGTTTCTTCAATGCAATGTTATTTTCAATAGTCGAACACTAAACGACAGCTGCCTTTAAATAGGATTACTCTCTCGCTGATTTACTTAGTACTCGAAAACGGCCGTGTAAGCTAAGACGTTGTAATTTGAGTTTGAAATATTACTGATATTTAAGGGTTCGAGGTCGGCAACTGGTGTGAATACTTCTTCTCTTCACTAACGATTCCGGTAAAGATAAATATGTCCGTATGTAGATAAAAACAAATATTTAAAATTAGTAATATATCAATTCATATATATATATATATATATATATATACATATATATCAATATATATATATATATATATATTTATATATATATATAAGTTAGTATGTGTATATATACATATAGTGTAATCAGAATTGTATATATATATATATATATATATATATATATATATATATTATATATGATTTTAGTATTGTCACAATCAGACAACGCCGTAGCTTACAAACACTATAAAAGTCACAAACCGGAAGTCATAGACTAAGTTTCGATCACTTTGGGCTCATCAGTAGAACCTAGTTGAACTCCGGGCTCTAGTCTACGACTTCCGGTCTGTAGTTTCATGGTTTGTATGGGCTGCAGCGTGGTCTAGTTGTGGAAATCATTATATATATATAATCTCACATTAAAAATCTAATATATATGATTCTGATTAAAATAAATCTGCAAAGTAACCCATCTCTTATAGGTGCATATTTATTTTTCTCGCACCATTTCATTCAATCTTAATTCACCCGTTCTTAAATAAGTCTTAATATTTTGTCAGCTGTTAAATAAAGAGTGTCGTTCTTAGTTTCAGCCTGACAATCTAATTTAACTTCGTATGAACACACTACAAAATAGTATGTTAATTAAATGACAAAATAAGTATTTGTTTTATTTTATACAAAAATTATTATAGAATAATAATATTTCTAAACAATCATTATGATGTAATTGTAAGAATATAGGTATATATAAACTTATTTTATTTTTGTTTTGCGAGATAACTATCTTAATTTTTTTTTATTTAAATATATATATATATATATATATATATATATATATATCAGTTAAATTCTCATCCAAGGACTGGTATGAGCAATAACTATGACCTTAGCTCTAAGTTTCGATGTTCTGTCTTTTTGTGGTATTGTAGGTCTGATGACACACCCTTAATTGTAAAGTTTACAAAAAGGGTGGTCATGTTACTCACACTGTTACCTACAATACATATTCTATACTACATAATGATAAGTTAGATTGTTCTCGATTTTACTAAGAAAATACATATTACTGATACTTACATAATAAACAATACTTATTTGTAATATATTCCTAAAATTAACTTAATATTTTATGCAGAGAAAATCGTTTCTTCATCCAATTTATTGTATCTAACTTATTTCCAAACGTTTTCGGCGGAGAATAGAAGTTTGCATAAACACTCATCTAAAATGATGAAGTTTAATAAAATCGATAATTGGTCCATATAATCCACCGTGTTGCCGAGATTATTTATTCCAAAATATATAATCTTCTGTTTATTAGTTTAGGAGATATATTTGTACATAGAAAATAAATGAATATATACAGATACTAAACTTTGTTACATTTAAACACTCGACCACACACTCAAATTTTGTTCTGCATAATATGATACCGGTATAATTACTGTTTGCTTTCAACAAAAGTTAGCAAAGATTCGAAGTCTATAATTAATATATTCGTTTTTTTTAATGATTAATGTCTCAATTAAAAAAAATGGATTTATCGTGTTTTGCATTCGAACTCTTCATATATATATATATATATATATATATATATATAATATGTATATACATATATATATATATGTGTATATTATAACAAATCATTGCATTTCGTAATGTTGCCAAGATGTGTTACCTTTGTTCCAAGACCTGCGCAATTTTGTTTATTATGTATTAAATATATATATATATATATATATATATATATATATATATACACATATATATATATATATATATATATATATTATATCGCTTGTCTTCATCTAATCGTAAAAAGGGAAAGTTTATGATGTGTATGTTCTTTTTATATAAAATAACCTTACCTACTGTTAGCGTGCCAGGAAATTGACACGCTAAAGAAAATATTTCTATTCCTGAAATAAAATAAGTTCTTTTTGTATAACTTATTAATCTGAATAGGTCTGTGACCTCACCTATTTTTGCCATTGCTAAGATTACAGAGAATAAAATTCCACGTTTCGCTATGTGTAAAAGGGTTTCGTAACTTATAAAGGGAGCGACAAACGAAACAGAGAGTATGGTGTGAAGTGAGGGGGGTAGATAGAATGAAAGCGTCAGAAAAATAATATTGGAAAATAGAGGAAAGATACAGGAATAAGAAGAACAGGATCGTGTATTTTAAGCAAGTCCGATTTGTTTTGGCAAGAAAACACTTGTCATTGCACTTACTCATACTTTATGTTTTCTCATACCGACTTACACAATCTCTCTCTATGTACACATCCGTTAATTTTTGCGTTAGTGTTTTAACGGAATCTTATGTGTTCGAGAAAAATAAAACATACACATCAAACGTATTATTTTTTAGATGAAATTATTCCTGTCAAACACATCTGAGATTTTCAGAAGATGCAGTTGCTTTTGATATATAAGTTATCTAAACGAATACTTTGGTATGATAAAAAAAGATTGTATATTCAAAGGAAGTAACATTAAATAGGAGATATATTGGGAGGGATGGAAGAGCTTTTAGAAGTAAATCTAAAATGGCGTGAAATGCGAAATATCGAGGAGGGGGTGCAGAGAAGAGTTGAAATGTAAGTTTTATTTTTGATAATCAAACATATAAAATTGGATTGCCGTGGTGTCGGGTGAGGAATAGTTGCGTGCATATGCGGAAGTATCGGTCAGATCTTTATTTAAAATGTAGAAACTTTTTTCCGGGAAAAATAAGCGGGTAAAATGGTTTTCTTTTTGTTGACATCGCAGACATTGGCATGATGCGTGTAACGTGAATCTATATGTTTTCGTTGGTAGTTCATCATATTCTAACATTCCGCTATTATTAACAAAGAACTAATTCTCACTGACTTTTATAATCCGACATTGTTTCCGTTTCTTCTGTATATCTATACTTATATCTGTTCGGTAGGTGTATTGATAACTTCTGAATCTGGTATTACCACGAATAGAATATTTTGATTGATGCTTAAACCTTTGACGCTAAACTCTCCGTCGAAGTTTGAAAAGTCATAATATAAGTTGTTTAATTCAAGAGAAATGTACACAAAGGAAGACATTTTCAAATAGTATCTATATATTACTAATTCTCTTTGTCTTTGTAATTCTTTGTATCTGACATTGACAACATTATTTACGGTTATTGAAAGACTTGCTCGATAATAAAACGTTATTTTAGAAATGGAATCGGTTTGTGTTTGTTATAAGGTAATTAAATTGAATGGCAAGCATATAAACCATAGCAGTTTTATTTTCAACTTAACTGTTATGCATATATATTAAATATTGATTTATATCAGCTGATTATATAAAAAATATGCACATTAAAAAGCGCAAAATGTGTTTGAGGCTATTATGCGTGTACTATATATACGCTATTTCAAATCAGTATTGGAGCATAGCATTAAATCAGTAGAACCTGTTTTGATGTTAATATAGTTAGGATGCATAGGGAAAGTCTTCCGCATTTATTTATTCAGATATATATATCTATCTGTCTCTCTCTATGTCCATCTCTCTCTCCCTCTCACTGTCTCTCTATATAGAGGGATTTATATCTCTGACAATATATATATATATATATACATATATATATATATAATTATATATATGAATCCGATATTTATATGTATGTATCTGATTCACTTTTAAATTAATTAACCGAGCATTATAAATTTTAAAACTGTTGGTTATGTGGCCCATATTTAGTTTCATTAAAAGGGTCAATTCGGCGTCAAAACCTTTCGTAAATATTCAGATATCTCCGATTTTTATCAAAGTTTAACAGTACGTAGTTCACATCAATTAATAAATATACCAATAATTTAAGTTGCTTGAAGTATTTTAAAGAGTTTTACTGAGCATAATAGAGGCACCCTCTCATATTTTGAAAATTTCAATATTTCAGATTTGCATTAAACTTAATTGATATTCATTAGACACTAATTAAGCAAGTTATTTATCTACCCCCCACAGCGGTAAGATGTGACACAAGGTCGGGAATATGGGATTTGAAAAGCCAGCGCCCGAGAAGATGAGCACTTTGACATACAAAAATTGCCTTGCCAGCCCCGTTAGCATTCCCCGGTAGGTGCGCCTCAGGCGATGAGCAATAAACTGACCCCTTTCTCAAATAGTGAGAAAACAAAGCCTGGGAGTGTGGACCTCCTAGAATTGCACAGGACAAACCCATAGACCGGCGTAAATCAAGCCCTGAAGGCCAAGACAATTGTCTACGGGGTGCAGTATCCATCGGAACAGATACTACACTTTGATCTTGGCCAAAAGGCCGAAACCGGCAATTCCTTCTTAAGTCCCATTAATCTTAATCATGAAATGTTTAACGTTTCATGGCATGTAATGTATTTGATGAATATTGCAATAGAGATTTGTTTACTTAATGTATAGTACTATTATATCATTATTTTCATAGTGGCAAAGGAATGAAAAAGTAGTGCAAAACTGTTTTATTGGAGAGATTACTGTAAATTGGCAACATATTTGAAGCATTCATTAACATGTATTTAAGTGAAATTTTAGAAAACCGAAAAATGGGGTAATTTAAATAAAAACCTTTTTTTTTTTGTAAGATTTCGCTGTAAAACAACTTTATCTGGCGAGACTGGTTTTATAGTTTTTTGTGTTTTCTTTTTTCTTCCTCATGTTGATGGTATTTTTTTTTAAAATAGTTCACCCCAAACAAGGCAGGCCGCCACTGTAGACGTAAGGGGCTACTGAGAAAAAGAAAAGGGGAGAAGGTAGGGGGCGGTAACCTAGATTGGGATCAGCCCAGCGAGGTTTCTGTTTACATTAGTTTTAAATTTCTGCATGTCTGTACTGTTGGGGAAACAGGGGGCAGCAAGGGAGTTCCAGAGGCCAGCAGTACAAGGAAAGAAGCTATTTGAGTAGAAGGCTCTCCGACATCTGGGGACCTCCACAGTGAATGAATGAGATTTAGTTGATTGTCGAGTTAGTCTAGTGAATTTACGTCGAGGGGGCACCAGAGTAGCCAATTCATCGGAGCATAATCCATTGAAGTATTTGTAAAACAAACACAAGGATGCTACATTGCGGCGATGGGACAGAGGCTGGAGCTTGGCTGACAGAGAGGGACCTATTAGGTTGGCGATTCTTTTTTGGACCTTGTCAAGGAGGGAGAGACTAGTAGATGATGCACCAGCCCAGATGTGACAACAATACTCCATGCATGGGCGGATGGTGGCTTTGTAGAGATACAGGAGAATGTCAGGTGTGAGGAGTTTACTAGCACGGTAGAGGGAGCCAACTTTCTTTGCGGCAGCCTTGGCAATGTCTTCAATGTATTTGTTCCAATTCATGTTACCTGTGAAGGTTAGGCCGAGGAGTTTGAATGATGAACTCTCAGGTAGGGTGTTATTTGCCATGACAACTGATGGTTGAAAAGGTTCCTTGTAGTTATTGAAGGAAAGGAGTTTTGTCTTTGCGGCATTAAAAGTTACCAACCATTTATGACCCCAATCCACTACAGCCTGGAGGTCATTTTCTAAAGATTCAGCCATTGCATCGGATATGATTGCGTCGGTTTTGCCAACATGGCGAGAGTAACCCCGAGTTGTTAGATCACGGTAAATGTAGTAAAAACACGTAAATTTATTAAATACGTTAGAGTAAGTAGAAAAATGTACGTGTTTTTCTGACTCTACCGTGATTCGACCTCTCGTAGTTAATACCATAAAACTGAAGACGAAGGAGAAAAGAAAATACTATATAACAATCTCACCTGACAAAGTTGTTTTACAAGGAAAGCTTGCGAAACGAAAACTGATTTTTTTCATTTAAATTGCACCATGTGTCGGTTTTCAAAAGTTCACTTAATAATATATATATATATATATATATATATATATATATATATATATATATATATATATACATATATATATATATATATATATATATCGTAGTCTTCTGTCAGTTGTCCGCTTCTAAAAACATATAGATATAGATTTCCCTCAATCACGTGGCAGTTTCCTGTGGCTGTGAAGATAGGGCGACTACTTGCAGATTCTAGACTGGGTACGCACTTTCTGACCGCCTGAAATTTTTACTTTTGTCAGCTGTTAAGAGCCATATGGCTATGAAACGCTAGCGTCTGTAGTTTATAATGAAATTAAAATGTATTTATACATATCTAACATATATATATATATATATATATATATATATTAATTAAACATATATATATAGTAGCAAGTTCAAATATATTTATAAACTTAATCTAAAATCAATTTATATGTGCTCAATACATAGCAGAGCTTTATGAACATACATTATATCAACATTTAGAATGGCCTATATGAAGTAAATTACGTTTCAGTACTACTTGTACCTCGTTAGAGCCAAAATATGATTTTATATATATATATATATATATATATAAATAGGTGTACTAAAAGCGAACTTTTAGGAAAGGTAAAACCTATTGTGAAGAGTATACAGCTCACTATCCAGGATAGAGCAAGTAGATATGAAGAAGAATGGAAAGGAATTAGAGAAGCAAAAGCCAAATCAAAATTCAATTCAATTGCTCAGTTCCCTACAACTTTTATTTCATTTTTTCAAATTTTAAATCTTGGCCATTGCCAACTTATCTATCCCAGCGACTTCCTCTGATGATAAGATTTTGATCTTTGAAAAGCCTGGCTTAAGGACAATTTAACTTGAATAAATTGCCTTTTTGCGGAATATACCTTGCTTTTAGCAATTGAATTGAATTTTGATTTGGCTTTTGCTTCTCTAATTTCTTTTCCATTCTTCTTCATATATATATATATATATATATATATATATATATATATATATATATATATATATATATATGATTGCCACTACTTTACAGAAGTAGGCAATCTCTACAACGAATGCAATGATCGGTTGTGGTCCCGCATATTGTTCAGCGGACCTCGTTTATTTTTACACTTTTTCATCGCCGTGGGTGCTGTAGGGATATATCTACATGTAGATGGGCATGTTCTACGCTTGTACGACACGCAGAGCATGCTCTCCTTCTACAAAGAAGTTTTTCAGTGACAAGCCGAACCAATATAACTGAGAGACGATGTAGAGCGCAAGGTTTATGTCAGAGTTTCCGTCTCCTAGCTAGGTTATGTAAAAAAATCTACGGATCCATCTCGACGTGTAAGGTAGCATCGTGCCTGGGTACTATACCAGGTATTTCTACAGCCCCGCTAATATATATATATATATATATATATATATATATATATATGTATATATATATATATATATATATATATATATATATATATACACAAGCACACACACATATATATATACATATATATATATGCATATATATATATAAAACAATTGTGATAAGTACGATGAAATATATTTTTACACATCACTAAGTACTAACCTTCATGTGTCAGAATTTGAGACTAATCGGAATCCGAGTTTAAAATTATTTAAGTTAAACTGATACATCGAAAATTGGAACAAAAATAAGCATTTCGTTAATAATGCATATATGCTTTTCTAATACGAATTTCCTGTGTGTTTGCTGTTTTCTTTTTTTGTTTAATAAAAACAGTGCTCCGCACAAATCGAAATGTCGAACGAAAATAAACATTTCCTTAATATTGCATATACAATAATACCGTTAAAAGCACGGATTTCCAATACGAATTTCATGTGTGTTTGGCTGCTGTCCTTATTTTGTTAATTTTTTAAATAAAAAACAATGCGCCGCACACATCGAAAAGTCGAACGAAAATAAGCATTTCCTTGATATTGCATATACAATAATACCGTAAAAAGCACGCGTTTTCAGTACTATATTCGCGAAATAGAACAAGTGTTGTTACCACATCGAAAAGTCGAACGAAAATAAATATTTCCTTAATATTGCATATGGAATTATGCCGTTTAATATATATATATATATATATATATATATATATATATATATATATATATATATTTTGATTTAAAAAAAAAATATATATATATTTTGCTCTGAATTTTCATTGAGCACTCTCATAAACCCGGTTTCAACTTCCTTCGGATTCATACCCCCTGGATATTTGTAACAAGTTAATTATATATATATATATATATATATATATATATATATATATATATATATATATATATATATATACAACGAATATAGACTATTTCACTGCTTTGCCTTTTCCTGTATTTAATTCAGACCCAACACCATACACGTCATACTGTTGCATACATCTTCTCGTACCTTTAATATAACTCTAACTCAATACATTTCACAATCAATATAAAATATACGTTACTAACTTACTAACTTACCTTTTTTATTCCTTCTGCCGTTCGTCGATGTTCCTCCCAATGGCTGAGCACACTTGCACTTAATTACTGATAATTCTTCATTCTTTTATAAAGAACAATCGATTTGAAGAAAGGTCAATAAATGTACCCTTTCTTCTGCCAGCGGCTGGATGGGGGCGCATTCCCAGTTACAGACTTGTTCTTTATAATCATCGGTGTCCAGACATCCTCGCACGTTTTTTTGCTCTCGAATTCTACCATGATCTCTGCATCCGTTCTGACCCTCTCAGTTTCCGTAACATCCGTTCAGTACACCCAGGGTAAAGATGGCATTTGAAAGCAATCGCTGACCCGATGGCAAGGGTACGTTTCGAAATAGACCCATAAGTAAAAAGCACGAGATGAATACTAGCTAACGTACTACGTAGCGATATAGGAGTATTTCAAAATAATTTCCTTCGACAATGTGGAGGTCTCGAATTATTGCACTCATAACAGAAGACAACAGTGTCGCAGTCATATTACCAATTCTAAGAAAGTGTATTTAAGCTTTTTAAAGGCATATTCATACTGAGATCAGCTCATTAATATTCTTTTTAAACATAGTTACACAAAGTGTAAAAATATAATAATTTTCTGTACCTATTTACTATGTTACAATAAATCGACATTCTTAAGATATTCTATAGCAAAATAACTATTGAATCAAATATACACACATTTTTGTGTTGATAAATATTTAATAAAATTATTGAATGATAACTTTAGTAACAACAATTACTAAATGCATTTATCATTTGTACAAGATCTTCATATTAACATTCATAATGTCATATCTAGTTTACTTTTATAGTGTAAAAATAAGTAAACCTAGTCAATAATACATAGAATATCTCTTGACGATTTACAAGCGATTTGTCATGAAGATTTTCGAAACATCATACTAAATACAGAAAGAATTAGCTTACTTGCCATTCATCATCTTCAAGTCGTGGGAGTTTTATAGATCTTCTTTACTTTCTCACGTCATCTAACTCTATCCTCCATCACAGGTCGAGATATGAGCTTTATTATTCTCAGTCTAGTTGCGTTATATAGATGCCTTTTTGTTCTCCATTTAAGCATCCACAAAACAGCGCTTACGCACTTACCAGCAAATATGTGTGTTTTCTCTTTGATCAGGACTGAAATCCAAAGAAGGTTTTTTCTCTCGTTGGGTTCTGCATACATGATATGGTAGAAGCACCTTTTAGCATTCTGGTGCAGACACCGTCAATTTATTTTTCCAATCATTTGGTAAAAGTGCAATTACAAGTGCTACTTCCATATACAAGAATAGATGTAACAATGGCTCCAAATTGTCACATTTAACTTCTAGATTGTTTATCTAGTCCAGTCTAGATCTTGCTGATTCGCACATTTAGTTCACTTTCTGCGGAATTCGGCTTTACACCTTGATATAATATAGATAAACACATCAACATTTTTTAGACAAGTCTCATTTATGAAAATATATTTTAGATAACTCTTATTACTTCATATTTCTCTTAAAACCTAAGAACTGCAAATAGGTATTTCGCCTGGCCGTTTTTTAAAAAAATATCACTGAACAAGGATCGTAACATCTGCCTAAGTTTATTGTACCTCTTATTTTAATTAAGTAAATTAACAATTAAATTATTAAATCAATTATTACCACACAAAAGCTTACTCTCTAATGGGGTATTAA
>OY744519.1:188888820-188958820 GCA_963556195.1 Sepiola atlantica | reverse complement strand
ATTAACCATTTCCATTTTTAATAAATGTAATGACAATGTTATACGCATTCCAATATATACAAGCGTTATCACAAGTTGATTGTTTTATATTGTTTGGAAGATTGTGTATACTTTTCCAAACAGTACCATTAGATTGAATTACAAGAATAAGCTTGATATATTCTCTCGAAGTAGCCTTGATTATAAGCTGCAACTCCACCTATTAAACAACTGACTAACTCCTGATATATAATATATGTTATTGCTGTAGACCTTTCGATACTATTCATATCCTCTTCGGATTTTGTCATTAGAGTCTATGATTCATCTCATAGGTAATACTATGAGTGTTCATATACATGCCCTGGTGATACCAGATCAGGCTGCCCTGTGGCTCCCTGAGACGAAATTCACCTACATTGACGTTTTTTTTTTCTTTTTCTTTTCTTTTTTTGTAAAACTTAATTATGTTCTACAAAACCAAAAACAAAAACAACAGCCCCTCTCCCTTTCTCCCTCCCCTTTTTTATTTTATTTTTAGAACTTGAAGCATAAATCTTTTACTATAATGACCAGATTCGGCATTAAATAACCCAAAAAGGGTTGATATGCCGTAAAACAAAACTACCAAACCAAAAACGATGATTAAACATTTGAAGATATAAAGAACTTGAAACATAAAAACTTTTACTATAATGACCAGATTCGGCATTAAATAACCTAAAAAGGGTTGATATGCCGTAAAACAAAACTACCAAACCAAAAACGATGATTAAACATTTGAAGATATAAAGAACTTGAAGCATAAAAACTTTTACTATAATGACCAGATTCGGCATTAAATAACCCAAAAAGGGTTGATATGCCGTAAAACAAAACTACCATACCATAACTACCATATACATGCCCGTCTCATGGTTTGCCCAACAAATATTTGTGAATATAAGCCTAATTTTAATAGTCTACAAATATTTAACACGTTTTCTTTTTGTCTTCGTTCTGAGATCGTGATGTTGTATACTCTTTCGTCGTCATCATCCTCGCTCCCTCACTTGGTATTTTTAGCAGCGAATTCCTTTTTTGTTCGCTCTACTTCATATGTTCTTTGCTGAAAGGTCGTATTTTATCTGATTGACACTAGACATTAAACTATTTCCTCTCGCAAGACAATGCCCTTCGTCATCTCCAATATTTTTAACAGCATAATAGTCCATACAATAGAATATTCTCTCCATTTGTTGGCCATGTATTCTGAAAATTCCTCGATGATAGATCGAGTCGAAATATGAGTACCATTACACCAATATTATATTTTCTTTGATCGATCATATTCAGGATAATCTGGAGAAATAACCAATAATGATCACAAAAGAAATACCTATTTTTACTTCGTTCATTTGTATTCCTATAATCACATCATTATTTAATAGTTATTATTAAGTTTAAATTTAGTAATAATGTCATGGAAATACGTTTGAATATTTTATAACAGGATTAATAATATATAGACGACCCCTGAGCCGTTTTATAGATATCTGTTATATTCTCCTGATCTATTTTCCCCTTGTTCTCTCACTTCTCCCTTCCCACATCTTTTTTGTCGTCCCTCACTCTCTCTATCTTTTCATTCGCGTGTTCTCACTAGGTATTCTATTTGTGACGTCATCCAATGTGTACAACGATTTTTGTGATGTCATTCTCTGTGCACTTTGCTTATGCGACAGCATCCACAGTATATAGGTGTACGTTCGTTTAATAGCATACGGTCATTTTATTTTATAGATAGAAAACGAGAAGAAGAGGAAAAAAAGTAAACAAAAAGAAAGAAAAGAAGAAGAAGAAGAAGAACTTGAATGAAACGATGCGAACCTGGAAAAAAAAGGTAAAGCAAAACAAAGAATATGGTTTCATAACTTTAACCGACCGTACATCACATCCCAACATTAAAATAAATAAATAAATCGGTCGTAGTCGGGTCGACTTTCGTAGGTTACTATTTAGATGTAGAGAAAGGCAACATCTCTCTCTCTCTCTCTCTCTCTCTCTCTCTCTCTCTCCCTCTCTCTCTCTCTCTCTCTCTCTTGGTCTCTCAATTAACCCTTCACATTTTCATTTTGTTTTATTTTAATTCAGTCAAAGTTCTCAGAAATCAATGGAACCCCTTCCTGGGGATAATGCTTGAGCTCTATATAAAATACATAGATAATCGAATATTCCGTTGAAGTCCTCTTTACCTGTAAAACGTTGAGTTAATAAAGAAGTTAAGAACATACATTTACTTCTCCTTAATCGACCAGTTTACTATGTTATATTTCTTGTGATGTCTTGGTCTTACCGGATTTCATAACAATAATAAATCTATTATGCATCTAGTATCCAGTTAAGTGTTGTTACCTGAGGTTAAATTACTTTGAAGGAGTGCACCATTCCTCGGAAAAGCCAGTGTATAGGCTTGTCGGGGGATCTTTGAATACTATGTTATTTTGAATATTTTTTCAGGGTTTACTTGCAGGGTGAAGCATCCTGATGTCAGGTTGTCCTGAAAACACCTTTGTGTAGAAAGAGACCGAATACACTCCAGGGTGCTGCATAGGAGGTAATTCAAACTTTCAAGTAGGTAATTCAAACTCTCGCTAACAGTTTAATGTGCTATGCTGGGAAGAATCAAGTACACTTTCCATAGTTTTACTTTCATATTCTCCACATTTTTATCTATTTGAAAACATTTGAGAATAATAAGACCGCATAATCTAATTATACAAAACTGTGTTTAATACATTTGTAAATACTAGTTCTTACTTTTTATCTTCTATAATCGATTTCTTATAAAATATATTAACAATAATGTTGCTTATACATCTAACATACAACAGTGAAGTATTTCATTCATAATCACACCAATTAATTATTTAAACGGGGGTTTCCTTATCTTTACGTTAATCAAAAACGCATGGTGTTTAGAAATTACATTTTATTCTATAAGTTAATAAATACTATATCTTACGAAAATCTTATTAACACATTTCTGCGTATTAAACACATTGATAACCTGTTTTTTTACTAAAAACGTAAGGAGACGATCATTACTTGTATTTTTATGCGCTTTTACAAAGGAAACAAATACAGAATGAACTGGGGTTAGTCTATAAGATTGGCCATAAGTGCGGTTAAATGAAGACAATACCATGTCATATTTTCCCTCGTCAGGAGCTATATAAGCTCAAACTACTGATTAATGTATTTTGAAATGATTTACATTTTATAAAAGAGATGAGGCGTCGTCAATGCACACATACAATACACACACACACACACACACATATATATATATATATATATATATATATATATATATATATATATATATATATATATATATATATATATTATATATATTTTACCTACAGACATCGATGTTTCATGCTTATGCAATATTCAGTGTAGGAGATTTTTATTCACATCGGTCGGAGGGATCGAAACCTGTTTTGCAAATCGCCACTAATTTGTAGACGGGTGTTTTTCCCCTAGGCAGGCGCCAATTCGCATGACTATTAGGAAGGATGTACATCTATCAGCGCCAAATCGGTGGACGCGTATAGCGAGCAGTGGAGAGTGATTCATCAACAACACTAAACGGGGTCGAGATCCTGCTTTTATATATATATATATATATATATATATATATATATATATATATATATATATATATATATATATATATATATATATACTGTTGAATATAAGAGACAACTCATGTATAGATATCCTTTAGTAGATACTTTCAATAGTCCGAATCAGTATCTTAGTTTCGGAGGCGAATTGGCTGATTAATTTGCTATACTTTGGATTTGTCTCCCAAGTACTTTCAGACCCATCCGGGTCCATCCTCAGGGGAATTAGGTTAATCATGGGAATGAGGTTAATAGAAGACAAATCCAAACTATTGCAAATTCATCAGCCACTCCCCCCCCCCCGAAACTAAGATCCTGATTCGGACTATTGAAAGGATCTACCAAAGGATATCTAGACATGGGTTTCTTATATTCAACAATACTTGCCTGCAAGAGAAGATGCTGCCTATATATATATATATATATATATATATATATATATATATATATATATATATATATATATAGGTTGTAGGAAAGAACAGTCGAAATGTTTAAAGCGGTTATAGGAGTGTTGAGCGAAAGTGGGAATAAATTATATACGCAGAATTCTCTGTAGAAGGAAGTAGATGGGTTTGGTGAAGAACAAAGTTACGTTGTTCAAAGGTAGGTGATAAGCGTATTAACAGAAATTGATAAAATAATAGAGTGGTAGAATAGAGAGTTAAGAGTCAAAGATTAGATTGTGTATGAAAAATCGGAAGGTGGAGCAATATAATAAAAATAAACGGAAGCTAATAAACTGTGCGCTACTTTATTTATACTACTGATACTGGAAAAAAATCAAAAATGGCTCATTGTAGCATATTAAAAACACCGTTATACTTTAGATATTTTAATACAACATGCTCGTTTAACGATACACTAATATCAGCGCCATCTTGAAAATTGAGATAAACGAATTACGCGCTCGTAACCGCCTTTGGCATTACGATCAGTTTTAAATGTAAAATAGGTTAATTGCGACCATATTATAATTAAGCGAATGAAAGACAGAATTAACAAGCGCAACAATGGAATCGTGTAACGTCGACATTTTGAAGAAATCGCTTTAATTTAATTATCGAAATATTGGCACTAATAAACGATCTCAAATCGGAATTTAATTTATTCTTTATTGGAAAATGTTCTTTAAAGTAATGTTTTTTTTAACAATTACTGCTTCATATTTGTAGTTCAAATTCCTTAGCACTTAACTTTGCTTAGTCGCTTTATTAACCCAGAGTCAGAGTTAAACTTTTCTTTATGTTATTGGCGTGCAAGTTAATATAATGGGTTAGCTGAACTTTTAACTAGGCTTCTTTTAAATTATGTGAAAGTTTACATATATACATATTAGTAAACATAGAATATAAATAAGTGATTAATTTTGAATTAAAACATATTATTAGATTTAAGTAATGCGTTAA
Source organism: Sepiola atlantica (assembly GCA_963556195.1). NCBI lineage: Eukaryota > Metazoa > Mollusca > Cephalopoda > Sepiida > Sepiolidae > Sepiola > Sepiola atlantica. Next base: position 188,953,761 of record OY744519.1, on the reverse strand, counting down.
CATTTTACAAATGTTGTTTTCGTATTTGTTTGTAAACAACCTTTGTTGCCCAGTTAACCATTTATTACAATTTATAAATAAGTTTTCTTACTTCCATTAACTATAAAATTAAAGTGAGATTTTCGTCCCTTCCATTAACCGGGATATATATCTAAAAAATAACTACATAGAAATGTCTTCTACTAATCAGTTTTGACATATATTGGTGTCTGTTCTGAAAATGTATTGTTGTCATTTCTAGTCGTATTTTATAGTTTTCTATTTCAGCATTTGATTTGATTACTTATTTAAATTACACACCTGTACCATTCATCCGATTGCCCTTGTGCTAATTTTACAACATAAGAAAGTACTTTCGATATTTACCGGTTGAATATTCTGTCATAATTGTTCCCATTTCTTTACATTAACATATATTCATAACAAATAAAAGAGAAAATGTACTTGATGGCGATGAATTCATAACCGTAATCCGTCACCACGATAGACTGTTTCTCCTTTACCGAGTATTTCTATTTTACCGTAGTATTATTTTCTTCTTACAAAACGTAAACTCTCTTAACGCTTACACACTTACACTAACCATATGTCCCATGTAGAAAAATAATATTTGTTAAATCAAATAGTAAATAACAAATGTTTTTGAATGGCAATTACTTAAATGAAAACAATCACGTATCACTTCATAGTTTTCCTTTTTAAATCAAAAAAATATATATTACATACGTACGATCAACATATTATCATACAATTTAGCCTATCTTTCTCGTCCGTTCTTTCGGACATTTTTGTAAAGTTCACTCTATTTCTAAAAAAAATATTCGACCTATTTGCGATTACCAATTGAAACATCTATTCCATTTTACAGTTAAATAAATTATTACAATATCAGATGTATTAATACTACAGGACTATACTTCTCAAATCACAGATACAAATACATTCGACATTAATAGATTAGAAGATTGGCGGTATAATACGGGGTGTGGAGAATGTGCTCAAAATATAGGTGAGTCCAGACGCACTTAAAGAGGATTGAAAAGGGAGAAATAGGCCATTTTTAAATACTTCCAGGACCAAATAAGGCAGATTATATCTCGTTCCAAGTTTACATCCAAAAATAATCACCTTTAAGTGCGTCTGGACTCACCTATATTTTGAGCACTTTCTCAACACTGCTCCCACGCAAGGAGTTTTTCTTCACATTCTACAATTCATTTGACTTCTTTTCAACGGACATTTACCACCCGAGCAATCTGCATATATTTTTCACGGAATTTTTCTTTTAATTCACTGCGTTTTTTTAACACAAATTCCTTTAATAATAATTTTCATATTTTTAAAATATTTGAACTTTGGTTTTTTCGAAAGCCAACTTATCCATCTGTATTTCTCCTCTGATGATAAGATTTCGATCTTTGAAAACCTTGGCTTAAGGAAAGAATAATAAACACTAGTGTATTACTGAATACACCTTGCATTGAACAATTGAAATTTGAAATAAATTTGAACAATCGTCGCATTTTTATCACTCTTTTTTTTCTTCAATCTATCTATCTATCTATCTATCTATCTATCTATCTATCTATCTATCTATCTATCTATCTATATATCTATCTATTTATCTATCTATATATATATATATATATATATATATATATATATATATATATATTCATTTTACCACAACCTTTAATATTTTAAAATTCATGTGAACCAGTAATGTATTTTTTGCTGATTTTTCATCTGATTAAAAGAGCTTTTTTTTTAATTCCGCTAATAAAGGAACACCTTTTGTTTATATCAGTGTTTGAAATCTGATGAAATTATAAAAATCGTAATTTACCTAATGTTTATATTCATCATTAATTTTCTTATATTATTGGCCTATCTAGAATATCGAGCCTTTCCTTGTCAAGTTCCGATCTAATATAATGTATAATATTTATCTTTGTAGTTTTGTTTATATATATATATATATATATGTGTATATATATATATATATATATATATATATATATATATATATATATATATATATATATATATATATATATATATATATATATATATGGGAAATGTAAAAAGGAAAAACAAAAGATGTTTTGTTTTATATATTCATCAACGTTTCGTCTTTATTTGTAAGACTTCCTCTAGATGATAATTTTTAAAAAAATGTCATGCAAGTACATAGAAATATTGGGTAGACACGATTGATTGATGAGAAGAAGTAGTAGCCGTGGCTAATGAGAGTGCAGGACCAACGTCCGGGCTAAGTGAATTCAGTGTCAGAGAGTGAAATGAATGTGGATGGATGCATATATATATATATATATATATATATATATATATATATTATAGTGAAATGCGCATTCCTGTCAATACGACGATTCAATTATGTATGATCAGAGACATCGCTAGAACAAAATTGAATTATTAAAGGATCTGTCAAGACGTTTTGTTGTTTTATTCGCCTTGTCGTTCTGACTATCCTTAAACCAACAATGTACTTATAAGTTCAAACCATAGCCTTACGTATATCTCGCTCTCTATATAAATGTGTATTTATTTCTATATGTTTTATGTATTTATCTAGGTTTTCAAGTTTTTTTTTCTTTTAAAAGATGCGCTTTGATTCCGCCGTTGTCTATTTTCCTGCAGTCTCTGACTAATGCTACTCTTATATTATATTTTCGAAAGATAATTCATTCATGTCGTCTTTCTAAACTTCTCTTACTAATCCTTTCTGCTTTAACCTATTATATTTTTTTTTGTTATATTTTACCACTCTTTCGCTCTACTCTGTTTATATAGTCTTCCATTAGGCACATTATTTTTATATTCATATGATTTATATTCTCATGAATAAAACTCACATGAGAAAAATAGTGTCACACGTAAAGCGTTGTTAATGTAAAGTCAGATTATTAAAACATCATTATCTGAATATACGAACAATTATATTGAAATAAAACCGTATTTAAATAAATAAGGTTACATTGTTTACGATTATCATTTATTTAAAAAAAAATAATTTGGGTTCAGGCTATTTATTTTTATTTGTCCACCTACGAAATTAACCTTTTTTTATAACAGTGTCATTATATTTTTTAATAGTACAGATTTCGATAAGTCCTGGAACTATGGTCGTAAATGGCGATTTTAAATAATGTCCATGGTAGGTAAGCAAGCCAAACGGTCATTATAGTACACACACTTGTATGCTAACTTTATTCGCTTCTACACAACATCTATATAAAACCTTCTTCATGTATATAACTCTCTTGACTATATGGGATATTGATTCGTGAATATCTGCTAGTTTTCTATTTCGACGCACAGGTGAAGGTGTAGATCTGTTCAGGGTGAATTTCTCGAAGGTAGGTATATATATTGTGGTCAATACAAAAAGATGGGCAAACGCAATAATGTCCATGTTTGTTTATATTTTCTGTCACGGACGTACCTGAATGATTAGTCGCAAAATATAACCCTATGAATCGTGCATTGATTTCTACTTTTATTCTTGGAGACAGAATCGCCATTAGTCGATACCAACTTGTTCTATACTCTGAACCATCGTGGGCATATTCTTCGTTAAAACCTGGTTCAATTATTCTCATTCCAAATATCTATTTACGTTTGATGTATTTCAGAGTAACGTCTTAAAGACTATATAAGATTTCCGTTTAAAAAAAAATCACAGATCAGATTTACTTTCAATTTATTACTACAATTTTGGCTTTCAGAAGGTTACAAATACTGAAAAAAAACATTTCCTTGTTTTTATTCTCGGGTCGCAGAATGTCATGTTTGAAAACTAACCTGATCTCGCGGTCATTATCTGCTCAGACATTGTTCACTTTTATTTTTTACATTTGGAAATTCGTAAAAAAAAAATTTGTTTACGTGTTTGTCTTTGATTTTATTTTTCCTGAGTAAAATCCACTAAATATTAACTTTCTAACAACATTGTTACTCCAATTCAAATGCTGAAACTTGTTCAAACGTCACTGTCTTATTTACGATGTTTAATTACAGGCAGCCAACATACCATTCCGTGTTTTCTTCTATCTGTTTAAACTCAGCCGCTACATACATGGATAGTTTGTTGCTATGATTACGACAGTCGGTTGTCATGTTTACGAAAAGTGTGGTAGATCTTTTTTATATGCGATCATAACTATTCACGTGTTCACTATTTATATGAATTATTGATATACATGAATATCATACTTGGAAATTGCTACATTAGTCACAACGGACCGCCATAGCAGGAATAGGAGAAATGTGTATTGCATTTCGTCTAAGTCGGTTTTATTTTTAAACGAATTCACGATAAGACTACTAAGTGATTTTTCAATTTTCTCTTAGTGTTAAAGTATATTTCCACCCAGAACTACGCTTACTGTTATGATACAAAGAAATACACGCGTTTCTATTTCGAATTTACCACAAGTTTCAAAGGTTACAAGAACCTGATCTACCGGGCATTACCAGCAGCTTTAAAAGATAGGATGGGTTTCTGGTCTGTCGTCTGTTGCGCTTTAATCATAGAGGAAGTTCTGACTTGACAGACAAATACGATTTACAGTCGAAATTTACTGATTAGACTAATAATTGACTTTTACTGGTACTATTATGTTCCCTGAACGCGAACCGTTTTCGTCTGTTTTCGTTTCTTATATATTTTATAGACCTTAGATTTACTGTCAGGATAAAGATACAAAGATGTTGCTTTATTAAGAATTCATCACAACATTCCAAAATAGCATTAGACCGTCGTCTCAAGAATTGCCACCTTCTTTTGGAGGGGATAAGTTCTTTGTTTCTCGTCTGCGACACTTTTATCTAGGAGGTAATATTGCCGGAACTGACCAGAATATTTTTGGGTGAAATTGACCTTTACGGTACCTAAGATATAATATTTTTTTCAACGGTTTTGTTACGCTAACTATAAGCGTATCGTTTCCATCCTTTTTAATTTCTATTGAAATCAAGGTTAGTTATAGGCATCTATTATCTGTTTCATATTAAATATTACTTTTTTCCAGTGTTAGTATGTAGACAATGATATACCTCTGCAAAGCGGGAATGTTCTTAAATACGACAACATAATTAATTCAGATAAAATGCAAACTTCTTAAATAATAACCGACTTGCATTATTTTCGTTTTCTCCTAATTAATACGTTTTCGGACCAATTATGGAGATTGTTACACGTATCACTTGCTCGATCGAGTTGTAACATCGTTGTTATGAAATAGTATTAACCTTTCAATAGTATTTATGAAAACTTCATTTATTCATTTCTTATTAATACGATGATTCTATTGTTAATTCAAGTAAGAATTATTTCTAGAAAGACATTTATTTACTCCTCTCCGGGAGTTAGGCACAAGGCCAGTTTTATCTTACTCCCACAAGTAAGATGTGACCCAAGGTTGGGTCGGGAAAGTGGGGTTTGAAAAGCCAGCGCCCGAGAGGTAAGCACCTTGGCCATTAAAAATTGCCTGGGTAGCCCCGTCGGCATTCCCCGGTAGGGGCGCCTCAAGCAGTAAGCAATAAACTTACTCCTACCCAAAGAGGGGAGAAAAGCCTGGGAGGGTGGACCTCCTAGAACTGCACAGGACAGACCCATAGACCGGCGTAAATCAAGCCCTGAAGGCCAAGACAATACCAGTCTATGGTGTGCAGTATCCATCGGAACAGATACTACACTTTAATTACAGAAATGTTACCAACATTCTAAGTGAAAGGGTGTCTGTAAAACGAACTGGATTCGAACTTGACACACTCAGGTTGTCAGTCCGTGTCGTTAACCACATAACCACCGTCACCTTCCGACAGAACACTACAATTAATATGTATAGCTTTGTAATAAAATTGAATAAACTTATAGTTCATAGATGAGATCCTGGGGTTCCTGTATACTTCGGGTAAGGTCTGTACACGGGTCCTGCTAGTATTCTATGAAAATAACTAACCGAACTATGAAATAGAAATTCAAATCAAAATTCTTTCCTTGTAATATATTTGTATTTAAAATGAATTATTATACATTATATGAATATATTGTTGTTTAGAAACCAAGATGAAATCCGTTTTTTTTCTTTTTTAATTGTATCAATTTCATTGAATTATCCACGTTAATTTCAGACCTTGGATTCTTGCGTAATCTACTCGTCGAAGTTTGAATGCAATTCAAACATTCTTCAGTATATTTGATTATATAAATTATGCACACAGTTTCTTTCTTTGAAATGTAATGTAAATAAGAAAAAACGTATTTACAATCTTTGAACTTGCAGATTCCATACGCAATTGCTCGAAGCGAGAATATTCTTCAATACGAGAACATATTTAATTCAGATAAAAAGAAAAAATCTTAAATAACAATCAGCTTGTATTAGAATCCGTTTCTCTTCATTGATACGTTCCCGGCTCACTTGTGCGGATTGTTACGTGGATCACACGGTCAATCGATCTGTCACGTTATTCTTTTCTATATAATAAGATTTCTCTGTCAGCCAGTCTACCACGCTTACGTATGCTAGAACACGAATGTGTAATCTATGTATAAAATATAAGGGCCGATCAAACTTTAAAACTTTGGTTGTGCAACTATTAACGAGGAAGGAAGTGTCTGAAAAACAGCAAACGTTAGCAATCTCAAAGATTTATATATTTATCTTGCATTGTTGCCGGAAGCATCAAGTGCAGAAAGATATTGCGCAATCATTACTTCTCTATAGAATGCCCGTTTATGTCGTCTTACCGGAAGTATATATAGTCGCTCAACAATAAAGTAGCCATTATATATGACGGATCTTATTAATAAAAATATATTGTTACATGATGTCATACTTTTTACTGAAAAATAATGTAAAATACATGTATTCGTTAATTCTCGTATATAGACTATTTGCTAAGTATTAAATGGGTTAACATACAACATTATTAAACATCAGTTATATTATTGTTATCAATACTATAATGTATCATATAATACATTATTTCGTAAGAAATGTATTCTCTTGTGAACTTTTTATGAATCAAGGTTTGTTTTATTCCATGTTTAGACGAGTTTACTACACATTTTGTATTCTAATTTCAATTTTAACATGTATTTAAAAATTATAATACCTAATAAAAAAACTTAGACAAAAAATTAAAAAAACGTTTTTAAAAAACGTGATCTGGATTTAAAAACTACCGAGTGGCAATCCTGCACAAAACTGTTAACGTTTCATGAGACGGTATGCATTGGTCGGCGTTGTTCGGTAATCGAAATCTTGTTAGAAAACTAAAGACTTTTCAGCTTGAATTTTTTTCTAACTCCGAATTGCTCCAGTTTTAAAACTTTCATAAACCGAGCTTTTAGTCTATATAGTCAAAACTCAATCAATACGTAGGTGTATTAATTTTTTTTATTCACTCGGTGTTCGGGAAGAACATATGCCGAGTTAGCATATCCCACACATCAGAGAAGCGATATTAGATTACTTCAATAATCATTCTGTTGGTCACGCTAATGGGAGAAATATAATTGACAGCGCTAAATGCGCAGATTGAATGGACGCACCTTGACAATGTTATTTATGTTCTCTTGTTTCTCTATTTTAAACCGTTGGGATTAGTCAACACGACACATACTTCGGTGTCGCCCATTGCATTTTTCTGTGTGATTCTCCGTTTTTAAACTCCAACTTCCGGTTCTTTGACAAGATTCATTTTGATTATTACTTTGACTTCAGAACCTTCGAACCACATGCTGCGAAATATACGTCTTTGTCAAACGGTTGTATCAAATTGTTTTCTATCAATTTGCATGAAACCTTTTTATTCGGAATTCCTGCACACGTGGTTTACATATGTATTTAACAAACCAGGATGTCGCAGACGTTAGAAAGTTGTGTCAAATAAAAACGAATTAAAATGATTGGTCGGGCAGAATGAGGTCATGCCTCAATCTCTGTAATAGTAATGGGGTTTACAGAAAAAAGTGCCTCTGTAGCATTTGACGACTTTTGTTTTACGAATTCTGATGTAGGTTAATTCAAATGCTACACATATGCTCTATGACATACGTTTCCTTCACGTCTCCTGTATTACTATAAATAGAAATAATATGTTATTTCCGTTGTTATATTTTGCTTGTATATATAATGCAAACATATATACTGCATTTCCCTCTCGAAGTAGTTAATACCGGACAAAATGATCCCATGACAACAAAATAGATACTACACTACTTACTAAATAAGAAAGTAATGTCTGAAAGGATGGTTTCATGACAACAGAACAGATTCTCCTTTGGAAGATAGTATCTTGCCTAAAAACAACTAAAATACTAGTCCTATCAAAGGAGGCAAAATATACTATCAACGAAACATATACTAACTCTCCACACCCTAAATTAAGCTATAGAAGATAGTACATTATTCTGAAATAGTATCGTGAACTGAATTGAGCATTAACAGATGGTAATAGTATAGTTTTAGATTCAGATATATAATAGTATAGATTCGGCTTCAGATAGTAAGATATAAAATCTCCATGTGTAATAGATGATTATATTCGTAAAATATTTTTAAATAGTATAGAAAAAAGCATCGACAAATTGTGCATGTCCTAATGCTGTTGAATTATTAAAATAACTTAAGTATCCACGAACTGACCTACACATCTAATGTGAGTAGGGAAATATTAAAACTGAATAGGTTGCCGACCATATGTAGAAGTGCGTATCGATTATAATATGTCAGAACATATTTCCTCATTCAGTCTGTCTTTACACAGAATGAAGATTTATCAGGGTGTCAAGAACGAATCTAAATTTGGTGCAAATATTTTAGATTCGTTCATGCATTTCTTTAAAGAGCCTGGTTCGTTTATGTGTTCGTCCGCCACGTTTCGGATTGGAAAAAAAGCATTGTTAGAAGTAAACCATCTAGGAAGAGAGGTGAAGGCGAGTCATTTTTATGATGCGCCAATGCATTCCTATAAAAGGTAATGTACGCCCATCGATTAATCCGCATGTAAGTCACGCTCAAGTTTTTGACAGTATGTTATTTTAAAGATAAGTCTACGTATGCCTATAACAAAATTACCCTTCTTCAGAAAATCTGTTGGCCTGTAAATTTGTCACGCATATATTTGAAATAGTATTCCATTCAATGAACTCGCATATAGAATAGCCGCGTTTAAGGCATGTCATTTCTGATTTTTATTCATGTCACGCTAACATGTAACATTCGCTTAGCATAAAACGAAATATAAAAATTAAGCATATTTATATATTGAGAAAAAGAAAAAAAAATCAATGTAATACCCGTGTGTGTGTGTCTGTGTGTACATGTGATTTCCTCTGTGTGCGTATGTATGTGCGTGTCTCTGTGTCGGTTTCTATCTGTGTGTATGGTGAAAAATAAATGATGTTCTCATCAACTTTCGAAATCCACAGTCGTTGCGAAAAGTTGTGTGTGAATATTCAATACATATTCATGAAATGTCCTACTTTTACAGAAAAAGTCATAACACCATTGTTTTCAAGTTCGAAAATGGAATCATTGATTGTTGAAATGCAGATGAAGAAAAAGACGTGATTTCTGTAAGAGAGTCGAATGATAGTCTAACGGTAGATCGTCTAAAGCTGTATTTTTTCTAGTTGATCAACGGTTTGTGGCGTATTATAAGCCTACATTCAATGAATAATATGATGCATTAATTGAAGGCAAGTTACTATATACACAATAGTTTCCATAATAATTTAAATTATAAAAATAGTTTTCGATAAAAATAGTAAATGCAAATAGAATTATGAAATAATTACGCATTCCGCATGAAGTAAATATATATATATATATATATATATATATATATGTATATATATATATAAATGAATATATTTATAAATATACATACATATTCAAATATTTACATATATAAACATTATGAGATTTACATAGATTATACACATAAAAACATACTATGTATAAAAGTAATATATATATATATATCTATATAATCCGGGTAAAACCTCCACAGGGTTGTAATCTAAAGAATTTCAATCGGGTTTATAAAAGGTGCTCAGTATCAAATAGAGCTTTTATATATGATTAATTTTATTTACACAGACATGTACATATCATATTTGGAAAGGTTCTCTCCAAATATGATCTAAGGGTAAGATCGGATTCAAACTCTTCCTGATGAGATCTCAGTTTATAATAGCTGTTGATCTGAAGCATCGACATGCCAGTGTCGCAGATTTTGTACATGTCCGTGTAAATAAAAATAATCATATATATATAATCTCGGAAGTTTTTTTAACCTTCAAAACTGGAGAAAAAAAATTGTTGAAAGATTTTATATATATATATATATATATATATATATATATATATATATATATATAATACCTTGTTTCAACCTGAGATCTTATAAACCGAGTATCGTCAGGTCAAGAATAGGAATAATAAATGTATGTTTTTTATATATTCAGAAATAAAGATAAGGTTGGGATTAAATTCATCAGAATCACATGACTACATTGAAAAGTTCTATCATTGCACATATGAACTTTTTTTATTCAAGCTTTTCCAACTTGAAAGAGGGGCTATACTTTCGTGTGATGACATATCGTGGAGTAAAGTAACGGAATATTGTTAACTTTGACATGTTATGTTAGTGACGGATATTATTTTGTCTGGTCTATTGTAATCAACATAGAAACGACACATACTTTCATCGTCATACATGCATCAACCATATTATTTACGTACCCATATACGCAATTCATACGCTGAGAAGGATATAGTTTTTTTTTATTATTATACGAATTATAGTTTCAAAATGTCTTACGTGCTGTGTTAGTTACATAGCAAATATTTGAATAAGATTAATGAATTTGTATAATTTGGTTGTTCGAACTACATTTCTCATCTTGCGTGTTATCATCACAGCTTATCGGCTGCTGTAACCTCCGGTCATCTTCAGGTGTATCTCTTAGAACTCGGGAATATTTGTGTCGAACTCGGGTATCTGGACGAAATTTCGAACGGAACTTTTTATTTAATCCACGGGGGTTGTTCGAAGAGATACACTTGAAGAAGGCTTGGGATTACAGCGGCCGAAACGTTGTAATGATAACACTCAAGATTAAAAAAGTAGTCCAAAAAACCCAAATTATACAAATTATCAATCCTCACTTAAAAAGAAATATAAAGATTAATGAAGTTTATTAAATTAATATTACAAGGCAAATATGTTAATGATAATAATTATAATTATTATAATTACAAGAATTAGAAGTCATACTAGTAATATAAACAATACACATTACATTAAAATAAAATAAACACAAATAAAAATAAAGATATATCCATAATTATAAAACCGCAAATGGAATAAAGATAAGATTGAAATTAAAATTAACTATTAAAAAGTATCGATTAATTTAAAATATTTAAAAATTATATTAAAAATAAATAAAGACATTATGTGATAAGGTAAATATACAAATCAATAATAAGCAATTTAAAATAATTATAATATTTGCAAAAGCCATCAATATAATAGTGACACCGAAACAAATCATGCAATTATTTTTAAATGTATAAGGTTATGGTTGTATACTAAATTAAAAATGTAGAAAAGTACAATTATGCTTACTAAGCTATCAGAATACACACATGTAGGGTTAACAAATTTAGATATACAAGTATACAGTCTAATAAGGGGCATTCGATAAGATAAGTCACTGATTTTGGGATAAACAAAACAGTGGGAAAATACGAGAGGTTCAAGGACAACAACAATTAGGGATTCACATAAATAACAAAGTATACAATTTAGCTCTACGACAAAATAAAATCAACTCTTATGATGTTTTTGCATAAGATTTACATACAAAAATACAAACTGAAGCACGAAAACATTCCAATTAAAATCAGTATAATATATTACCTTTAAAAAAAAAATGGTGTAAAAAAAACGTCTATAATTGTAAATAGAATAGAAATCTTAGATCAGTAAATTGAAGATTTTTGCCATTAATAAAAATATTAATTTAATTTAGTTTTAACGAGGGTCATATAGATTCAGAATGTTATATGCAAATTACTAGGAGGGTGATACTTTTTATATCTACAGTTAATCGATTAGAATAATACATGAAAATAAAAGTCTTTCTTTCTGCAATTTTTTTTCTCTTTCTATTGACGTCTGATATTACTGTTATGTAATTTACAGTTCGTATTAACGTGTGTATTTAGAGGTTATACACGTGGAACCCTCTTCAAAATGATTATGTAGTATGTATTATCTGTCGATGATTCTTGGACAAAGTATCTTTTCTATATTATTTCTTAAGAGAATCCGATTCGATAATGTATGGCTGCTATCTCAATCTTAAATGATTCCTGTCAGCCGACGGTGTCGCTGTATGTCCTAGCATCAGTATCGGATAATTTACGTGCCAACCGTTATATATTTATTGCTGTGCGATGAAAGGAGTTATTACTTTATCACGATATAGGTTGTTATTCGGAGTTCTCAATAAAATACGATTGAAACCGTGTCCGTAAAATAGAAGCATATTTCAGATCAGATTCATGACAACAACTATATAACATAACATGCAACAGCCTACCTTAAAGTTTTCTTTGAAAAATAACACCGACTTCAATAAAAACAATTAAGTATTTACGTCACCGCAGTCAGATAAGCAGTTGTAAACCAGCCTTCGACATAAGATTAAAATAATACTGATGTAGTAACTTACTGGCCTAAATAACTTATTTCCTTTATCAATGTGTTCAGTTGGCATGGCTATTTCATTATATACTAGAAAGTGTTTATTCGTAAGGCACAGACAGCTGTGTTACTAAGGTAATAGACCTACGTTCCCGCACCACGCCAGGCTGGTCGGCAATTACTGCCCTTTCGATACTATTATGAATATGCCATCTGCCTTAGTCGTTACGTAAAATAGAAACCCAATCCTTACGAATAAATCCGAAGAATAGTACGTTATTGATGTCTAAAAATAAATGTATGGGACTATTATCTCATGTATATTCTAAGAACACTATGGGAAAACATTAGAGATATGTCTGTAATATTTGTAATTTAAAAATGCAAATTTTGAAAATATTTTTATTAGCAACGTCATAGCTGATATACATTAATACAAGCTGAGCTGACAGACAATTTCATACAAAAAAGTTATCTAATTAGATTTCTACCATATTTGGTTTACGTTGTTTGAGTACAAAAATGAGGAATTTTAACTGTACGTTGATAATAACTCCTATTCTAGCGCTGTAATTAATAAGCTAATAGAAAACAACTGAGCGGGTAAAATATCAAAAAATAGTATTTTGAACGAAAGTAAACTCTTTATTTTGGTAAAATAATACTAATAAGCGACTATAATGTATACGAATCATACTTTATATTAAGTCTTTTTTACAGAGTTATACTGGTCCAATAAATGAGGGTTCGAGTTTTACATTATATGTAAGATAAGATTATCTATCTATATAAAATCTATATAGATTCGAGCATTTATACCTAAATATATATATATATATATATATATATATATATATATATATATATATATTATTCAAAGCACAATAGTTTAATGTGATTAATAAATAAAACTGAAAATTGTTTCAAACGTGTTTTAAGATTGAACCAAAGCTATTATTGCCATTTTATCAACCAGCGAAGAGTATTGTATAAAATGATACACTAATGCTTAACAAATCACCTACATGTCGATTGTATTTCCATGAATCAAATATAGTGTTGTCTTCCATACACTAGTGAACTATCATATGATTAACTATATTTGAATATAAGAAAATTCACACAACTAGGTCGACATGATAACGGCGATTAAACATGTGGATAAGTTATGAGATAACAATCCTGGCGGCAAAATCTGGTGACAGAGCCATTGGTTAGACAATGTGTTCACATTGATATTTGGAAACTTGTGTTCATTTCGTCGTATATAATCAATTGTTTAGTTCTTACAAGAACTAATAAACATGAACTAAACATGTAAATAAACATGAAAAGCTTAAATTGCCTTAACACAAAACGCTTTTATTATATTATCAGAATTAGTGAAATCTACCTGAACTTTTAAAATCAAGATGTGTGTGTGTTTTAGTGGAATTTCTGATAACATTCTGTATAATATGGTAGAATTTGTATCATCAAACAATTGACAAGCGAAATGTTGCTAATTTATTTCCAGAGTAAGACTATTTTACAATTAGAGACGCCGATCCTACCTTATACTGTATGTCTTAGCTGGAGTATTTATTTTTTATGGCAAGAAGCCACTTTATGTAAAAAGCTAAATAGGACTTCAAAGGTAAAAATGAGCAAACTATAAGTTTTAGATGGTTCGATTACACCCAGTAAACAGCAATTATTCCCCCTTTTTCAGAAACATCACTCATTGAATGTTAGGACTAAAGGACAAAATAAAGAAAACGAAAGTTCTGAGGCTGCCGAAAGTAAACCAACGGTCAACCTTCTACTCTCATTAAAGGCTGAACTCATTGTTCCAGGCTCTCCTAAGAAAGTGACTAACTTGGGTTTGTTTTCGGCCGCCCCGTAACTCCCGCTTCCCCTTTTAGTATCTTGGTCATCACAGTCAATAAGCGATGCGTCTGACAATGGGGAAATAATTGCTGTTTGATGAGCTGAGATCGATCCATCATACACTTATCGCTTATCGTTGGATAGTTTTTGACCTTATCGTAGTAGTTATTAGCCCATTGCATCAGGTGGCTTCATGCCTTGTCTGGAGCGACTTCCATGAATAAAAGAAGAAAGAAAAAAGAAATCATCAAATCTTACATGAAAGTACGTGATTAATCTAATGGCTACCGTCGATGAATATATTGTTTTATTTATATTCACTCCAAACAAGGAACATTTCAACTGAGACGTAAGAGACTACTGTGAATTCGAGGACATATGTTTAGGGACATCCTAAGTAGGGAGTTGTGCGGCGAGATTTTGGTTCACATTACATTCTAATTTCTTCATTTTAATTTAGTCGGTGAAAAATGTTCTGAGAGCCAATTCCAAAGACAGACAGACAGTCTGAGATAAGAAACTATCAGAGAATTAAGTTATGTAGGATCTGCGGGTCATTGCAGTGTAGGGTGGACTTCGATGATTGATGACATAATAGTTTTTATATAGTTGAGATAATTGTTGATTGACCATTATTTGTTAAACTGTTATAGATTTTCCATGAATTTAGACCTCCTAATTGCTGCCTGGTGATACCAGATGAGGCTGCCATGTGGCTCCCTGAGACGAAATTCACCTACATTGACTTTTTTTTTTTTTTTTTTTTTTTGTAAAACTTAATTATGTTCTACAAAACCAAAAACAAAAACAACAGCCCCTCTCCCTTTCTCCCTCCCCTTTTTTATTTTTATTTTTCCTACCCTACTCCCGGTCCTGGATATGACCTTAAACTACATCCGATGGTGAGTTCCGGCTTACGGACTTTGGGGAATGTGGAGCCTCCTCTTAATTACCATTGCTCCCAGGTCCACCCTGACCCGGAGTGGTAGTACCTGTTAGAGTCCCAACTATGGGTTAAATAGAAACAGATATTAAAAGGGGAAAGAAACAAAAAAGAGAAGTAAACAAGACCAGATTCGGCATTAAATAACCCAAAAAGGGTTGATACGCCGTAAAACAAAACTACCAAACCAAAAACCCTGATTAAACATTTGAAGATATAAAGAACTTGAAGCATAAAAACTTTCACTATAATGACCAGATTCGGCATTAAATAACCCAAAAAGGGTTGATATGCCGTAAAACAAAACTACCAAACCAAACCAAATCCTAATTGCTGCAACCAATACGTTTTTTTTCAGTCATCTCGGTAAACGTATGCTTATATATTCTTACAATGGTTTCCAGATGCTATCAATATTAGTTTTATTTTAGCTGAATATGGATATATTGTATCCATGTCTTATTAGACGCACATATACGGTAGAAAAAGCTATGTACTCAACATCCAACATATTCTATGTGTAACGGAGGATAATTAATCGGTGTATATATGTACTTTATTTCAGCATTTAATACCTCGGTATAATTCAATATACCAGGAAGTGCAGTAGAAAAAGGGCGTTGAAAAACGAAGCTCGCTTACGTTGATGGTATTGTATTTCTTGGTTCAACGGTTTAGGAGGTACAATCTGCATCGATATGATCGATACCACTACTGCCACGTTATGTTCGCATACACAGTGCAACATTTAATGTTATATCATCACTTGATCAACCGAGGAATCCAGGATCGATCACGCTGAAAGTGTCAGTTTTGAGGATTTGGAGATCTACGTTGTTCTGTACTCCATAATCGCTCTATAAGGCAAAAATTAGCAAACTATAAGTTTTAGATGGTTCGATTACACCCAGTAATTCGCGACACACGGAGGATCGAAGTATTCGACAGCGACAGCGATTCTCGTGGTTGCCTCTTATCCGTATCTCGCATCCATCTATTGCCCTGAATCTTAGACTTCTCGTTTTCGGTGTTTTAGTTCTGCGTATCGTCGTAAAGCTGAGTAATTGATCGGAGAGATTATCCTCCTGCTACCCCTACCCTAACTTTTAGTGAGCATATAGAAACCTATGTAAGGATCATTAAGGAAGACATCGGAAAAACTCTGGTCCGCAGGTGATTGGTCGTCATCGCTGGAATAGAGATTGGCTTGTCATATCAGAGGATCTCACGCAGGACCGCCCTGTGTGGAATACTATCGTCAGAGATGCTTTGCGGCCAGAGGTCGAAAATGGCTCAATACGCTTAGTGTGATGCACACCTAAAATAAAAATAAAATAAGAAGATATCACATATGATGACATGAGATATGGTATTTTTAATTTTTATTTTTATGGAAATCGTTCCAGACAAGGCAAGCAGACACTTCTTGTAAAGAGCTAACAGAAACGAAATATAATTATCGCAAATACAAGAGATGCCTATATGTGTTAGTCTTGCAAAGACCAAGGCTACATATAGGAGGAAAACAGTCAGCAGCGAAGAGGGTTCTACAAGCCTTCAGTTCTTGGAAATAATCTACTGGAATATGAAACCGTGTTACAATGAGGTATCAAAACAGTGAATTGATAGAGACCATTACACCAATGAGTCAATCGAGCTTCAGGATAAGAAGCAGAGAATAGATCAGACAATTCTTAAATAAAAAAACATATTTCATAATAGTAGTAATAAAAAAGACGTAGCAACATCATGTCTGTGAAGGAAGGGGGCAAAAAAGACAAAAGGTGGGGTCAATCAAATTTCTTAGACGTTTCAGTACCCTATCAAGAACCCTCAAATGGGGCAGATATTGAATAGCCGAAATATGGCAACAGTCTATTGCATAAATAGTTGTATTGTTCCTAATAAAAATAGAACATGGAACGTACGAACATGTTACAGTTGAAAAGTGTATTCAATACGATAATGTATTTAATTACATAGTCACATAGCAAACGTTCTGACGATCAGGTCACATTTTTATTTTGTAATTCTCGCATCAAATCTCAAATATATTTTAATCGATAGTAACATTTTTCTTGAATTGATAATCTAGATTTGGACACGGTAATTAACGTGAACATTAATATTAGTTCTGTTCAACGGTAATCAGATTGCGAACCTCGGCTTGTCTTTTCAAATAGATTAAATATAAAAGTATGAGTTATGCAAAGATTCCAGGCAGGATTTCTGTGTTTCTCCTGTCAATATTCGACGTTGATATAAGTTTCTTCTCCTATACTCTTTGTCTGCCAATGCTTGTAATATCAGTCAACGTGTCGGCTTACTTTATACTAGATGACTTTTGACAAAATTACAAGAGATTTACACGTCACTTAAATATGGAAATCTAGAAAGAGGCGAGTATTGTTATCTCTGAAATGTTAATATAATATATACATATATATATATATATATATATATATATATATATATATATATATATATGTGTGTGTGGGGGTGCGTATACATAGAAAAAGACATCATGAATTATCTACATAAAATATAGTATGACTTCACATTTACAATAGTTATCACACCTGCGATATCAATAAATCACTTACTAGTAACTACAGGTGTTTTTCGCTGGAGCTTGAGAAATACTCTTTTTATCGATGTAAACCAGCGCAATATATTCCTATTATTTAAAAACTAACAACGTTATTTGAATTTTATGAATGTGTATACATCGTTATTGACCTCCTATCGGTCTGGCAGACTATATAGTTAATGTCACTTTTTTATTCTAGAGAAGGGGTCAGTTATTATCGGAAGCAAGGTAAAAAAAACTCTAACACTACATACTACGTGTTATACGCTCATCATCCTTTGAGCCTATAGATGTGTGTACTAATATTTATTGAATACACTACTGTGTGGCAAACTATGACCAACATAATTGTATCAACTTCTAGACAAGGCGTAGTAATTATATGAAGTCCAGTGTACACCGATAACATAGCTACATGGACACATTACCACGTGTGACATGTTTACCAATGCTCGATGAAAACGGCTGCTGAAACTGAATCATAGATCGACTCAAAATTATTACAAAAGTATAAAACAGATATCATCTTAGTGTTCTCTTTTATTCCTAAATGGATCCTTTCATTTTATTTGCTCAGCATATTTGTGAGATGGAAGAAAGAATCGCATATAAATGCCGTCAGTTTCTAAGAAAGGATTGTACATTTGACTTTTAGATTATCAACGCGGCCCCGTAAATCGGATCAATAATTCTAAGACCTAATCCTTCGTCTGGAAATTAGACAGCTTCTTAAACGAGAAATGATAAAGAAAATGAGAAGACGAGTTCTAAGAAAGCACCGTCCGTTTTTGTGAGTTGTTTATCCTTATGCATTATGACAATCACGTTTCTCTTGTCAGAAATTGACAAATCTTCGCACAGGTTGTACATTTGTCTCATTTGCATTGGCGAATTGTAAACCGTTATCGACATGTTGGTCGATGAAAAGCCGAGTGGAATATATTATATACCTTAGCGATACATAATGATAATTTTCTTCATGAAGAGACACACCAAGATAATTAACAGACTAAAACGGGTAGACTTTGGTATATTCGAGGTACTGTTCTCATGTTAGCTGTTTTTATCACAACGTTTCGGCCGAAGTTAACTCCGACCTTCTTCAGGTATACTTTTTCGAACTCGGGAATCTTTCTATCGAACTCGGGGATCTGGACGGAATTTCGAACGGAATGATTTATAAAATCCACGGGGGTAGCATGCTCTCGTTTCATCTGCCATGACTGAGAAAGGGTCTTCAGTAATTAGCAATTCTTCGTATCGCCCACACTGAGGATTGAACCTTCAATCGTCAGATGACTGTCACTTAGAACTGAATTATAATTAAACTATATCCACTGCGCCACATCGGCCGAAACATTGTGATAAAAACACCCAAGATGAGAACAGTAGTCCGAATATACCAACTTCTACAAATTTTCAGCCCTCATCTTATAAATTCCGAAACAGAGTAAAACGTATTTCTAATTTCAGCGTAACGTTAAAGTAACACATAGCGAGCTGAATAATAATCATTAGATGCTGTACCTGTTGACGTAGGGGCTAGACATTCCTATATTAAAGATGAGATTATCTAATCAAGGGGCAGCGCCTATTATATGTTACTATAACATGTTTTAAAATAAAGTCTATGTCGTTTCACGAGACATACCCACGTGCATTATCCACTAGGTTGTCCCTCTTAGACAACGTCAAAAAAAGAGTCGCCTACTTAATAGGTCCCTCACTATCCACTAAGCTCCAGCCTGTATCCTATCGCCGCAATGTTGCTTCCTTGTGCCTATTTTAAAGTACATCAATGGATTGTTCTCTGATGAACTTGCTGCTCTGGTGCCCCCATGACGCAACTTCACTGGACCAACCAGGCAATCTGACAAATCCCATCCATTAACTGTGGAGGTCCCCAGATGCCGAAGCGCTTTCTACTCCAAAAGCTTCTTTCCTCGTGCTGCTGGACTCTGGAACTCTGTCTTTGCTCCGTGTTTTCCTGACAGTATTGACATGCAGACATTTAAAACTAATGTAAACAGATATCTCGCTGTACAGCTCCCAATTATGGTTGCCCCTCAAACTTTCACCCTTTTCTTAGTATCCCCTTACGTCTACAGTGGCTGCCTGCCTTGTTTGAGGTAAACTATGGTTACAAAATGATCTTACTCACTATTTACTAACACGACGACAATATGATGTAAGCATTATGTGTAAAACACATTCACCCTATTAACATTTAGGACATTTTTTTCTTCTGAAATTGGTGTGTAATCTTATACTTATTGCCCATAAAAATATAATCGTTATTACAATACCAATACTAATACTATTACTCCAACTACTATTACTACTGCTACTACTACTACTACTACTACTACTTCTAATAATAATAATAATAATAATAATAATAATAATAATAATAATAATAATAATAATGATAATGATAATAATAAAATAATTATGACAAGCTACCGTAATTATGTATATACATAATCGACGTTTGAAATAGATAGAATGCTCTAAGTGTTGTATATATGTATCTAAGTTATGTATATATATATATATATATATATATATATATATATATATATATATATATATATATATATATAGGTAGAAGGATGAAAAGGAATTAGAAAATCGAAAGGCAGATCTTTTTTCAATTCAGTTGCTCAATGCAAGGTATATTCCGGAAAAGGGCAATTTATTCAATTAATTCTTTCCTTAAGCCAGGCTTTTCAAAGATCAAAATCTTATTATCTAAGGAAATTGCTGGGATAGATAAGTTGGCAAAGGGCAATGTTTAAAAATTTGAAAAAGTAAAATTGTGGGGAAAACACAAGGCAAAACGCTGCCCGAATGCAAGCAGATGTCCGATTGCAAAAAATACGGTTTCAAAAAGTCCAGCGGAGAAAGTTATTTGTAGGTGGGTAGGTCGTTATAAATATATATATATATATATATATATATATATATATATATATATATATATATATATATGGGAAGAGAAGGATGAAGGTAATACGACGTGATGGGAAAATGAAAAAGGAAAAACCAAAGAATGGATGTTTTTTATGTGTACATCAACATTTCGTCTTTATTTATAAGGATGATAAAATAGAGAAAAAATGTCATGCAAGTACAGATACATGTAGGGTAGACATATTGGGAGGAAAAATAGAATGAAATATATATATATATATATATATAAAGAGAGACTGAATAGTAATAAATAAATACATTAAAAGATGTGTAACATTATTTATTACATTTTCAATAAGCGAAGTCAACATTGGTCTGCCGTACGATCGTTTCAAAAACTATTAAAGATGACATATATTTGTCTTATTATATATATATATATATATATATATATATATATATATATATATATATATATGATTGGCAATATCCTCTTTCACAGCGCCATATGCTGAGGACAACACTAGAAATTTTGAGTGAAATCATCAACATCCTTTACATAATTAACAAACATTAAAAACAACATTTAAAAAACACTAAAAAACAGATTTAAAAATAAAACTTATAACAGAGAGAGGACAAATAAGATGTATGTTAGTTTCACCATTTGTTCATATAAATACTACTACTTTCACTACTACTGCTATTATTGCTACTACTATTGCTAATGATAATAATATGTATCTCTATAAAGGTGAAAATAAAATAATTATACCAATTATTATAGTAATAGTACTAGTTACCATATATATATATATATATATATATATATATATATATATATATATGTATATATATATAGTGTGTGTGTCAGGTTGTATATGAAAAGAAATCAAATAAAATGCTCTATCATATAAGAGAGCTAATATAATTTATTTAGATACTGTATATTACATATTCATGAAATGTACCGCGGTTTCATCCAAAAGGGCAGATTTAGACCCTTTAATTACTAAATATGTCTAAATCTGCCCTTTCGGATGAAACCGCGGTACATTGCTGAAATATGTAATATACAGTATCTAAATAATTTATATATATATATATACATATATATATATATATATGTATATATATATATATGTATATATATATATATATGTATATATATATATATGCGTGTGTGTGTGTATATATATATATATATATATATATATATATATATATATATATATATATATATATATATGCATACAAAGAGAGGAATAGAGAATTTCAAGTATTCCCAAACCAATTTCTCCCATGACTACCGATCTTTGAGATCATTTACTCTCAAGAGCAGAACTGTACTTGGCTGAACCACAAGTTCTTATTTTCTTGGAAGTGATTGATTGATATTCTTTAGAAACAGCCATTTTCGGAGATATGATCGGGGAGATCGATAGATAAAAATGGGAAGATAGATTTAGATAAACGAAATACTCATATATATATATATATATATATATATATATATATATATATATATATATATATATATCCATATATATGTACAGTGAGACATTTACAGACAGAACAAGACATAGATTCTAACTTTAATATTATTAATGGAGAAATTCAGCATCTGATGTGCGTAAACGTTAATAATAGGATAAATATATCTGCACATACATTTATGCATATATATATATATATATATATATAGATAGATAGATAGATAGAGAGAGAGAGAGAGAGAGAGAGTGATAGATGGGTTATATTGATCACAGCGTTCATGTTGTGAGTATGAGTTTAAATTGTAGATGAAACGTATGAATACAGTTATTATAATACAACTACAAGGATTGCATTACACAACAATAGAACATTACACAACAATAAAAGATTACACAACAATAGAAAACCCAATTATAATTAAGAAAATCAGCGCATCAACTCTTGAAATATCAACAATGAATACAGTTTGTTTTTTCGTTTTGACATTCGCTTTCATTGTTTATTTTTACAAGTTACGTGATAATTGATGGATTGATTTTACGTGACATACAATATTGCCAATTCAACTCGAGGACAATAATAACATGAAAAAAGGGTTTCCTTTTCCGTTCAAAAATTGAAACTCTATTCTTCATCAATTTTGACATGAAGGCAGAAAAAAGAGCAAAGCAATAAACGATAGCAGTATTTAAAAAAAACAATGAATCAGGGTCATTACCCAGTTTAAATGCACATCAGCAATAGCTTTAATAATTCGAAATGACTGACACGTTGCAATTTGATAGAAAATTGAAACAAAATTTTTTTTAGAAATAAATGCTCCCACATGTAAAAAATGGTAGTCAACCCCAACCTGCGGTAAAATGTAATCCATGGACTTGTTTATAACATCCATACAGCATTTTGAAATTCAACCATATTTTGTACAAATATATTTCAGTCGATATGCGCTTTGTTCAATAAATTTCAGTGATAACTCCCCAATATATTTTTAAGGACGTTCAATATAAGTGATGTGCAAATTTGCCAGTATCTCCGACACACCACTCTCTTGGCATTGCCATTCATTTTGACAGGGATAGCTCTATTCTATTCGTGAATAATTTCGTGGCTGTTTTATAGAGATTATATTCGAGACTACCACACGAATAAACATCTGGGAGGTTATGGTCCGATGAGTGTTAAGCACATTCAGACTCACACAATCCCACTGATGGAAGAACCGCGTAATTGTCTCCGGATATAATCGAATGTCAATAACACAAAGACTGTTAGATATCCATCAATGAAACTAGAGAGACAAATCAGGCATAGACTGACGTTAATTTATTCTAAATAGGGTTTGATTACTGACAGGAATGTGCATTTTATTACCGATCGAGGGGTCGTATTTCACAGTCATCTTATACAACTATGAGACAGATACGATTAATGTAATGTTTGCCTTAGCTGATAATATACTTTTGAACTATTAAACATGCATAAAGAGGAAGGTATACGCTACATCAAAGTGTAGTATCTGTTCCGATGGATACTGCACCGCATAGACTGGTATTGTCTTGGCCTTCGTTGCTTGATTTACGCCAGTCTATGGGTCTGTCCTGTGCAGTTCTAGGATGTCCACTCTCCGAGGCTTCGCCTCCCCTCTTTGGGGAGGAGTAAGTTTATTGCTTACTGCCTTAGGCGCCCCTACCGGGCAATGCCGACGGGGCCGCCCAGGCAATTTTTAAACCCCACTTTCCCGACCCGACCTTGGGTCACATCTTATTTGTCGAAGTAAGATAAAAACTGACCTTGTGCCTAACTCATGGAGAGGAGTAAATCAATACACAAACTCTCAAATGCAATATTTTCTTCGTACGACCAACAATAGTTGTCGCTCAATTCAGTAACAACTCAAGCATCCTTGTCGTGAATAGCATCGGTATAACGGCAATTAACGCAATAGATAAATAACCTGAGAACGATAGTGTTTCCTCATAAATTGTCATCGCTTCTAACTGTATTCATCAAACAGCATTTTAATGTACTGTTTTAATAAGTATATTTTGAGATTTTAGCTGTTGATAATACACACATGTAGGACTCTCCCACTCTCTCTCTCTCTCTCTATATATATATATATATATATATTTATTTATT
Organism: Sepiola atlantica; assembly: GCA_963556195.1. Lineage (NCBI taxonomy): Eukaryota > Metazoa > Mollusca > Cephalopoda > Sepiida > Sepiolidae > Sepiola > Sepiola atlantica. Next base: position 188,929,048 of record OY744519.1, on the reverse strand, counting down.
TATTTAATTATATATATATATATATATATATACATATATATATATGTAAAAATAAAAATGAAATAAAGAATAAGCAATTCAACAACTAACAAAAATAAACTCAAAAACTCATGTTGTAAAGTTCCACAGAGAATGCGATTGGAAAAAAATGTCACGTGCAGAGAACAACAAAACGAGGAGAAAAAGGAATGCGAGGAATGTTATGAAAAGAGAAAGAAAAAGAAGATGAAGAAGAGGAAGAAGAAGAAAGAGATACCAATCAAACAGTATCTTTAGAACGTCAGTTGAAGAAGACGAAACGAAGAAGAAGAGAAAGCGAGAGCAAACGTGAGAAAGGGTAAATCGACATGTCGTTGTCGAAAACTATTGAAGAAGATATATATAGAGAGAGAGAGGGGGGACAGAGTTAGAGAGAATAGTAAAACCTCTGGACAAACAAGTAGACGGTATGGAAACATAAAAAGAAGAAAACATGAGACAAGTATCATGTCTACTTGTCAACTCTTGAAAATTATGTTTTGAATCTAATCGGAGAAAATACTATTATTTTACGTAAGACTTTTATGACGTGTATACATATATTTGTAAATATATATATATATATATATATATATATATATATATATATATGTGTGTGTGTGTGTTTTAAAGTTTACCAAAACATTTCGTTCATGAAATCATTCATCACCACAGAAGACTGTTTTCTTTCAAAGTTTATTTATTTATTCATCAGATTTATAAATATTAAAGAGTGTTTTCCCTACACGTGTTTCTCTACGAAGCAGGTCCTTGCTTGGCAGATCATCAGGGGAATTATGCACCTGGAACATTAATTTCCACAACTGACAATGTGGGGTTTCTCTAATTGAGGTTATTTAAGAAGAAAACATGAAAAAAAGAAAAGAAAAAAACCTCTTTAAAAAGTGGCTCATAAGATGTTTGCATTATGGTTGCTACTATGCAAACCAACAAGGAATGTGTGCCAATGCAGTCCCCCCAAAATAAGAACAATGTGCGATAATACACCTCCTCATCAGGCTGCAAAACGATGAAGGCATCCCCCCAAACAAAAATAAAATGATCAAACCACAATCCAGAATTTAACGTTCCCAGCAACTGGTAGTGTGGTCATTCCGCATCTATTCCGTCAGAAAAACACAGCATAGAAAAAAGGTTTGCACGACCACATACATTCCTAACGGATATTTATGCTGTGTTTTATTCTGACGGAATAAATGCGTCTCTTTCTCGTAGTCGGAACTCCGACGACCACCTTTATCTGCCATTTCTTCGACTCATTATTTTCTATCTTTTCATCGAATTTCCTTGAGAGGACACAACAAGAATGCCTTTTATGATAATGTATTCCACTTCTCCGTCGCAATTCGCCAGCTCTCATGTAACGCCCTTGAAGGTTTCCAAAGAATATCGAGCTGTAGATAAATTTTGGCACACATAATCATGATGACGGTCACGCTCTTCCAATATTTCAGTCGTCCATGATTTCAGCTCTTTAACATTCCCATAGCACATGGAGTCATGTATTCGTTAGATTGTATCGCTATTCATTAAATGGTTCACAATATTTTATGATTTTGTGGGCAAGTATTTATCATTTGGGTTTAAATGTCTCTTCCTTTAGAGGGATCGAATTTATTTTCAACAAGTTGCGATCTATTTCTAAATTGCAAGTGAAACGGCAAATTGATTTCTTCTTTTTTCTCTTCTTTACGGTCACAATTAGAAGCTAAAGACACGTCTATCGAAATTATCAAAATGGTAACGTTCATTTATCTACAAGAATAAACGAGAGGCATTTGTTTAGTGTTACACAACAAAGTTATAAATCAGAGGTAAGAGAACGAATTAATATATATATATATATATATATATATATATATATATATATATATATATATATCATTGATTTATTACAATGACCATGTAAAAATCAATCCCAAAACCTAATTTACATAAGGTCCTTCAATTTCTTTTATATGTTTATTTTCATTTTTTATTTATTTCAACAATTTATCATTTTAATTTCAATCAAAATGATAAACAACAATTTTTCCATCTTAAATCATTTGCATTTCTACACGTGTTTCCTGGCAGATTGGACCGTCAATAACAGTGTAGTTGCACATTTGTTAATCTTCAGAGAATAGTAGAATGTGTATTGTATGTGCAGTAAAAATGAACAGAAGAAAAGCAGAGCAGATTAAACACAAATAATGTTCTGATAAAATTTGGTGGTGTTGAATACATTGAAATAAACTCACGCATTCATCGAAACAGTCATTCTTTGTAATCTCCTCCTCTTTTTCAAAATAAATGACAAAGTGACGAAGAATACGAGAGAAACGTATATATATATATATATATATATATATATATATATATATATATATATATATATATATATATATACACGGCACAATCACGTTGACACACCGGTTCCCGTTAGATCACCGAAGTCGAGCCTGGCCAGTACTAAATGGGTGACCATTTGGGAATACCAGGTGCTGTATGTGCTCTCTGCTTAACTCGGCATTGTTTCCAGTCGTCTTGTATTACTACTTGCCATTGGAATCAAGGAGAGCGGTTTTTGGGGATTGCGATACCCTTGCAATTACAAAGTCACGCGCGGGAAGCCCCTAGTGGGGCACTCATACGTCGCAATTGATGGGAGAGTCCATCATATATATATATATATATATATATATATATATATATATATATATATATATATATATATATATATATGTATATATATATTGTTTGTTTTTCCTCGCTTCTTTTTTTTTTAAATAAAGATAGGGTTCAATCCCATCGAAAAGGTAAACAATAATGACAATTTCCGAAGCATTGAGCACATACTATTACCGTTGTAACACCGCGTTTCCGATAAAAAATAATGTCATCTGTGTTTGTCAAAGAACGACTCACGCACTTGGTTGAGTGCGAAATGAACTTTGGAAACAAGAAGTTCAAACGAGGGTTAAGGTCATGACCCACCGATAATGAACAAAAGTTAGGCTTGATTTAATCATCCAAAAAATTAAAGACACTTACTAAATAGAGGGATTGCAGGAAAGTGTAAATAAACACGAGTGACGAGTTGTTTTAAGTTAATCGGACGTATGACCTTTCCTTATAAGCCAAGGCCGGAGGTGATTCAGACATGCCATTGCTAAGATTCACTGGTAATCAGGGATTTTATTTACTTCTCCCCAGGAGTTAGGCACAAGGCCAGTTTTATCTTACTCCCACAAGTAAGATGTGACCCAAGATCGGGTCGAGCAAGTGGGGTTAAATGCCAGCGCTCGAGAGGTGAGCACTCTGGCCATTTAAAAATTGCCTGGGCAGCCCCGTCGGCATTCCCCGGTAGGGGCGCCTCAGACAGTAAGCAATAAACTTACTCCTCCCCAAAGAGGGGAGGCGAAGCCTGGGAGGGTGGACCTCCTAGAACTGCACAGGACAGGCGTGCAGTATCCATCGGAACAGATACTACACTTTGATCTTAGCCAAAAGGCCGAGCAACTGGTAATCAGGGATACTGATTGAGCTTTGAAGTAAAAACAAAAATGTGTATGAGGAAATGGGAGCCATCAAAGCGATATGACAGTGCGCGTCGACAATTGAATTTCGATAGAGAGAACAAAGAAGGAGAGAGTGGACGGTGGTCGCAGCCAGGCGCGGGTGAGAGAGAGAGAGAGAGAGAGAGAGAGAGAGAGAGAGAGAGAGAGAGATAGAAGGTGGACTCTAACCGATGTGAGAGCGGCGGGGGTAGAGAGAAAGGCAGTATTGACGAGACAAAGCCTGCAGCGTGCGGTCGGCAGAAGGACGAAAGGATCCGTGAGTGAAACACGTCTTTCGACGCTGACAAGGTTCTGTAAGACACGCTCAGACGAGAACCCTGGGTTCTCTCTTGGAAACTAAGCATTTCGCCAAGAAAGGAACATTTTTCATCGGACGAAATATCAGTGAGGGTCTTTCCCTAAAACTTTCATTGTACACAATATTCCGACATGAACCCAAAAACACATACTTGTCAATGGTTACAGGGAGATCACTCTGATATACCTTTACAAAAGACAAACGCGACAGATATTCGGCTTTTCGACAGATCGCACGGCTAATAAGAAAACCTTGCATGTAACAACTTCAAAGTAAAAAAAACTGAAAAAAAAACATAAAGATATCCTTTTGTAAAAGAACCCCCAACAGACTCTGTTTGTAAAAGAACAACGGACATAGACTTTTTAAAAGAACACTTTAAAAGAAGCAGAATACATGTTCAATCTCCTTCCACATGTGTCCCGATAAAAGAAAGAACAATAAAATTGATAATCTCGGCACTTTGCTGTGATCACGTCTGTTGTACCTTTTTCCTGTCCTCACATTGCCTGGCTGACAGGGTATTGCAACATTTTGATTTAAAAAAAAGATAAGCATAATCAAAACAGACAAAATGAATTTATGATAGAAACAGTGTCACAACGGTATTAATACGTGCTCAATGCTTAATAAATGTTCATTATTTGTTACTTATGTATATATATATATATATATATATATGTATATATATATGTATATATTTATATATGTATATATATATATATATATATGTATATATGTGTGTATTTAGGCAGCATATTTTCATTTAGGCAAACATTATTAAATAACACGGAGCAAAAATGAGCACAAGAGTAAAGACACTAAAACTAATACCGCCTGAAGAATATTTGACGATTCAAATCGAAAGTACTTGCAAAAAAGAAAAAAAAATGGAACAAGAAAGCCATGGATCATATTTATATCAATTTGACCAACACATCATGTGGACAATTCGGAAAATTGAAAAAATAAAAAATACTCGCATCAAACAAAACCACTCCGTGTTATTTAATAATGTTTGCCTAAATGTATATATGTATATATGTATATATGTATATATATATATGTAGATATATATATATATTCATATATTTATACGTATATATGTATGTATGTATGTGTGTCGTGGCCTGCAGATGCTCAGGTTGGTATCTAGGGGGTTCACTGTCCAGATGGTATGGATGCACCTACAGTATGTGTTAAGACAGGCATGTAGGTAAAGGAAAACTCATGTAAAAACTGACGTTAGATGTGCAGACTGTATGATGCAAACATTTGCACATACTGTGGGTTATCAACAGTTCCAATCAGTGTGGATGTTTCTACAAAAACCTACACCACTGAAAAGAAATCTTTGTGTGAAAATCTAACAGCAATATTTTGGTCAGTCAGCACCCCACCCAGAAACGAAGTGCTGATTAAACTTTTGGACACTCATACGTCAAGATCGACGGGAGAGTCAACGTATCTAAACACACACACACATATATATATATATATATATATATATATATATATATATATATATATATATATATATATATATATATATATATATATATATAATAAATATTTGTTATTGTCTATTTATTTATCTATGGACGTATACGTTTCGTCTCTTTTCAATCAAGACTCATCAGCATAGAAGTACGACTATTCACCACCGGTCACACGAACCGAAACCCTGGATTACAAGTATTTTTCAACCCCAATCAAACGTCGCTAATCGATAGGCCAGTTCTGAACAGCTTATAAACAATGATAATTTAAACGCGTTTAAAGGCGGCGAGGCGTACAGGCATTCAACTTCTATAAGTGAAGGAATGATGCATATAAAGCAAGTGACGTCACGCTGTGTTATTACTACCTAACAGTGCTCTACTTTTTTTTAACGAGGAGCTTCAAATATAAATATTTGTTATTGTTTATTTATTTATCTACGGACGTATACGTATATATATATATATATATATATATATATATATATATATACATATATATATATATATATATATATATATATATATATATATATATATATATATATATATATTACAATAGTCATGCCATATTCAATTGCGTAAATTCTAATAATTCAACAAGAACAACAATTTTATGTACGATTGTTTCTGAGACAATATTGATTTTTGTTAGCATCAGGTATATCATCAGCCCGGCGAAGAGACACCAAGTTTGTAGTTTAAAAATAACATCATTTAGACATTAATTCGTTATACTGCAATTCGCGAGGTTTAGAATATAATACGTAAAATTCACTTGAAACCGGTTGCAAAATATTATATCAAACATTCAAAAATAAAAATAAAGACCGTTTACATTACATACAATAGAAAAAGCATTTTTACGATTAAAGATATTTATAAGAGAAAATTTCAAAAATATGAGCAGCAATAGTTAAAAAAATAATTAATAGATAAATTCATCATTAAATAAATTGAACAGATTTCTAACTTTATATATATATATATATATATATATATATATATGATAAGAAATAGTAATAGTGTTCCGACTGAATGGAAATTGAAAAAGGGAAAAACGAAACATTATTATTTATGTATTCATCAAAGTTTCGTTTTTAATTTAACAATTCCTAAGTATTATTGTTTGAGGAAAATAACACTGAAGTACAAAATGTTTGAAACAAAGGTGGTAACCTGTGTTGGTCTGAAAAAAATAAATTATTAGATACAAATAGATGGTGGCGGTAGGACATTGAGTTAACAGTAAGAGAGCGTGAGTGAAAATGATGACGGTTGGAGTTATAAGATCGTTAGGTAGAGAGAGTAGGCTAGTGTTATGTAAACAAAAGACGTCGTTTATGATAAGATCATCTAATAGGAAACATTAAAATACTGTAGAAGGTGTGAAGGCAAACATGATATTATAACTACAACCGCCACAATTTCACCCACACTTTCTACTGTTAACTTTATTTTCCACCGCCCCATCTATTTGTACTTTATATTTGTATTCATAAGAGGCCTTTCAGGCCAACCTAGGCAGCCGCTTTTGTTTCAAACATTTTCTAATTGTGTGCTATTTTCATCAAACATTTATCCTGATGAAGTCTTAAAATAAAGACGAAGCTTTGATGAATACATATGTAATATTTTATTTGTTTTCTTTTCTTCAATGTGCATATATATATATATATATATATATATATATATATATATATATATATATAGCAATAGATAAAGTGAAAGAATAGAATAAGGTGCGAATCAAATCTTATTATACACCTTAAATAAACTTTTAACTGCATCGATAGCAAATGAATTTCCTGCCTGGATAACTTTTTTGCATTTTGGACAACCATTCACCATTTGGATTATTTCTTAATCAACCTCTTTGATATCTTGCCTGAACCTATTTTAAACGTGTATTTATATATACAGAAAAAGAGAGAGGGTGACGAAGAGATAGAAGTATGTACACACACATATATATATATATATATATATATATATATATATATATATATATATATATATGTGTGTGTGTGTGTGTGTGTGTGTACATATATATATATTTACATATATATATATATATATATATATATATATATTCCGTTAAGTAGTATATAAATATATATTTTTGGTTCAGTACTATATATATATATATATTTAAATGATTACAACGTTAGTTGTATTATAAAGAGACAAACACATCGATTTAATCATTAATATTTCAAAATATATTACAAATTAAATATTTTGAATTTTCATAATACAGGCGAATACTGCGGGTGACATTTAGCTCCATGATTTGAACTATGAGTCGAACAGAGCCCATATATAAATCTCTCAATCCGTTGTTTTTTTGTTAACGAAGAAAACAACTGATCCGCGTCACTATAAGAGTTTCATATGTTGGCGTGTGAGATTGACATTGCGTGCATTGTGATGCGTGTACTCAATTACGTTGTTTCGGAGTTGAATTCCCCGTGAAATACTTAAATAAAGAAGAATACAAAATTTACGAAGTAGAATAACAAGATATGACAAAATTAAGATGTTGTAATCTTCATCTAAAAATAAAACAACACAAAGTATTATTGTGAATAATATTTTTTTATGTTGAATTTGTGGAGCAGGATTAAAAATGTAAAACCTTTTTTAGAAATGTTCTTTCTTTAATATGCGTTTTATTTATGTTATTAATTTGATATTCATTTTATAAGATATATACTTTTTTCATTTTTGAAGATAATATCGGTAGATGTTATTCGAGAAAGTTATATAAGTATTTCAAGAATTTGCATCATAAAACATCCGCGTATAACAAAAAAATAATTTCTATTTAAAAATAACAAAATAAAAAATACAAAAGATCGTGAGAAACCCTTGTTGTTTGTTGTCATTGTTATTTTTATGCACGAATTATCTCCCCGTATTTTGTATGTAATACGTCACTGTAACATATTCTCTAAACATTTGATTATTATTTTTTGATAAAAAAGGGACTGACTGTTTGTGATTTCAATTTCTAATGGGATTGCTAGTTTAACATCGTAAATAATTATCAATTTTTTCGCGTATTCTCTTTCTCACTGATATCGTTTAAAATACTCTGATGACGTATTTCGTGATGGATCTGGTGAACTTCAGAAAACTTGGCTTTAAATTTAAAGTGATATATTCATAGCATTTGTGTATTGGTTCAAATGTGGACATCGACTACGTAGTAATGTCCTCGTAACATCCATCATGCTTAAAGTGATGGTGTCTGTAACGTTACTGAACGAAAAATCACGAATCTTATTTAACCAAATAAGGAGACTTTAATATCCGTTGTCAAATACCTTCGTTTCTGTTTCTTTACAAAGGTCTACATCGGATGGGCGTATGAGGGCAAATTGTGTTGCGCTTGATTCGAATATTGTTTTCACGTTTCTTTCATCTGACAAAAATAAAGATGCATGGAAGTTTCCATGGAAACACAGCCGACATCGTCTCAAATGCTGAGACACATTTTCATGAGTAAGACATCAATTTTATTGATGAGGCAATTTCCGGTTCGAGGGCTACACGTAAAAGTGGAAGTGGAAGAAAATTGATCTCATCGATTGTGCTTAAATGTTCATGCCTACAACTTATTTTGTAAAATCCCTTATATTGTTATATTGTTCCTAACCTTTCTAGTGAGTACTCGGGTTTCGTTTTGTTGTACACTGTATTTCAGGCCCTGTACGATAACACTGAACATGGTCAAGTTTTTTAAAAAAAGATTTGTTTAACATAAAACAGATGACACAGATTGTGCGGTTTACACGGGAGAGAGATTACAGGGGAATTACTTGAGGGAGGATCCATCATTAACAGCTTAGCCACTCTGGGTTACACTGCGCGCTGGCCGCTGCTGCTACAAGGACCACCGCGTCGCCGTCCCTCTTCTTTGGTGATAAGGAACAAGACACAAAAAATCTCCCACGGATGTGGCGTCACTTCCGATCCCCGCTTCCACTCCTTTCAAGGCGCCATTCTAACTTCCCCTCTCTGCCCTCACACAACTATCTAAAAATATTAGAATACCAAAAGAACTGATTTACGCTGGTTTCAACGTAGTTATGATGAAATAAGAAGCTAAACTATGAATTGAATACAGTCATTGTAGGCTGATATGTACAATCATCAGGCAAAATAAGTGTTGTATATGGATAAGAGAAATGATTTTTATCATTGTTTTTACTTGAAATAGTTTCCACAACAAAGTTGACAATGAAGTAGATTTAGACAAGTTAATTAGAAAAACTGGTATTTCTATATAAAGCAATATATTCTATTTCGCGTTTAATTCAAAATATATTCGTTCTTTCCTACAGTCAAAGGTGTGTATTTAAATTGACATTCTTTCAATGATACGACAGAACAGATAGTTAGCAGTTTATGTTTTAAACGCACAATATATTTATTATTGATGGGTTTGCTAATAAATAATAGTCTAATATTGTCGTTATGTGGAAATATGTAAAGAATAAATATATATTCATATAACAATGATTCAATCAAGTTTCCACTAAAATCAATGTTTAACATTCTCGGATTTGTAATCCGAGGAATGCAGAAAATAGCCGAGAGGGTGGCGAAAAATATCAATTTTATGGTGTTTACTTAGTAAAAAATAGTTAATTTAACAAACATGAATATATGGGATTGAAAGAGAAAAAAAATGTTATCGATTATTTTTTTGATATATGTTTTAACTGAATCTGTATAATAACTTATATTAGAGTAGAGAAAATACTCATTTATGTCAAGTTTGATATATTTTTGTATAGATTTTAAAGCCAGCCCCCGGATGTGATGAAGTCATTGTTGGAATGTCTATAAAATAGTAAAATAAATAAAGTATACGAACGATTTTTGTAAAAAAAATTTTTACCTAAAATCTTTTTCACTACAAAATTGACGAGTAAATAGATTTACACAAATAAATTAGAACAATTTAGTATGTGTATACAAGAACAAAAATACATCCTATGTCTCCGATTGTTACGTTTTCGGTCTAGCGTCTACATCGTTTGCGCAATCATCACGCAGCTAAATCAAAACATCGACCATTGTCAAACTTAGAACTGATTTAATTTTAAGACATCTAGGTTAAAGTAAATGGTCAAGATCACGGAAAACGTAAAATGTCATACATTTGTCGATAACGTCGGTGTTATTCACTGTAGAGATGCACTATTTAGCCCATATCATAGCCATTTGCCTCTTGTGACTATGTGACCTGGGCCTTTGGCATTGATCTTTAAATTTCAGCTTGATCAGATGCATTATTGTTTTTAGTTATAAACGTTTACATGGCATAAGTTCGTGAACAATTGATACAGTACAAACGCATCTCCATGGCTATCGTTCGTGGCAACGCTATGTCAGTAACGGCGGCGTCACTTCCGTTCCAATCGTCATCTGTTGACTCTCCCTTTCTTCCTCTCCCCCTCTCTATCTACCTATGTCTGTATCTGTCTCTTTGCGTCTCTTTCTCTCGCATTATTGTTTCATAAATAATTTGAATTGTTTTGGTTTGTCTTCACAATGGCAGCCATGATTGTTTATTTATTGTTGGTTTGAAATTGTATTTCTTGTCCTGCAATAAAATTTTATCTACAGAGAAAAAAAAGTATAAGATGTCCGTATAGGACCTAGCCCCATTCTTTCATAGTCAGGTTGAGGTATGCAGTCTCAAGACTGACATATATTCTTGTTTAAAATATATGTAGTGCTACCTACGAACGCCTGTATGTTGCTTGATATTTGAGATAAATAACCTAGGGCCACATGCTACTTTTTATTTTATGTTTTGAATACTTCATCAACTTTCTACTAAAATGACTTTGAGACATGAAAAATATGCCAAAATATTCACATTTGTGACATTTTATGTATGAAAAATACTATTATATAACGTTGTTACTCATTTTCTTCACAGAAATTAGGAAGATCATGACTAAAAAAATAGATGTACAGTTCAATATAACAAATGCATTCATTATTTTTCTTAATCAAAATTAATCTTCCATTAATAAAACTTATTTAATTAATGAGCAAGTCTTGTTTTCTTGGACAGAGCACAAAAACGAGTTTGAAACTTAGTAAGTTTCGTATTCTCTACCAAGTTCCGGTCCCTTTCCATCGCCGCAATGTGCTTGTTTTATAAGTACTTAGAGGAAATGGCATTCGACGAACTTATACCCTTGTACCATATAATGTAAATACCCCCGTAAAACCCGACTGGCAGCAAAATACCACGTGTTTACTGTAAAGGTATCCTAATGCCGGGAAACCTTTTACTATGAAAGAGTCTTTCTTTGGTAAGACCTTTGGAATTCCCTCCCTGATGTCTGTTTCCCTGATATGCAGAAATTTAAATGTTATATGAACTAACATCTTGCTTCCACACTTTTCTATTAAAATGCTCCTATACAGATGTCTACTAAAGATTAAGAAAAGTGAACTAAGTTGGTATTCGTACGAAACGTCATTTCAATATCAATTTGTAAGTCTGAATTGGCTCATATAATTTAAACATTACATCTGTATTTAGGTTAAAACATGTACTAATAAGTGGACGTGTCTATCTTCATTTATTGTATGATAATATAGCTTTATTTGTTTTATATAATTGAAATATTAAGAGTTCGAATGCCAAATGCGATAAACACTATTTTCAAAATTACGAGACTATCTTTATGAACAGTTTTACATTTAAACACCCAACCACATTCTCAAATCATGTTTTACATGATATGATATTTTTGTGTTTCTTTCAATTGAAATGAGCTTTTAGTTGAAGTCTAGATTTTATACATGCGTCCTTTACTGTTTTAATGTGACAATTACAATAAATGTGTCACGCTTTGTATTTTAACTATACATGTTACATTATAAGGTTTGTGTTCGAATAGAAGAATTTGAGTGGACCTTTTAAAGATTGAAGGTTATTAAGGGCGAAAGTAAACGAAACCACGTGACTCCCAGTCGGGAAATGTATATTCCTTAGCTGGCTATATTTTGAGGAGAGACGTATTGCTGTTGTCTCAAATGGTGGCCAGGGCGTAGTCTGGCTATGCGTTACTCCATCTATCTGTCTTTGTCTCTCTCCCTCTCTTTCTCTAACTTATAGGAAAATGAACTCTCTGTTAAACTTTATTAGAACCTGAACATTTGTGCCCGAGTAGTTTCGTGTTCAAAGATGACCAAAAACCTTGGTTCGACCACAACACGGGTGTATACAGGTTTATATAACCATCGGTAAGCTAAAATATAGCATTCATATGCATGTTTAAGTCGAATTTAAAAAATTGTAAAATTATAAAAATTAAGAAGATTATGTATTTTATAAGCATAGTGAAACGCCGGCTTTTTAACAACGGAAAATCGAATAATTCTAAGAGATACTAAACATATACCGATAGTTTCTGTTTCTTTATTTTAGACTGTTTTACACCTTATGCATGTGTAGTGTCTTTTCCAGAACGACTTTGGAATACCAACCGCATGAGCAACCATAAACTGTTCGGGGTGGTATTGCACAACTTAACTAAAAACACACTTATAACAAACACTTCCAGCAGACTGCTTTAAATTTTAATTACCGCGTAAAACCCCTTGTAAGTCTAGCAAAATATATAATTACAATTATAGCTATTTTACTCAGTCAAAAGTTATTTATTTTACGTTAAATTTGAAGATGAACGAATACCACGCTAAAATAAAATGAAAATAAACAACTGTTATATAACCATGTCTCTCAGGTACGGTCTCATGGCTTACACGTCAGAACAAATAAAATATGTGGACGTTCAAAACATGAATTGTGTCTCCGAAGTTCAACTTCAGCAATGCTCCGTGATTGAGCAGTCATTCTACAATCGACTTCTGGGGTGAATGTTTGCTGCTATTAAAGTTGGACACAATGGTACGCCGACACCTATTGGTTAGTTTATTATAAATGTTTATTCTAAGGACAGAACATAAACCTGCATATGAGTGTGTGTGAGAGAGAGCGGGGGAGAAAGAGAGAGAGAAATTAAACAGACAGATTTAACTATATCGGGCGCCTAGCGCGTGCTGTCCCACTTCTAGAGCCTACCGCAAAACACGTCTTCTCTCGTTCATTTATTGCCGGGTAAGAAAGATGTGATTTTTGTAAGTTCCGTCCTGTACTTTCCTCTGGCGCTAACTCTTACACTTTATTACTGCTACTATCTTAAAACAACTTTTATTGGTGTTATATTGATTCGGAATATTTTTGGCATTATATTAATCTCTTCGGATTGGTCAGGTCTAATGGGAAAATCCAAGGATATAAAACAATGAGGTGTGCAGTGAAAGCTTAGACAAACTAGACCTATTACTATCTTTAAAAAGAATTATATAGACTCTTTCTTACTCTTATGTTAATTAGACATACTAAATTGCCAGTCCCTGTAAACCGAGCCGATAATACCTTGTGTCGTACTAGCTCTGGACGGGCTATGCCGGCTTTCTCCGAAGGAGCTAGATAACATGGAATATAAAATTCACAAGAAGTCCCCTACCGCATGTATACCCCGATCATGGGAAGATGACATATAGCGCCTAGTAGTCTAAAATTGTCACCGATCTGGTACTGGGTAGGATGCACGTCGCTTAACTTCGATGATTTGACGAGAATCGATGTATCAAAGCGATAATGGTGTACCAGTACCACTACATAATGTGTAATTTGTTAGTTTGCAGCTGGTATTAAATATTAAATCGTTGACTAACCACGAAACGCCCGTAGGTGTGCACATGTATGGCGCTCCAGGGAAGGGAGGTCTAACCTAATGTAACATTAGTACAACACTCACACTCTAATAGAAATCGTCTGCATGCAAAACTTCAGACGCATCAACAATTACTTGCATAAACATACTAAGCTGAACAAACCAAATGCATCTACAAATGCCCAATATAAGATCAAAGGGTATCAATTTATTCCATGTAAAGACATCCACATGTGCACACACATATGTCAATTCCCTTATATAATCTGGAACGCGGCTTTATCATATTTACAATATCCCGCATCAACGGTGAACTTAAGCTAAAATGGTCAATAAATACTTTTAAGATGATATGCGTACGTACACACACGCGCAGATACTCAACGCCCAAAAGCGGTACGATTAACATTCAAATTTATAAAACCTGTCTTCTATAACCACTGCCAATAGTTCCAATCTCTCTCTCTCCCCCTCTCTCTCTCTCTATATATATATATATATATATATATATATATCACTCTCTCCGTCTTACTCTCTCTCTCTCTATCTCTCTATGTGCCTAAAACCACATGCTATTTTATGGGCAGATTTCTACTTTAAACATACCCGACAGTAGACCACACTACGGTGGGGCTGTTTCTCGGTTCACTAAACAGTGTCGTTTAAATGTCCAATGTGAAAAAATTCTTGACCAGTTGCAAACATCGTTACTAATTACCTCGATGGTTCACCATCAACCTGACGAACTCAATTAACACTTATCTTCGAGGGGACCTTGGCCCTTGATAAGCGGTGACTCACTTTGAATATATATATATATATATATATATATATATATATATATATATATATGTGTGAGTACGTAATTGTGTGTTTTACAAACAATACATATTTGTTAACGTATATAGTCCTTATAATATCTGAAATGTTTTATAAGTAAAGTTGAATAAAAGTGTATTACAAGATTCATATCATATATATTTTTTAATTTTGCATTCCACAAAACATTTTATTTATAAACTCTTCAAAGAAAACTTAACGTACGTTTTGCGACCAAAAAACAACAAATGTATGTTTGCATAATTACAGGAAATAAAGGGCCACTAGCGGAAGTTAAAACAATGACAGAAAATATCTAAAGGAAATAAAGCAATAAAAGTAATCTCATGAAATAGAATTGTTTTATCTTAATACCGATTATTCTAAATAGTCTCTACTCAACTTACCATACAAATCATCCTGTAATTTATGCTAACCTCAAACGAAATCCGATAACCAAAGTAAAAATGCTTAATATATATATATATATATATATATATATATATATATATATATATATATATATATATATATATATATATATATATATATATATATATATGTTCTTGATATATACCGGTTTAAATTATGTAAGAATGAGATTGTTGAAATTTTAAAACACTAAGTATTACAACAACTTATCTAACTGTAGAAGAGAAATAGCAACTAACTGTAGACATCAAAAACTATATCTATATCAAAATAATAAAATTAAATAAACATAAACCACTAAACTAAATCAACATCCGATCTAGCGACTAATAACAATATGAACTGAAACAAAATATTCTAATCACGCACGTGGTAAAATAAGCCCAGAAAGCTAGTATTTATTATTCGATCTTTAAAAGTTACCGTAACATTCCAGTTTAAATTAGAAATTGTACTTTAATATCAAGGGTTAAACCTCGAAAAGCCGTTTATATAGATACCAAGGTATAACGTCGAGGACTACGGTTCCACCCAGCTATTTGTGTCATGTACTTGACAGGCGGCGCTATCTATGATAGTACATATTGTTGAAGAGATAGTTGCGCTCTTTTTAATTGATAACAACAGACAGAAAAACAAATTACGAATGCTATACAGATATAAATGCATGTATATATATATATATATATATATATATATATATATATATATATATATACATATCAATAGACCATAATATATAGAGTGATTTATATAGGTTGATCGATATAGATATATATGTATATTGATATATGTGATTAGTATTATATATATATGTGTGTTTATATATATATATATGTATATATATATATATATATATATTATCTATATTTATTAAGTTATATATATACATATGTCTTAATAAATAAAATAAATAAATAATTTTAATGTACATGTATATAAATCAATCAATAAAATTAAGCTAATATCCATTGGTTAACTTTCAATTCGTTCTTTAGTTCATTTTTTCTAAATAAAAAAAACGATACATTTTACCGACCGTTTCAGACGAACAACTAAATGCATTTGTCTATTCCGGAATCTTTACCACATGCTCTTCAGATGGATCCATTAATGGGTTGGTGATATTCGTGTGTTTATTCAAAGGAAACTTGACTTCAATGCAATGTTCTTGTTTTATGATTTGTTTTTATGCTGTCTGGTAATATATTTTTCTCGAGACAATGAGCGCGGCAATGTGTTTGTCTGACTATCTGTCTATCACTCTCTCCATCAATCTGTTTATCTAACTATCTATAGTTTAGTTACGAATATATCTGTCTCGCTCCTACATAATTAAGAGTAGATTTTTCTAATAACTCATCTAAGATATTTATTTCAAATGCATCCCCATTTTTAACATATGTCTTTTTGTAATACATCTTTCTATAACGCGATGAATAACTTATATACACATCATCAAACAGTGCACCCTTGCAATATCAACGACATGACGAGAAAAATTGAGTACACGAAGATACGTAGCGGCGACAATAATCTAGATGAAAGAACAAGCAAGGACGCAGCCACAAAGCGGATAAGACGAGCAACTACGCACTCATATATCGATATATAAAAACACTGGGGAAAAAGGACACACGGATATTCGACATCGAGATAAAAAGAAATGAAAATGACTATGTGAGAGTGAGTGTTTTTACAATAGTTTATTTACAATAGTTTATTTACAATATTTTATTGACAGTCTATTATATATGTTGATGTATATTTATGATGCAGAGTACACTGATATTTTAAAGGTTTTTATTGTACTTCAATGAAAAGAAATAAAGCGTGTTTAAAAATGTTGATATCTATTTGGCAAGTATTTGAAGAGACAATTCCGTTATATATTTCCAATCTGTCTGGATTATTGCTTGTCTATCCAACCTCGATCTGCCTCTCTTGCTATTTCTATATGTATGTCTGTCGTATTTCTCTCTGTGTCATTGACTGTCTGTCTGTATGTCTGTCTGTATGTCTGTCTGTTTCTGTGTTATACTTATCTCGCTCGTGTGAGTGCGTGTTTATATATTTTAGTATTTCTAGTAAACGGAAACTGTGTGTATCTAGCTGGTAAGTAAAAAGGGGTTAGGAGACATACGAATGCTTAGAATCTTGAAAGCATAACATGAACAAATAATATATGCATATAAATAATAGTATACAACACTACGTTTTACGCTAAGATCATGTATTACTGATATACCTCTATGCAATAAGATATTAGGTCTTACTTCTGCTATGATTAAAATATAATTATCTTCGTACTCTTCTTATTTCTAGAGTTTTCTATCTCTTTCTCTTTATCTATCTCTCTCTCTATATATATACATATATATATATATATATATATATATATATATATATTTCTATCGATATAAAAGAAGGTATGTGTATGTGTTTATATATTTGTATGTATAAGACTCATATCCAAATTTAGAAAACACTATCACTATTAACTTTGGAACATAGCGTGTAGGCGTAATGTGTGATATATTTAGTTTAGTTTTGTTTAGAGAAAAGGGCAGTGGATTTTTTTCTTTCATAATCAAGATGAGTCCAAATCTCTTTAAATTTTAACATTCGGTATTATACAAATTCCCCAAATTCAACTTCCTTGTGGGTATTTTCCCGAATGATAGGGCCCTATTTTGGGCACAATTCCTCATTTGAAAATTAAAATATTCCAGATTGTCATTAAATGTTATCCAAAGTCATTACAAATCAATTAAATTCCCTGAATGTAAATGTATTCTTAAGGCGCTTATAAGCTCTAGCCTTAATCTTCATACAATTTCTTAAATCAAAATGACGTAATGGATTTTGTATCAACATTAGTATAAGGATTCCAGACGTAAGGGTTAGTAGCTATAGATCTTCATTTTTAAATCACAGCTTCTCTCTGTTCACCACGAACGATAAGATTCTCTCTTCATCCCAGTCGAAATGAGGAACCACCGTTATTTTGATGAGCTTCTGTTGGACGAACTTTTAGCCCAGATCTTAAATAGAAGATTTACATAAGATATGTTGCTAAGATTGCTGGAAAACTATTTGGATCATTCTACCACTCCAGATAGTACTTCACTCTAAACGTTATCCTCTACTGATATAAGAGCCAGATACATAGTAATCCGGAGTATACTATAGATACTGTTCGTTAATAGCATTATATATGTATACATATATATATATATATATATACATATATATATATATATATATATATATATATATATATATATATATATTGAGAGGTAGATAGAGAGATAGATAGATAGATAGATAGATAGATAGATAGATAGATATAAAAATATAGTTAGATGTATAGTAAATTATGAAAATATATTTATGGCAATTATAGCTGCACAAAGGCTTTTGCGTTTCATCCCGGAGGGAATCGCCAGGATAAAATGCCTAGCTCTATGACGTATCGAGCACTGTTGACGTAAATACTCAAAATTGATACATAAAAATATATATCCTTTTAACAATTTATGTGGATACATGAAATAGTAATATTATATATATATATATATGTATATATATATATTGTATTATTTAAGCAGCATATTTTCATTTAGGCAAACATTATTAAATAACACGGAGTGGTTTTGTTTGATGCGACTTTTTTTCATTTTTTCAATTTTCCGAATTGTCACTCAAATGTTTCGGTCAAATTGATGTAAATATGATCCATGGGTTTCTTGTTCCATTTTTTTTTCTTTTTTGCAAGTACTTTCGATTTGAATCGTCAAATCATCTTCAGGCGGTATTAGTTTTAGTGTCTTTAAAAATTATGATTTTACTATTGTGCTCATTTATATATATATATATATATATATATATATATATATATATATATATATATATATATATATATATATATACTAATGGACGATTGTCTATTTATATGTGTTTGCAGTTATGTTCGGAATTGTTTTTCATGAAAAACTTCAACAAAGCATTTTTATAATTCTCTAAACTTCCACTCGGAAGTTTGATATACTCCTAATAAAATATATTTTTTAAAGAATATCTATAGTCTCTAATTAGGGAAAGTGGGTGGGAGACAAGTATTTCAGTAGTTTTTACGCAACAGATAAGAGTGATGAGTAATAATCAGTTCTAAGTGAAAGTCTTCTGGATTTCGTTACTAAGAATATAAATACGAATTATTTAAGATGTCTGACTGCTTATGGCTGACAGAACAACTGCAGATTAATCTCGTTGATAAATTCAAATGTTATGTTCGAATTTTCGTACATAAAGATATTCGAGTTCATGAAGACGCACCTGAAGAATCTCGGAGGTTACATCGACAGAGACATTGTGGAATAACCTCAAAGTTGAGATTAGTAGTTCGAATAAACCAAATGATACTAATTATCTATCCTCATCTGAAAATTTCCAGAAACATAAGCAACGTTTATTTTGATGCTATTTGTAGACGGTGAATTCATCTACGATAATTTTCTTAACACCGTTGGGAATGAAGGGTTCAATTAACATAAGAAGTTTACAATAAGTTGCATTAATGTAGCATCAACACAACCAAAATAAATAAGTGTTAAAAGGTTGCAAATACGTTTTTTGTTTGCTGGTTATTCTAGTGCTCAAAAGAGATAGAGAAGCTAGCAAAAGTATACGTTACTTGGCACATCCGTATATAAATAAATGCATTCGCCATGATAATAAATATATTTCAAATGCAAGGTTCTTACATCGGCAGACTATTTTCTAGCTTCTAGAGAAAGTATAAAGAAACGTACAGTTTAACTGATGATGAAAAGCGAGTGATGATTGCATCATTTATAATATGCTATCTCTTGCTACCTTGCGTTTTCCGGAGGGTTTGTAGTTGACCGAAATTATTAATAGTACGGTTTAATTGTATTATAGGGCGATAAGAAGACTTCACCTATTTGGCCTCGATTTATTGAAAGGAGCATGTCGTCAGTGATTAAAACCTTTGATTTAAATTACAATTTCATGCGAATAATTCTAATTCAATTTTTGTGAGTTTTTTTTACTTCAGTCAAAATTCACAGAAATCAACTTGACCCTTTTTTAGGCTAACACTTGATCTCTATATGAGATGCATACATATTAGAATATTTCATTAAAGTTATTCTTTATCCTGCAAACGTTAAGTTCGTAACGTATGTAAGAACATTGATTTTTCTCTTACGAAAGGACCAGTTAACTATATTATAGTATATCTTGTTTGTGGTACTTCAGTCTTACCGGATTCCAGGACAAGATAGCATTTAGTCTCGTAGACAATCAAGCTTAGTACTGTTACCTGAGGTAACATCATTTAAGAGAAGGTGTATTTGTCCTCGTATTATCCCGAGGTTGTCTTATTTAAGATACGAATACTATGTTGTTTTGAATATTTTATTCGGGTTTACTTGTAGGGGGAAGTATCCTCATGTGAGGTTTTTCTGACAAATCCCTGTACATAGAGTCTTACACACTGGATGACAGTGTATAGTCGCTATTAATGCTGACTCTTGTCTAGTAGACATTGAAACTCTCTCCACATTCTACAGAACATATACATAACAGTATAGTCAAATCACATAACGTCCTAGGATTACTTGTAAATATAATAAGATTAATTACTAGAAAGAATGATGTTGCCAGCGACCGGGGTCAACTGATCAAAACTGATCAAATTCACTGGTTTACGAAGTGGAAAATGATTAACCCTTTCAAATTCATTATCGGTAAAATTGGACGGAATATTAGCATCGTGTCTGCGTTTTCCCTCCAGCAGCGAAACTTATTACAAACCGATTCACAAGAAAGGAGAAGGCAAGCATTACAAGAAGATAGATTCTTCAATCAAGTTTCTTCACAATCAATTAAGGGTGTCGCACTGGATCGTACAAAGGCAATAAATATGCCAATACAATGTTGAATGAAGATCCACTAACGAAATATCACAACTCCTTTCTCACTAGCAAATATGCTGATACAGAAAGTTTCTATTGAGCTAAAGCATAATTCATTTTAATATTAATATTCAATATATATGGCCGTTTACGAAATTGATTTTGTTTGTCTATATAACATCATATCAATCGTTTTTCGAGATAATTACTGACGAAATAAATTCGAATGTATTGAATATTCGTGTCGGGTGTATCGGAAATATCACCCGGCAGGAATAAACTTACTTGACACACACACGCACCTGACCAGAGAGAAACAAAAACGGTTGATTGTAGGAAAATAAGTATTGATTGATTTTGAACCAGGTGTAACAGTTATGCCATCGAAAAGGTAAAACTTGAGACAGAAATTCACCGTCGCTAAATAAACGCTATATGGACGTAGCTGCATTGTCAGCAAATGCGAATTTCCAGGACGAACGTTTACAGATGTACGTGTTGGGGTGACAAATTATTATGCAAACAAAAACGAAATTAAAATCGATAGTCGACGTGCGATCGGGTCCGTGAAAAGTATCGCATCAATTCCAATGCATGCGCCCTCCATCCTTACAAATCGTTCACTACAAATAAAGATATATCATTACATTTTTAGACATCAGCGTGGGTTGTTATGGTCTCAGAATAACAGAAATACAATAATTGGCATTTTGGATTATTTAATGCCGGGACACAATACATATTAAGACATGTGTAATTAATTTGTGAGTTTTGTATATTTACGGCACATTAACATTTTGGATGTTATTTAATGTCGATAAATGCTGCATATTGCTAACGATTCAATGAGTGAGTTACATTTGATCGTTTGCTATAGATTAACGTTTTACCGTATTATTTTATTGAAAAAATGGGATGAATACAGTATAATATTCATTGTATCCTACACATTTTCATGGAAGTTCATCGGCTCAGTTTTAATCTTGTAAGACATTCACTACAAGAAACTGTATTTATTTCACACAGCACATACGTTTTCTATCTTGGTGTTGTGCCTAACACGAAACAGAATTTCTACCAAGAGCGTTTCTTTCCTATAATTTTCTTATCTGTAAAACACATTACCAGTGGAAAACTTTCCTGCTGAGTACACAACTGTTGTCTTTATGCTTAATGTGAGCAGACACTTGTTATAAGTTATCATAATAGATAACATTTCTATCATTCCATGCATGATTTTGCATCCTCTTATTACACTGATACTCCATTTATCTCATAACTCTTATCCTCGGATATTTTTTGCTTTCATAATTTTTACTTATTATAAAAAGAAACGCACACAAGTAGCCATTTTACCAATAGCTGGGGCAAATACAGCTTTTTACTTTTCCAAAACTAATTGGTACGTTAATAACACCAATCGATTCATTTGGATTTCAAATGAGCAGAATTAATATTCCATGAATGGATTAGATGAAAATATGACGCACCCCGTGGCCGTGAAGCTATTCGTATGCTTTTCAAACCCTGAATAAATGTAAGTTACAAGTGAGGAGGGAAATAGTGTGCATGGGTCAATATATTTATTTAATAAAGAAATCCAGTTATCAATTATCCTTGGGCTTTGACTAGGAGCAAAAATCACTATCTGT
The DNA here is from genome assembly GCA_963556195.1 of Sepiola atlantica. Classification (NCBI taxonomy): domain Eukaryota; kingdom Metazoa; phylum Mollusca; class Cephalopoda; order Sepiida; family Sepiolidae; genus Sepiola; species Sepiola atlantica. The sequence continues at coordinate 188,906,024 of OY744519.1, read as the reverse complement.
TCTGATAGTGCACCTAATGTTTTCTTCTCTTAGAGAGTAGATGCGAATACTTTCAAGACTGAAGATATTTTTAATTATTTATCTAGAATGCATCTTTGGAACTGGATTTTTCTCACATGAAAAAGTGACCCTCGTTGGGTGGAAGTCAATAGAAACCTAACATTCTAAGTGACAAATATGTTGAAATCCAATCTGTGATAACGGCCGACAATAACAAAGAATAACCTAAATTAACAGTTCTAGTGCATTATGGGTGACGGAATTAGAACATTATATCCTATGGATTCCATAAAAGAGTTCAACAGTCCGTCCATTAGCTGGAGGATTTTCAATGTCGACTTTTTATAAAAGAATTAGCGCTTTAATAACAAATATACCTAATAGACATCCGCCTAGCTAAGTCTATTGTCTACGCACCGTCTTGCCGTGAGATTCTTATTATTATTTTCAAACTTTGTAACATAGCCCGTTCTAAGGGATTTAAAATCGACAATAAAAGGGTAAAGCTATTTTTGCGACTTCTCCCGATTCGGTGTGAACATTTGCATTTAGACCTGTTACCGTTATATAATATTTTTATGATAACATTTCTTACATGTATTTTAGTTATATCAAAATTGGCTTGGGGTATGCTGCGTAAGGCAATATCTTCATTAATTATTTATTGTAATTTTTTTCGCCCGCGAATTTTATTTATGAAATTATGAGAAGTGTAGCAGGAGTGTATATGCATATGCAAAGCAAATCTACCGATTAAATATATTATTTTTCGTATTATTCAATAATTATATAAAAAAAAACATATCACAATTTTATATCATATTTAATAATTGTGTTAATATCACCTGGTACCATAACAGTTTTCAATCTTAAAGGTATTAAATTAATAAGAATGTACGACATAAAAGTTTACAAAGCAATCCAATTTTCTAACAAATTTTCAGCACAACCACTTTCCGTCGTCTCTTCTCTCTGAAAACTGACTTCTTGCTTTCCATTCGTCATTTCCTATGAGTCAGTTGGTCTCTAAACTTGCAAATTAGTTATTCACATGTGCAGATCAATCCCAACTATGAAACCCCATTTTCACTATGGTGGATGGGCATTAACGACATGCAAAGTATGTCATTCTCTTTTCAACTGGTAAGTATTTCTTTTTCTTTTTACAAGAAAAATATTGAATATATATATATATATATATATATATATATATATATATATATATACATATATATATATATATATACATATATATATGTGTGTGTGTGTGTGTATGTGCGTGTGTGTGACAATGCGATTAAAAAATTGAGCTTGACGCATGAGTAAAAATAACATTCCAATCATAATAATGATAATAAAAGGACATTTTATTCCGAACGTAGCTTTGAAGATGGAATCATTGTAACGCTAGACAGTAACGGTAAACTAGAGGATAGTCGTAGGCTGAATACTAATCGACTGGAGGAATGTAAGAAAACATGAAACAGTAGACGCAGATCTTTAATTGTGTATTTATTTGGTAATATTTGCATAGACTGGAAATCAGCATATTCAACATATGTCAGAAAATATACAGCAGTACCACGCTGACACATTGGTTCCCACTAGATCACTGAAGTTAAGCGATGTTGAGCTTGTAAGTAGTAAATGGGTGACCATTTGGGAATACCAGGCGCTCTATAGACACTGGCTATAGGCAAATAGTGTCGCCAACCCGCAGTGCCTAGCGTGGCGGGTATGGCAAGAAACACAACTGGATAACTGTCACCAATAAGGGATTGGAGGCAGGGCGGTTACTCCTTTAGGAGTGATCAAAAACACTCATGGCTATGGTGATATTGATGCTGATGACAGAAAATATATTGTCTGAGTGATTGAATGTCTTTTAAGTAAGTTCTTACACACGTCTATCCTGTCAAAGTCTTGATTTTAGATGTGATGGTCCACTCTAGTAAGGGAGTGTTACTAATCTGGGCGTTAACGTCCTGCGAGTCTGAAGTCCATTTAAGCTCACACATCTTACTGACGAGACAATCAAAAGACTGTCGCAAATCATTGAATGATAGTAAAATACTGATTGTTGAGAATTAAAGACAAAATAAAGTAAAGTTTATTTGCATTAAATATATTTGGATTGCAGAAATAATGTTGGATTTTATTAACGGTGGGTGGTAATTTAGATGTAACACTTAAGTTTATACTCATTATATTATATTTAACTGTCTAACTTATCATATAGCATAAAGGCTATTAAATGGGGCAGCACTTATCAATTAACCGATATGACTCTTGGTCGATCTGTCACTTGATCTGTCATACAATATTCAGTAATATAAGTTTAATTTAATCTTCGACTTTTTTCAGGAGCATTTTCTTCGAATTTGGTAATTCAGTTAAAAAAAATGCGTTTACACTGGGTAACAGAATGCACGTTCGAGTAGTGGGTAGAATATCCTGGAAGGATAATTTAAAAAACTGTATCGTAACAGATCGAACGAGGTGCAGATACATGGATTTTCGAAAAAATCTTATGATTGTTATATTTGTTTATTTCAGTGACAAATATGTCCGGTTTCTGGTTCTATTGGCGGGTATGAGATTTGGAGACCATGGACGACAGACAATCACAGTAACACTGTAAGAGAGTGGGTTGAATGATGATGATGTGCGCCAGATAAAAAACATTAGAAGTCTTAGGTGCAGGTCAGTGCTCTTTAGATTACCATAAAAGCTGTAAGAAGTGATATGGAGAAATCCGGCGGAGATTTAAAAGCAATGAAGGATAATAGCAGGTGTTATGATGCTCAGAACGAAAAAAAATCGTCGATAATTTGAAAAAGTGTGCGGCAATATCAAGTACAGGCATTGCGACCTTGGCGAAAGAGCTAATTGTCCGGGTGGAAACTATAGATAATCTTCGTGACCCCTTAAACAAGAGCATGAAGGACCAGCACTCGTGACAAATCGCAAGAGAACCGCCTTACACAAACTAAAAGAGTATTGGACAAAAGCAAAGACCTAGTCAACCCGTGGATTCGATGGTTCTTCTGAAGATCAGTTGCTCAAGGTTTAGAACTACAAAAGGCTGGTCTACAAAAGTCTATACACATGAAGATCAGGTGCTTTCAAACTGTTATGGCCTGTGGGAATTTTTCAAGCGAAGGCTACATCATTCTACTCTAGATCTCTATAAAAACCACACAAGCTCAATCTAGTTGCCGATATTATGTTGCTGTCCACTGTTGCAAACTACTAGGTGGAGAGGGTTACTGTAGAAAAGCCCAGTGCTTCCACATAAGATGTCTGAAGTAACCGGCTTTCTGACAAAAAATACATTAAACATTGATGTTATTGTTTCTTCCTTCTCCTTTGCAAAACTAAAACCAAAAACAACTTTGCTCTACAAAACAATTTAAACATTTTGGAATTTCCTTGCTTTTGTACATTTAGTGTATATGAATTTTCATCTTAACCCTATTAAAGGCATATGATTTCAGTATACTGGCATTTATCATGGAAGGCCACTACTTTTGTAAAGGCTATGCCTCAATACAATGCTTTCTCATAACTGATACTGTTAATAGTTTCCCTAATCAAGCTATATGGTAAACTGAAATTAAAATGCCATGAACTAGACACTAGAGTGTCTATCTTTGCCAAAAATCAGCTGAATCTATCAAATGGGCGATAATATATAGAATAAAGTGTATGAATACTCGTCATTTTAAAGGTTTCTTGAAATTTTCTGGAAAACTAAGGTATATAGGAGAACTGAAATTCAAATGCCATCAACTAGACTCTAGAACCTCTATCTCTGCCATCATGCTATCAGCTGAATCCATCATATAGATGGATACATGGTGGCACATACGTACGTACGTACGTACGTACACACAGATAACATGGTTTCATGATTGAACTTTCTGGATCTCTGCGTTGCCTTGACTAATCCTGCGACAATTCTACACACTTATAGAACCTATCAAATAAAAATGTTGTGCAAAGATTTAACTAATTTGGTTTATTAGTTTTTGAGTCATGATTGATCAAAGAAATGAGATTTCCAGCATAGGCCATTCGTGTGTCTATTAAGGGATAGAGCGCTCTCGCGCCTCCCTTAATATATATATATATATATATATATATACATATACATAAATATATATATATATATATATATAGTAAGCAATGAAAATATATATGGCAAGCAAGCTACACATATATATTTTCATTGCTTACTACCTAGCTCTACTTACGTATCGAGCACTGTTGAAGTAAATACTGAAAACTGATACATAAAAAATTATATCTTCTTATAATATTTTATGTGGATACATGAAGTACTAATATATATATATATATATATATATATATATATATATATATATTCACCGAAAGATAAATTTTTCGCCGAATCAACACTATACTGTGTGACTAATCGTAGCAAATTATCCCTTAATGAGATTCAGAACCGTAATCTCAAAGTTCACACTGTGATCAGTGGTGTCCAGAATATTATCTCTGCGTCACATCACTTGCTGCTGAGAGTCCGAGTAATAATAGCACTTATATTATATATATATATATATATATATATATATATATGTATTATACACACATAAATACACGCACACACACACACATATATATATATATATATATATATATATATATATATATATATATATATATATATATGTCTCTCTCTCCATATATATATATGTGTGTGTGTGTGTGTTTGCGTAAGTGTGTGTGCTTGTATATGTATATTTTATCAATCGAATTACAACTCATTTACAATTTCTCTTGTGATGACCGTCAATCACCTCCTTCGTAAAAGGACGGTTCATGTTTTCCCGCAGGCGAAACACACAAATTGATGGTGTCGACTATCGGTCAAGACAAGTCAATAATGTTTATAGATTGATTAACTCATCGTTTATATCCGCTATCGCGGAAGGAGGGAGATATCAACCGCTATTTGAAAGTCTTGTTTACTCTCAACTTAATATATAGTCACTCAGTTCTCTAAATAGAAATCAGGAATAGAAATACACAACAATAAGTACAGACGAACCTTTAAATCGATGTTTTTCGTTTAAAGGAAGACTCATTTTTCTATTAAAACGTAGATATCACAGAAAGTTCTCATGATAATGTTCTAAACAGTATTGTATTAATTAAGTGTATATATATATATATATATATATATATATATATATATATATATATATATATATATATATATAAGCATAATTAAATAATGGTTTTCACTTCCTAATATTCCGAATAGACAATTTAGTAATTCGGTCGAATTAGTGTATGTAAATTCCATGATTTTCTTGTTCGAATTGCTCTCACCTATTTTCTGTAAGGAAATATAATATATATATATATATATATCTATACATATATATATATACTGATCTATATATACTGATCTATATATATATATATATATATATATATATATATATATATATATATATACAGGTTGATTCATAAGTCACTTAACTTAGCTATTTAAAATGATTACCATATGAACCACAAACATACTATGAACTTTTGATAATTGTTATCTTACTCTCTAATTACTGCTATTTGTTAGGCAATGGAAACGGGATGTGAACAGAAAGCCTTCTTCGCACAACACCATAATCAAGCAAATATGCTACAAAGAGTCGTAAATTCCTTGCAAAAAAGAATGGAGCTATGCATGCAGAACGAAGGTGGAAATTTTGAGAATTTGCTGTAATTCTTAACTCCCATAAATGAATTTGTTTAATACACTGTCTGTTTTGTATTACTCTATTTTTTAACTTCATAATTTCAAAAATGAATAGCTTAGTGACTTATGAATCACCCTGTATATATATATATCAGTAGAAAAGGGGTAGACATATTTTAAAACACTCTTTTGTAAAAGTATTTTTTGAGAAAAACAAAATAAGGTATTTGTTTAAATAAATAACATTCATTTTGATATAAGCTTTCGAAAATTAGAATTTTACTTGTCAAATGTTATTAGTTGAACTTCTTAAACTGCTATCAGTGGTGTCCGGAACCTAACTCTAAACTTAACACTAACCTTAACCCTTACGCAATTGCTTGCTTTCTTTTTTCTTTTTCATCCATCGATGATACGTGGACTTCTTGGTCAGAAAGAACAACTCTAGTATGTATGTTAGCGTTGCTACACTAGTTTGCATCAGGAAAAAGGGTTAGACATAATTCGAAACTCTTATTATAATCTAAGTTTTGAAAATTCGAATTTTCGAAAGCTTAGATTAAAATAAATGTTATTTATTTGAATATACATATTGTTACGGTTTTCATTAAAAAATAATACTTTATGTATGAACACATATCGCGAATCCGCGTTCGACACTACATTTATAGTAACAGATCATAATTGCAACAGACTAAAAGTGCACAAAAAGGGAAAAGGATTGTTATCAGTGTTCCCAAAGGAAACCGACGTTTTTAACAAACTGGTCACACCAGCTACCGTTAATATTTATAAATATCGCATTAGAGAAAGAAAACGCATGATTACCAGATAAGAAATGCATACCATGAACAATGTTAGGAATTCGAAGAACTATTTACCGATATCAAGAGACCTATTTTGAGGAATTAAAAAAAACTTGTTTAATTATTTATATTTTTAAACTTAATTTGTTTTTCTTTAATTTTCAATTAAAAAATATTATTATTCGAATTTTTTTTCGATTACTACTTTTTATTTTTTTACTTATATAAATTTTTTTTTTATATATTTCAATTAAATTTATATTTTAGGGACATTAATTTTAGTTTTTAATTACTTGATATATTTTATTAATATTTGGAATATTAAAAAAAAATTGTAAAATATCTGTTTGGAATTCTCTAACTTAATAGAAGTTTTTTAAAGGATTTTAAAATGCAATATATTAAAGTATTTTTAGGTATTTTAAATATATCTGTTGGACGGATTTATTTTTAAATAAATGTGTTGTTGTTTTTAAGGTTTTATTTAAAAAATAGTTTTAACAAATCACAGATTCTTGAATTTGTTAAGTATGATACATATAACAAGCAGTTTATTCGACAAGATTTGTACCATAAACACATTTTTATAAGTATATTAAGTAATGTTTTTAATAAAAAAATAATTCTCAAGGACTATATTTAATTTAAACGATTAATATTTGTTTTTTGCAGAATAATTGTTCTTTTGAAAGTGTTTTCAAAAGTTGTAAAATATTTCTCTTCTAGGGAGATTATTTTGGTAATTTTTATGAACGGGTTTTATTTTTAATGGATTTTTAAAAAAATATTCAAAGATATTCATATTTTTTTTTATTTCTCAGAGATAATAGAGAGTTTTCTACAAATCCAAACAAAAAGTATGAAATAAAATAAATAAATATATAGAATTTATTGTGTGGACACGAATTGAAAAAAATCAAATGAATTTTTAAAATATTTTACAATAATTATATATATATATATATATATATATATATATATATATATATATATATATATATATATATGCATACAATAACTTAAATAAAAAATATAATATTCAAGTATTGATAAAAGTAACCGGCCACTCATATATGTATATCCAATCCTATTTGTAAGCTACATATAACATTTACATAGTGCCATGAAACTGTGTTGTTTGTTAAATATAACGTTTAAATAATAAAAAAAATATATATTTTTGCTTTGTCAGAGTCGATATAGATAACATAGATTTCTTTATGGGGGATATAAGAATTTTTTTAGACTCAATGCATGAATTAAATTTAATTGAAACAAAACATATATTCCAGAGTATTCAGAAGTTTTATATAGTCCTGGGGAAAAATTTAAAGTTTAAAAATCAAATCAAAGAATAGATTAGATGTATTTAATCTCGGGAAAACACGGTACTCTTAAAGAGAACGTACCGCGTTTCCGTGACTTCGCATCGTAAAAGTTCGGGGAGATCTCAGACGCGCTCGAGAGTTGACGGGGCGAAAACTGCCAAACGATTAATCAAAGACTGGCAAGCGAGAAATTCAGACAACTAAATTCAAATCAAAATACATATATAAAAATAAAGATAGAACAAATCATTGCTAAACCACTGTTATTAATTAGATGTTTACTTTATTTGTTTTTCACAGGAACCACTGTTAGTGAAATATTTTTTTTAATGAAATGTTGTTTTTATTGTGTGCACCAAAAAGTTTTAAAAGACGATTTTTGTATATAACAAACAACGAAATGACTGTTTTTATCTCATTTCTTATTTGTTATTTTAATGTTTTTTTAAATGTTTTTTTTAACATTTTCTGGGCTAGGGTTAAGCGTTACACGGTTTAAGGTAAGTCTTAGGGTTATAGGGTTTAGGGTTAGGGTTAAAGTTAGTTTTTCGCTAGCAGTGACTGTTTCTGACAGAACTCTACGAGTCTTTTGGGGGAGTCAACGCTGTGACAAAGACTGGCGAAAGGTATTTTTTTACGCGCCGCAGTTCGTCGAAAATAATTTGTTCAAAAAGTTAACGTCTGCGTGCTTGGGACCTTATTGTCTAATGTCTAATGTAACCTAATTGGTTGATGGTGTCGTCAACTCTCGGGCGCATGCATGACTTGCCCGAACGTTGACGACGCGAAGTCATGGAAACACGGTGGGTTCCCTAGAAGTGTACCGAGAAAACATGTTTCCTTCTATATCCTAGTTCTTTTGGTAATCATTATTCTTTCTAGGCTCTGGTTGAGTTTTTTGACGGAAGGAGCCACACTTGCTTGAATAAATATATAAAAAACACAGCGAATATATTTTAAGAATACCTACAAATTTCAAAGATAAATAATAAAAGTCTTTAAAAAGGTTGAAGGCAATGCGAAGTTCCGGATCGCTGGAAGCTGTGAAGAACAAAAACAAAACAATACCGAAATAAGTCGGATATAGATCGAAAAGGTTTGTTTATTTTTCTAGACAGCAAGGGTGTTAGATTGTAAAATTCCGGATTATCAAGGATCAATTTGATATATTTCGAGATATTTTTTTTCCTCTCCTTGTCAAAAATAAATAAAAGAAAAATCCCGGATTCCGAGAAAATGCCAAGAGCAATGGGGGAGGGGCGTAAACCGGAAGTGATCAGGATAAAGTATTCAGAGGAAAATGAAATAGATCGTAATAGGTTTTGATAAGGTAATAATTAGATGTTATATCTTATATTATTATTCTTTATATATATATATATATATATATATATATATATATATATATATATATATATATATATATATATGTATTTGTATTTTGTTTCTATTTATTTAATTTTTTTGTTATATATTTATTGTTATTGTTTTTTTTAAAAAAATTTTTATCGTATATAAAACGTTGATTTTACTTATAATATATATGTTTGTCAACAGGCTAGTTCCGGTATTATATGTTATATATGCTGTAGTAAGTTAGGTTTTTGTTGTCGGTGCAGTATATTATAATTTAGTTATGTCTGGTTAAGTTTAATCCTTATTTATTGGTTTTAATTTACCTCTTAAGTGTCTTTTGTTTTAGGTATGTAGACTGATCGGTTTACTGGTTAAATGGGAGACAAATCTGTTATCTTTGGTATTTATTTATAAGGAAATTCTGTTAATTATTAGTTCAGAAGTTACAGTTATTTACGTGTAGATTCCGTTGCAAACTGTTAGAACAATTGAAAATATCTGCATTTCTTGTTTTGATGATACCGTTTAAGCAGAGTAGTAGCTTAATAAGCGTTATTTTGATTCTGCCCCGCCAGAAAAAAGCTTACGAGGTAATATGTTCACTTTTAACGTTATCGTAAAGACACAAGTTTTATTTACTCCTCCCCAGGAGTTAGGCACAAGGCCAGTTTTATCTTACTCCCACAAGTAAGATGTGACCCAAGATCGGGTCGAAAAAGTGGGGTTTGAGAAGCCAGCGCTCGAGAGGTGAGCACTCTGTCCATTTAAAAATTGCCTGGGCAGCCCCGTCGGCATTCCCCGGTAGGGGCGCCTCAGACAGTATTCAATAAACGTACTCCTTCCAAAAGAGGGGAGGACAAAGCCTGGGGGGTGGACCTCCTAGAACTGCACAGGACAGGCGTGCAGTATCCATTGGAACAGATACTACACTCGTAAAGACACAAGTTATGCTGAACGTTAATGTCGGTCAAATTAAGAAAATTGTTGCGGCAGACATAAAAATAGTTCACGAACTCGTTTTGTCTGATCGTAAATTAAAGTTTTAATCTGTTAAAAATAAATAATAATGTAATTTTTTACTGGAGCTACCCTGTTTAAATGTAAAACTGTAATCTAACGTTTATTGCTCCTGGACAACACCATGTAGAACAAACCACAATTAGATTCTTGATGCCGGGTAATTCCGTTTCCCCTATCAGCTTTCACAATAATATGAAGAAAAATCATGTTGATAATGAATAAAGTCCAGAGAGATTTAAATTTAATACTGCAATTTAAATTAATTACCTCCGGACAACTCCAAGTAGAACAAACACTTCTGTCTCCGCTCCTTGCCTTACTTACCAAAGATAATACTGTAGTGTTTGCAAGAAGGACTTCACAGCACTCTCAAAATTACGGTTAAAAATCAAAGTATGAAGAGAAATAATGTTGATAATGATTATTGATCCCAGACAACGCCAAGTAGAACAAATGTCTCGATCAATTTCTAATTTCTTGTGCCTATTCTTATTTACCCTCAAATACCTTACGCATGTAGTATATATCGTTTTTTTTTTAAATTAAGAAGGCCTGCATAGCACCACGAAAGCAGCCCTTTCCGAGTTTCTGGCCATGCCCCTCCCTTCCGAAGAGAAGGTTAAGAAACGAGAAATAAAATGCAGAGGCAGAAACGTTGAAAATATCAGAAGACATTGTATTCATTATATTGCATGATAATTTTTTCAGCACAAAGCTGTGTTAAAACTGGGTGCCGCGTTTGCTCATAGTGGATCAAAAACAGCAACGGGGTGATGATTCAGAGCATTGTTTACAACTGTTTTGACGCAGGAAAAATATTCTTTGCGTCAATATGTGAAAATGAAGTAAACATGGATCTACTTTCTCCCGGTGTCAAATTGGTAGTCCGTTGCGTGATCAGCACAAGGTTTAAAATGTCCAAACTACCAAAGACGCAAATATAAGTAAACAAAGTTTGAGGCTTCGTATTTTGTGATGCGTTAGTTTCCGATAGAACAGATTCCAGCCATTGATTTGCTTAACAGTATTTTTCCCATCAGAACGCCATGTTTTATCATCACAAGAACTTCGAATTGTTCTATTTTCCATGGATTGCCTTGAGAAAGATATAACCATAAATAGCGAGTATTATATAGAAATGTTGGTGCTTTTGAAAGAAGAAATCGCTAATAAACAGTCACAAATTAAGAAAAAAATATGTTCTTTCGCAACCGGCCACACCGATGCGAAACTACATGAATTGCGATGTCTTATTTTTTCATTCTTTTATCTGATCAATGTCAATAAGCAGACTAGACTGATAGAAAGATTGCATAGCAGCAGAGTTAGAATATCATTTTATTTTTCAGCGTATGGAAGATGGCGGCTTCTTTCTTAACATTTTTTGTTAAAACAGATTTAATTCTCCTTTCATTTCTCCAGTATTTTTTTTTACTTTCCGTTCGAGCAAAAGTTGTTTTTTTTCATTTTTTTGGCATTCTGATTTTCATTTCTTTTTATTTCGTCTAAATAACATTGACTTTAGTTTTTCCGCAACTTTTTAACTTTACTTATTGCTGCGTTTAACATTACTCGAACTTCGATGAGAACCGATTGACCTTACGTTCTCTGCTTTATATATCATCAGGGCAACCGGGCATCGTCAGAAATTAAATAAGTAATATAATATTGGCTGTGCCCACCCCATCATACCGAATTAACTTCACCATTATTATTTTTTACATTTTATAAGATTCAATTTTTGAAGGATGCACAAGGGTGTCTATGGTATTCTTGTGTTTAAATGTTGTCAGTATGTCACACTAACGTTTTGACTAACAATTCCGTGTGTATGCAATCTTTAAGTGTGCAATACAAATTCTGTTAATATGACACGAGTAAACATAAACTAACAATTTCCTGGCGTTTCGCTACAATTTGAACTAACATTTTCGTTATTATGTCACGTTTATGTTTGACTTAATAATTTCGTTATTATGCCACGTTTATGTTTGACCTAACAATTTCGTTTTTATGTCATGTTTATGTTTGACCTAACAATTTCGTTTTTATGTCATGTTTATGTTTGACCTAACAATTTCGTTATTATGTCACGTTTATGTTTGACCTAACAATTTCGTTGATATGCCACGTTTCTATATAAACTTAAGTTTGAACGAACATTTCCGTTGATATCATACTAATAGTTTTATCGTAAAACGCACAGATTAAACGGGGATGTCTTAAAATAATCTGATATTGATTTTGTCTGTTATTAACTCATTCATTTGATTTATGTTCAGTGACCGTCAAAACTTTGAATTTCTAAATGTGTTTCTAATGTTAAATAGTCGGTCCATCCTTTTACATTCTGTAAGATGTATTATTGTGGCATACTGCAAATTTGACAAATAAACGTTAACTTTTTCCCCTTTCTCTTCATACAAAACGGTTCATCAACTTGATGAATACGCATAAAAGAGCTTGATAAAAAATTAAGTCAACGGCGTACTGGTAAATCAGAACTCGCCTATGGACAGGGTCTGTCTCCAAGGATTATTTTCACCTGTCGAACACCTTACCTCAGAATTGGTTCCCTGATCTAAATATCCAATCTCAATAAAGACACATAAAGCGTCTTCATAAATCATTATATTTTGTACATTTCATTTATTATTTTTAATCCTCTAATGGCATTCCTAATGATTCAACTATCAATTTCATTAAGCCTAATCTTTGAGTAGCCTTTGTACTTGTTGACTTCTGATTCATATGTAAATGAAATACATCTATCGAAGAATAGTTTAAAGATATGTACATTCAATTTGAATATTAAGCGAGTAAAATGCTATTTTAAATTAGTTTGATTGAACGACGGTTCGAACATCGAATTGAGCGAATTATAGAGGTGCTAAAATATATATTACCGTAATTTGTATAGACTTGTATAATTATACACATCTTGACTAATTCTATAAAGTAAATAGACATATAAAGTCAAATAGGGAATAACTAATTCTAGAGGTACAATCTCTCTCTCTCTCTCTATGTATATATATATACATTGTTCGTTCTTTTTTTATAAGTATTGAATGAAAAGTAATATAAATGACGATAAAAACCCTTTTTACAATGCGTGACAAATGCTTATAAACAAATTTAAAAAAGAACGAACACTATCTAAAATAGTTAACCTCCCGGCATGCCCTGGCATTTCCGTTCTTCTCAAAACCGCCTAATGCGTGGATTTACATTCTTGGAATCTTTTCTTTTCATAGTTGAGCAGTGCCCACTTTAACTTCCATCTAATAAAAGTACTTAATGTTATTAAACTCTAACTCACAATGTTTATACAACCAATAGATTGTTCCATCTAATTAAGTAAAAAGTGATTTAGTGGTCTTCATTTAAAGTTGGTCAAACAAACCAAGTGTGCGTCGTGTTGTCCTAGGTCACTACTGCATTTAATGTGAATATTTAACGAGTAGAATAGTTTGTCGAACTGACGGATTGAACAAGGAAGCGAATGAATTATAGGGATGCGTCTAACAACAAAGTGTATACCAGCATGTTTGCTTTACCGCCTTTCTCTCCTTCTTTTGCTTATGATATTTGTTTTCGTCTTTCTGCCTTCAGCATATGTTATGTTTGTTTCGTTGTTTGTTAACCTCTTAATCACGGTCTTCCTTTACTCTGTATCTCATTTTTACTCATATGGACGATATGCTGGTAGTCGGTGGCCAGGAAATCTTGCCATCTTTGAGGTATTTAGACATATTATATTGTTATCTTTATGTTCTTCTATTTTACTATTTATGGCTATTACGCTTTTAAGATTCAGTAATTTTACATCGTAAAAATGGCCACAAACTATAAACATAAATTATACTTTGCCATTACGAGAACTAAATAAAAATGTAATAGTCTTAGGAAATTTATAGCGACTCCATAATTTTAATTAATTTAGACAAAAAGATGACAAAATATAAATAATATTTTTTATTCTGTATAATTAAATGAAACATATCATATGTCAATTTACATCAGAAGCTAAATGGCTACACATCTGTAGATATAGAATATACTTTACTTTAGGATAACTAAGTAATACACTTAGAAAATGAATTACTTAAAGGTAAATCAATAATGTGAAATAATAATCTTTATGAATTAAGTATGTGTTGCATTAAGAAATTTTGAATAAAGTCTGAAACAGAGGTCCATTACAATATACAAAGTTGGTGATGTTCCTATGAACATTAAGTATTTGCTTTTTAAAGCATACACGAGTCTGGATTTATTGCGTACTGATCAAACACGAGTCTGATCAAAATACAAAGGCTTGAAGTTTTGAAATCGGGGGACAAGTTTTAGATTAAAAATCACTCAAATTTCATTCCCTCGGGCAGAGTTCTAATTATGCTTTCATTCATATATTTATTTATATTCTATTTGTAAGAATCGTATGTAATTCGAATTAACTCATGATCTCTTTCATGTAAAAAAATGAAACATGTCTCTTGGGTGAAAGGTCCATAATTCTTTGAGAATGTTGGAAACTTAAATAAATTAAGCAGTTGGAATACAAACACAAATTTACTAGAATGTGTAGTCATTAAGAGTTCAGGGAACTCATCGAGAGAATTTTTGTGAGATTTTGCGAAGCATGTAGAAACCTACATCTTTACATGTAAACAACGGATCGAAACCGACTCGAAATCGTTTCTGCAGGCGAACTGGTTCATCAAAAACTCGACATAACTTCACTGATCCACTCATGTAACTTAATCGGAGTTTTATTTCCTTGGGTGGTTGATGTTAGTATTGGGTGTTCATAAATAAAAAAATATTCTATTGGAAATAGGAAATGTGTAATAAAATGTAATTATCTTTGACCGTATTCAATCGCGAGAATTTGGAGCCATTTTATTTTCAAAAATATCTAGTATATCATTTGGAAATATTAAGATGAATACGAGAAAAGAATAAAACACTACAAAAATATAAAGAGGGATTAAACATAGTATACATAATTATTTTGAGACCCTAGATTAGCATGTAGATACATATATAAATACATATACTCATATATATATATATATATATATATATATATATATATGTGTGTGTGTGTGTGTGTGTGTGTGTGTGTGTGTGTGTGTGTGTGTGTGTAATTGTACATGTTGATTTGTTAGTTGTTGAGTTTTACGACATTCCAACCGTCGTTGTGACTCTGACTGGCATTAACACTCCCGGTCGTCGTGGACATCTGAGTAATGCTTACAAACGAGGTTATTGAACACTCCCAAAGTTCGCAGATTTAAGCGTCATCACTGGAGGTGTTTTGATGGCATAACCAGGAGTTTGTTGGGCCTGACTAGTTGACAGAGTTAGCAACATATGGAAAACGAACACAAATGCAGAATAGGCGGGGAAAGATTGAGTTCGGGGTGAAAGTTTAGGATAGATGTGAACGTTTTGAGCACGGGTGTCCGAGGTGGTTTAGTTTCAGGTCGGTGAGAATTCTCTTACACTTAGAGATAAGACCCTACCAGATATTACCACTACGGATTAGAGCGGTACTATGAATAATTGTTATTACGAGTAACTCCATACTAAACAATGATCAAATATTGGACATTACTACAAGATGAATCTTAAATGCACACCCACTGTATGAAAATATATATTAATGCAATTCTATATTGGTCCTCTATTTTTCAGCTGAACTCCAAGAAATCATGATTGCACTAAATATGATTAAAATTTCAGAGACAACCAAATAAATGATATTTGCATATTCTTTGTGGCAATCCAAGAGTGAAATAAAAATCATCTATATGTACAAGAAATTATGTTATCGTCATTTTGGTTGCTTCTTATGCCTAAGTGTCAGTCGTTTTGTTGCCCCTTATACCTAATAGAGATTGCCGGGATATGGTATGTTTTTTTTTGACAAAACAGTTGCTTTAACATGGGTGCCTAGTCACGTGGGTATTAGTGGCAACCTAAAATTGACACTTAGGCAAAAGAAGCAACCAAAACGGCGATAACAGAACTTAAACTCAAAAACTTAAACAGATTAAAAAACGAAAATGAATCACTATATAAGAAATGTTGGTAAACAATAAACTATGCAATTACCAACATTAAGTTTAATCAGAAGCTACAGAGCCGCTGACCAATCGAAGATGGAGTATAGTACTGAGGATAGGACACCCACACATTACATACCCACACACCTCAGAAACCTCCCTCTTACGGTTAAACACATTCTTACAAAATGTGAAAGATCCAAACAAATATACCTCAAAGACTATCATGCGGGTAACCTAAAAGACATGTTCAAGGCCACCAGGTCAAAATCAATAATAAATATCTTTCAACGAATTATAATAAGTAAAACAAACAACAAAATCTATGAAAAAAACATATTCTAAAAACAAAAACAATTAAACCTTTTTCTTGGCATTAAATGACCAACAGAGGTTGAAGTGGTGTTAAACAAAATTAACTAACTCACTCACTCACCCACCCACCCACCTCGGTTATTCTGACACACAATATATATATTTGTTGTTGACGCGGTATTGTCAAAAGTAGTATAATTGTGTTAGCGCCTGTAATTTGAATATGTATGTGTGTTTACAGACAGAGAGGGAGAGAGAGGGAAGGAGAGAAAGAGAGTTATTCTTGGAGTTAGCAACATCAAATATATTCATGAATTTAGTCTCTTCAAGATAATTCTAGTGCACGCAGATTTAAAGCAATTCTTGGATTCAGTCCTTTTAAGCTATTCCTGGATTTAGAAGTTTCGGTGATATTTTTGGATTCATACTGCTATTATCACGTTCACAAATCAGGTTTTGGGAGTTAAAAACTAGTACTAAATGTGTGATGATTGCCAAAGGTCAGTTGCTCTATGTTACAAACATATATTTAACGATCTGACGATAAAGAATACAGCTCAGAAATAATAGTGGAATT
>OY744519.1:188871320-188883820 GCA_963556195.1 Sepiola atlantica | reverse complement strand
AAATTTGTATTTATCTTTAGATGTAAATCGAGTTTGAAAATCCATATTATATTTCAAATATTGTTATCATTATTATTTAACCTTGTATTTTCCACTTACCGTAAATCAACTGAATGTTTGCTTATATTATATTATAATAAAACACATAATGTAATCGATCATTGGTATTCCTTTAACTGAACAATATGTCAATTATATCTTGGACGAAATGTTCACTTCTTACCGATCCCAGCAGATTTAGTGTACAAATGAGCACAATAGTTCGGATATTTTTTGAACCCGTGAATTTTCGGTCCTTGATTCAGTAAACTGCTTCAGACTATACCCGCATACACCACCTGTCGATTCCTTTTTTGCACATATTATTTATGAATCTGCAATAAAATTACATTTTATTAAAGGGACGATTTAGACGAAACGCTATTAACGCTTGACTTTGGGACATCGTACCAGATGTAACAAATGAATATCTTGCTAACATATAAGAAATTAGTTTCATCACGTGTTTGTAAAAGGTTAGTAGAGAAAGATGGAAGACATTAGAGTTTTCAGATATAAATAGTTCAACCGATTCCGAAGATTACGCCATCGATTTTCCAAGCAACACGTATATCTACATAAACACACACACACACACATGTATATATATATATATATATATGTATATATATATATATATATATATATATATATATATATATATAGCAATAGATGAAGTGAAAGAATAGAATAAGGTGCGAATTAAATTTTATTACAGTTCAATGTTCAAGCAAAGTTCTTAAAAGTCCTAACCTTAAAGGACTTTAAAGAACTTTGCTTGAACATTGAACTGTAATAACATTTGATTCATACCTTATTCTATTCATTCACTTCATCTATTGCTATTAACGCTCTATCCAGCATATTGAGCTTTATTTTTATCCGGATGGTCACTAATTAAATATATTAGTTGCGTCTTATATCTTTTGTTGAATTAACCGTATATATATATATATATATATATATATATATATATATATATATATATATATATATATATATATATATATATATATATATATATATATATATTCAGAGCAAATTGTACTTTGCGTTTAGCATTGCTGCTAATTATCATACCGTTATTAAAAAAGCTGAAGGCAATGCAGAAAGTCGGATTGATGAGAAGCTGGAAAGAACAAAAATAAAAAAATTGAAAGTGGGATATTACATTAAGATTTAACCTTCGATTGTTTATTTTTGTTCTCTCCAGCTTCTCGTCAATCCGGCTCTCTGCATTACCTTCAGCCTTTTAATCTACTTTATATATATATATATATATATATATATATATATATATATATATATATATATATATATATATAATTATTTATATTTATAAAGACATGTAATGAAGCCGCTATACTGGCATGTCGATGTTATCGACCAATAGTTATTAAAAGCTAAGTTTCATCAGGCGGAAATAGTCTGATCTTTCAAGCAGTTTAATTCACTTTCTTTCCTAATATAAACGTCTGAGTGAAAGATCAGACTTTTGTCCGCCTGCTGAGATCTTAGTTTCTAATAACTATTAATCGATGATATCGACACGCCAGCGTAGCAGCTTTTAGTACATGTCTTTAAAATGAAAATAACTATATAAATAGCTCTATTTGTTATTGAGGACTTTAGCGGATTATTATGCTCTGGATGAATACTTTAATATATATATATATATATATATATATATATATATATATATATATATATATATATATATATATATATATATGTAAATTATAACTAAAAGGTAAACTTTTAGAGAGTTGGACCTATTGTGAAATAAGGAAAGCTCAATATACTGGATAGAGCAAAAATATGGTACGTCAATGAAAATTTAATCTTTGAAAAGCCTGGTTTAAGGAAAGAAAGAGATGAAAAATAAATGTTTTTATTAACTAAACTACTCCTTGTTTTGAACAACTGAAAATACCGATTTGCTTCCATTTGCAGGTCTCACTAATTTTCATTGACGTACCATATGTATATATATATATATATATATATATATATATATATATATACATGCATACATTTATATATACATATATATGGATATACATATACATATATATACATATATATGTATATATATAGTAAGCTATGAAAATATATTTATGACAAGTAAGCTACACAGAAGCTCCCGCGTTTGATCCCCGGGGGAATATTCAGACTAAAATGCATGGAGTTATTTTTGCCATGTGTTTTTATATACACGGGTAGCTAGTTAACCAATCAGATTATTTCTTGTTCCCTCAGCCAATCATTGGGCTACTCACGAAGAAAGGTCTCGTGTGTGTTACTTCCTAGTTCCTGTTCTATTGTTCTATTTTCTATAGAGTGGCCTATATCCTGTTTCGTTTGTTGTGTCAATATAATGGGTGAACTTATTTTAACAGGTGGTTCAATATATTTTTATTTTAGTTTTTAAATTGTTCGGTTTTAGTTTAGTTGTTTACTTATTTGTTTATTTATTTATGCATTGTTAGCCTACGGTAAATTTATTTCTGTGCAGGCAGCTGTTTGCTATCTCACTTCTACAGTTTAATTGATTTCTGGGGTCTTTAAAGTTTAGAATTTCAAATTTTTCTATTCAGACATAATCTACACGGGTCGTCTAAATTTCTACATGTACTGGCCTGTCCTATTATTTTCCATTCAATTATTGGTGAGCGTCCATTTTCTTTGAGCTCTCTGTTTTAATTCGATGTTTTCTGTTTTTAAATGTGCTTTTGTGGTCATAATATCTGGTTTAAAAATCTAGGAAGGTCAGACCCACGTAATACTTTTTGTTATTCGGTCTTTCCTTGGCAAATATTGTGGTTTGAGCTTAAACCGTTTCACCAAGCCAATGAATGATTTAGTCCTTTTGTTTTTTTTGTGGAGGGGGGGATTTATTCATCATTGTGCCGGCCGACGTGAAAGTGTATTATCGCACATTGTTTCGGTTTTATGGTTTTATTGAATGTATTTGGGACCGATTATTTGCTTGTTGGCTTGGTGGAAGAAATAATGCACGAGCTACTTTTCTAAGACTTTTCTAGGACTTTCTTTTTTTATCGTTGTTCTTCCTTGCTTTTTAATTTTGACTTTTATTTTTATTTTTTTCCTCTTCTCTTCTTAAGTGACCTCAACTATTACAACGCCACATTGTGTATTGTCGGCAGTTGAAACCAGTATTCCAGACATTTAATTTCCCTGATGATCTGCCAAGCAAGTAACTGCTTGGTAGTGAAACACGTGTAGGAAAAAACATTTAATTTGAATAAATAGTATTTGTAAGAAAAAATATCTTTAATGGTGATCATTGGTGTCCTGAAAGGAATCCTTTGGTAAGCCTTCATAAAATCACATATAAATGCTCTGTACTCTGTAATCGAGTATCATCGAGCTTGTTTTTTATTGGAACAACCCCGGTCTTAACTGAATGATCTATTTTATAAGTGAAAAATCTAAATCTATATATATATATATATATATATTTATATATTAAGAGAAAGAGAAAGAAAGAAAGCGAGAATGATAGATAACAATAGATAGATATATTGTTAAACACATAAATAACGCATACAATTACCAATACAACATGTCACTCAGAGTAACTATACTAATATCGATATAAATATGCAGCATATCAGTCTCCACAGACAAACGAATAAATACCCGCATATCTATTGTTAATTCCTGTCATCTTTTTTACTTACGGAAATTATTCAAAGGATAATATCCTGATTCTGTTCTACTTTTCTTAATTTCATTAATTTTAGTCGAAATTTTGCGTTCCTGAAAATGTTTGTTTATTTTATTTTTCCATTAATTTATATTTGATATTTGTTGTTATTATTTAATGCAACAATGACATACTCTAATAGTTCTTGTCTTATTTATCAATAAGTTGTTACCATGAAAACGATTGCCTTGATTTTCATAGAAAAGATGGCGGCTCACGATTTCTCATACAACTGTGTTCAACCGACAAAGAGGTGACGATCATTTCTGTAATCATTCACAGCCGAGAGTTTCGCTGCGGTAACAGTTGATATACTACTAGCGTCTATCGGATAACGAATTCAACAAATCCACATCTGTGTTTTAGTTGAAAAAACCAAGAAAACAGTGAATAGATTATACAAAGACAGATTTGGGAGGTTCCTACCAACCACTACACTTTTTATTTTTAGAACCCACACACCTGCAACCGATGAATATGTACATTTATTTTTTTGCAAAAAAAACAAAAAACGTCAAACTATGGCGGATAATGTTAAGTAGGTTTTATCTAAATGATGAATTTAGTATTTTCGTGACCAGAAACTAGTTTAAGGCGGGAGTAAGAGGACGATAGCCGGTGCTCACCTCACCAAAATTTGACTTTGTGCCACATTTTATTTAATAAAGAAAATTTACTATACGGTTAATATATGCAATAATAACGTTGACGCACCGGTTCCCGTTAGATCAGTGAAGTTAATCTATGTTGAATCCGGCCAGTACGAAATACTATATGGGTGACCATTTGGAGGTACTAGGTGCTGTATGTGGCCTGGAGTGGACATGTGCTCCACCAGGTTCTATAATTTCCGATGAAAAAGTTATGAAAGATAAAATATCTGCATGACCCCCGACGACGTCCCTTGGACGTTATGGGTTATGGGTGTGTGGAACTTCTTTGCAAAATTTTAAAGATAAATAAAATGTATATTTTATTTTCGCCTATTATTTTCAGTTACTTTTTATGTGCTTTCACATTTTTATTTAATAGTTGGATGAAGACATATTTATACTTAGGTTTCGATATTTTTGTTTCATTTAATACCAATAGATCAACACTTTCCAAAGCTAAAACCCACTCGTTTATCAGTGTTAATGAGTTTGTCACTATGAGAGGATTGAACACGATAGATTAAATGGGGAACATTTGTAAGTAAAGAAGACGGTCCAACAAGTATTTGGTGAGATTGTCCTTGAAGATCACCATGTTTTATTCAGAAGTAAAGGATCCTGTGTAATTTTAGTCGCAGACAGAAGGTTCACTGAAAAAAGTCTGCTTATAGAAGTTTCGTTTGGATTAAGGTACATAGAAGTATTTTGTTTGGTTTGGTCGTTTTTTACGGCATATCACCCCTTTTCAGATTATGTAATGCCGAATCCGGTCATTTTGGTGAAAGCGTTTATGCTTCAAGTTCTTTATATCTTCAACTATTTATTCATGGTATTTGGTTTGGTTGTTTTGTTTTACGGCATATAAACCTATTTTCGTATTATATAATGCCTAACTCGGTCATTTTGGTAAAAATGTTTATGCTTCAAGTTCTGTATACCTTCAAATATGTATCCATGGTGTGTGTGTGGTTTAGTTCTTTAGAGGTAAATTATTGTTTTCGTTTTTAGCTTTGCAGAACATGATTGAGTTTTACAAAATTAAAAGAAAAAACACAGTAACATCAATGTTTGGTGCATTTTAAGTCCGAAAGCAGTGTTCTCCAAACAGCCTGATATGGTAGCACTAGTTACACAGAAGGAAGTAAAGAAAAGTTGTTCGCAGATGTGTAAAAAAGACGAGTACATAATATGAACTTTTTGGAGGTAACAAAACATTGAAGCGAAGATGAGCACCTACAATAGAAATAACGAATGAGTAGAGAAAGACTGGCAACGTAAGTTCTGTGAGATCGAGGCTGTAAAGAAGAGTATAGGTTATCTTCACGAAATTGCAATGTCAATTA
Organism: Sepiola atlantica; assembly: GCA_963556195.1. Taxonomy (NCBI): domain Eukaryota; kingdom Metazoa; phylum Mollusca; class Cephalopoda; order Sepiida; family Sepiolidae; genus Sepiola; species Sepiola atlantica. Next base: position 188,878,055 of record OY744519.1, on the reverse strand, counting down.
TGTACTCGAGAAAACAAGAAAGAGTTATCTGAGTGGCAGCAGTAATCAATTATAGGGCGTGGTTGACTCGTATACACGTAGCAAGGGTCATGTTCTTCTTGAAGCGGTCGGATGATTTAACCATTTTTGTAACGAACACTCTCGATTATTTGATCAACGATTCTTACAGAATTATATCTTTACAATAGGGTTATGGTTGTATCTATTCTGTTATCATGATATCATCGGGATAATATCATCATCTTACATTTTGTTGGGGCGATAGTGTTCGTTGATCATGATACCAGTCCCTCAGCCATGAACTCCTCATTTGGAGGTCAGTATAGTATTTGTTCGTAAACCATAAGACAATTCTCACAAGCTCGCAAATATATGCTATAGAAATATATACAATTACTTACTTAAATTAACATTTATTATAAAAGTGTCCCGCGTGCGAATTTTTAAATATAATTCGTTGTAGTTATGGAATGGGCAGTTAAACCTATTGCGTATCCGTAAGTTCTAAATGAATGTTTTCTGGGTGTAGAAGGTTCAATTCTCACTACAGGTTATATCAACTAACAATAAAATAAAAATTATTTAACACTTTTACCCGGTTATGGCTCACGGAACATGATAAACTTACTCTATTGAATTAAATGATGGGTTTAGTTCGGTAGTCTGTATAGGTTCCTAAGTTGATATAAAAATGACAGGGTTCAATATGGAGCTGAAGAAGGTCGGAGGATACGACGACCGAAACGTTGTGTAAAGTAACAACAAAATGAGAATAGTAGCTGAATAATCTATATAATAATGTGTTTATTCTTAAACAATGGAAACATCTGTTTGGTTTTTCTGAATTTTTCAGACGAGAATTGATAATTTGTACAATTTGTATCATTCGGAATACTGTTCTCTTTTTGAGTGTTATTCTCACAACGTTTCGGCCGCTAAAACCTCCGACCTTCAGATGTATCTTGTCGAACCTGGGAATCTTTCTGTCGAACTCGAAAATCTGCACATTATTTAGAACGGAATCCTTTATTTTATCCACTGGGTAGCATGCACTTGTTCCTTAAGCCACGACTTGATAGAGGTAATCAGTAATTCGCAATGTCCACACTCATCACTGGACCTTCAACCTTTCATAAGAATGCATCTAGAATGTAATTGCAGTTGTACTTTATCCGTTACACTACGGCTCCAGAAGTAAAATATTCCGAAAAAATGTAAATAATGTGCAATAACTTTACATAAATCTACCAACAAAAAATCAAAACTACTTTTCTTTTCTAGATGGTTACATAGCGTAAGGATGAAGTGAAATTTGAAAGCCGCGTCCTAGAAGAAAACCAATAGCAATAATTTCCTGGGCAGCCACGTCGATTAGAAATTAACTAAGCCCTCCTAAAAGAGTTAAAAAGCCAAAGCCTGAGAATGTGGATTCCGTTAGAACTGTGACCAGGTAGTATCACCCGCACTGAGGAGAGAACCTTCAGCCTCCAACCTTCAGAAGGCTGCAGTTATAACTGAATTTTACTTTGCACTTGATCCGTTATCAGGGCAGGCGATGGCTGCCGGAATGAGAGCATTCTACCCCTGTAAATTAAATAAAGGGTTATGTTCGAAATTCTGTGCAAATTCTCGAGTTCGACAGAAAGGTTCCCGAGTTCGACGAGATGCTCTTGATAACGGTCAGGGGTTACATCGGCCGAAACGTTGTAAGAATAACATCCAAAATGAGAACAGTAGTTTGAATAATCCAAATTATAGGACGTATCTTTAATTCATTATTTTCAGAAATATTAGTAAATATTTCAACATTCTAAGAAATAGAAACTCAAAGTGATTAACAATAATAAAAAAGTAAACTACTTTTACTTTAATTTATCCAACACAAATAGTATTAACACTGATATGTAAAGGGTTTCTGTGATGAGGGGTTCGAATTCAAACTCCATGGCCTAACTTTCACAGATAACTTGAATTGGAATAAATATATAAAAGGCATTGCCAGGGCTGCTGCAAAGAAGGTGGGCTCCCTCTACCGAGCTAGTACGCTTCTCACACCTGACGTTATCCTATATCTCTACAAAGTCACCATTCGCCCATGCATGGAATATTGCTGCAACATCTAGGCTGAGGCATCATCCATTAGTCTTTACCTCTTAGACAAGGTCCAAATAAGAGTCGCCAATTTAATAGGTCCCTCACTATCCACCAAGCTCTAACCCCTGTCCCATCGCCGCAATATTACTTCATTGTATCCGTTTTACAAGTACTACAATAGATTGTGATCTGATGAAATTGTTGCTCTCGTGCCCCACGACGTAAATTCACTAGACCAACCCGACAATTTGCTCAATCCCATCCATTCACTGTGAAGGTCCCCAGATATTGAAGAGCTTTCTACTCCAAAAGCTTCTTTCCTCGTGCTGCTGGACTCTGGAACTCCCTCATTGTTCCGTTTTTCTGACGGTATTGGTATGCAGAAATTTAAAACTAATGTAAACAGACATCTCGCTGCGCAACTCCCAATTTAGGTTGACCCCCCCCCCAAAAAAAAAAACAAAAACAACTTTCACCCTTTTTCTGAGTAGCGCTTACGTCTACAGTGGCGGCCTGGCTTGTTTGAGGTGAACTATTTATATATATATATATATATATAAAGGAGTGTAGCAATATGTTTGTTCACATTACATTAAATTCCTGCCTTTGTTTAAAGTTGGGGAAACAGGAAGCAGTGAAGGTATTCCTAATAATATAAGTCCGATGAAAGAAGCTATTCGAATAGTAACATGTCCGGACTTCTGGAACTTTTAAAGTGAAGGGGTGTGATGTTGCTGCTAGTCGAATTTGTCGGGGGTATTAACGTTCAGTGGGATACTAGTGCAGTAATTCATCCGAGTACATTCCGTGGAAGTACTTGTAAAACCAAGACAGATATGTAACATTGCGGCGATGAGACAGGGGCTGCAGCTGTGCAGACCGTACGAGACCTATTAGGTTAGATTATCTTTTTTGGACCCCGTCCAAGAAGGAGAGACCAGTCGTTGGTTTTCCATCACAGGTATGACAACAATATTTCCTGCATGGGCGAATGGTGACATTATAGATATATATTATACTGACAAGGGTGGTAAGTTTTCAAGCCCGATAGAAGAATTCCACCTTTTTTGCAGCAGGCTTGACAATATCTTTTATATATGTATTTTAATGTCAGACTAAGTAGTTTTAACATTGGACTCCCCGAATGGTTCTATCAGCTATGACAATCCGTTGTTTGAAAGGTTCTTAATAATTGTTTATAGAAATATGCTTTTTTTGTATCGTTAAATGTAACCATTCATTTTACTACAGACTGGGGGTCATTTACTACGCATCCAGACATTGAAATGAAAATGCGTAGTTTTAACGAAGCGAACAAATAGAAATATTTTAAAAGGTCACTTTTCTGATCGAATTAATTAGACACCATTAATTTTGTTTAAATGTATTTCTTTCAATAAGCAGATTAAAAATGTTCATAACATTCCGAATCAATTCCGTGGGATACTTTTCTCTTACTCATTAGTATTTAAATTAGTCATTGCGATTAGTCGGTCACTGGCACACACAGATGATGTTAACTAGTCCGAGTAACACGAAGTCTCCATGAATCTCGACTTATATTCGTTTTATTCAATCACTATTGCAAAGAATCTTGCGTTTCTCTCAACACCCGTTTTCCATTTGAGGTACCGCTGATAACGACTTCTGATGTTCTCTGATTTATTTTTAGATACTAATCCTACTCACGTGTTTAGTGTTTTTCGTGTCTTTATTTAGTTAAGGTATGTTTGCTGTCATCTTCTTGAGTCTTTCCAACATCTCCGACACTTCATGACCGATTTTTGTGGTATCAAATGGTATCGATCGACCGTGAATTGATTTCGTTTACACAGGAGTATATGGCTGAGTAGGATTTTTTTTTTAATATATCTTGGCATTTTCTTTTTGCTTCTGTTCCTCTTAGTATATTCTAGTTGTGTGTTTTCTTGTTTTTTTTACTAATGGGTAACTGTTTATTAAGACTCGAGGATATACACGAGAGGATTAAAAACAATAAGTTGAATTGGCAGAATATTACTTAAGTAGAATTGAATATCTAAAAGAACGGATCAACAAGTATGAGACATATAGACCATCATGTTGTTATTGGTTTGGAAACTGCCTCGTGGTATTTTGTTCCAGAGATGTTATGTTCTAGGATTTTTTTTTTTTTTTGTACAGATATATCAAATCGCAAAGTTTATTGCCGTGGTTGTAGCTAGGTGGATTCTAGCTGTTAATGGTTTACATGAATTACGATCGTAGAGCTCAGTCGAGCACCTACCAACAGCATAACTATTCAGTGAAGAGGGCCTAGTAATATCTCTTCTGTTTTAAAGATGATTTAGGGAAGAAAAATATCATAAAACACTAGAAAGTCGGTTTTATACACGGTCAATGAAAAAAGAGCGCTCAGAACTGAACTACACCAAATGTGTCAGAAGTATTGTATCTTATGACGAATCTGACCCTGATACAAGTAGCGGATTGAGCAATATGTGCGACTTTCTGGAACCATAGAATGATCCAACTATTTTTCAAGCTACGTTAACATCAAATTTAAGGTAAGTCTTACGAAGGTTGATTCTATTCCAACATACTTTGAGTTGGTCAGTTACATCTTTCTATATGTGTTGGTTTCTGACTTCATTAATTTGATTATTTCAGTTGTTTTCACCAGAACAATGGCATGTATGGTGTCAATCTTCCTTTTTGATTCAAATTTGTCTTAGTTTTGTTTTTCTATTTTTCGGAATTGTTCCTACTGCTTCAATTAATATTAATCATCATCAGTATCATAAGGGTTTTTGATCACTCCCGGAGGAGGGGCCCATCCATGGTTCCCTTCCATCTTGTTTTGTCTCTAGCTAGGCTGTGCAATGTCGGACCCAGTTGGCTGTCGAATTCGTCTATCTAACTTTTCCCCCTTAATTATGGTATTTTCTATTGTCTCGGGGTATATTTTGTCGCACTATATGTCTACCTGTAGTCTGTATATCTCGAAAGGTGACCTGCTCGTGTTTAGCCGTTTTGTGATCATGTCGTTTATGCCAGCTTGCTGTCTGATCCAAGTGTTTCTTTTTCTTTCTCATAGACTGATGCGGAGCATAATACGTTCTGTGTTGCATGGTTCCACTCGTGGCCTTTTGTTGCTGCATTATTAACTGTCCATGTTTCACTACCATATGTCATGACAAGAATGATGTTTTCATTAAACATTTTCCGATTAATATTGATAGTGGCATGACTATGTTCTGTTTTACTATCAGATCTTTGATCTGGTTCATGAATTTTTTTGGTGTGTGTGTCGCGTTCAGCGTCACTCTGTAAGCTGATAGAATTGCACAATTCATTACTTTGCATGTTTGCCGTCTTTCTTAACTATTATAATGTCCAACCACGGAAATAGTATCAGTCATGTGTACGCAGTGTGATAATGTATGGACGTGAAACATTGTCAGTTAGTGTTCAGGACAGTCGTTACACAGAGAGAAATGATATGAGAATAATACGATGAATGTGTAATGTGTGTCTTTAAACAAGCTTATACATGATGATCTCAGAGGAATATTACAACTGGAGAGTATAGTGAGATATTTGAAGAACAGCAAACTTCGATGTTAAAATAATAGATGAAGGTTCTCGAATCAGGTAAAATTCATCAGGGTAGGCAACAGAAAAAATTAAAAAGGATGTGATCAAATTGACTTGAGAGAAAGAGGGATAAACACATCTGGAGAGAGATAGAGTAGTTTGGGAGCAAATTTCTTAAAGCCGTCCAACGCATGTCACCGTGTAAAACGAACATTAAACCGATGATGATGATGATGATGATGATGATGATGATGATGATGATGATGATGATGATGATGATGATGATGATGATGATGATGATGACGACGATGATTAGGGGGTGGAGGAAGAGGAAAATAATTATTTATGTCTGGCTTAAATGAGTTTCTCACTTGCTATTGCCATATCATAGAGGAGTGTATGTCTTGTTCTTTGATACTATTTCCGGTTTGTGTTTGTGGCACCTTTGTCGGTCGGTTTAACAGTTGTCCCAGGACTACTTTCTTGTCTCAGCTATGTCTGTTTTCGATATTTTTTTCTGTTAGGTAAATTTTCTGCAGTCAATTATGATGTTCTTGACAATTTTTTAGTATTTTCTGTGCGTAAAATTTTATCCTAGGTTTGGAAATGGCCAATATTTTCACAAAGATAGATAATCGATGGATTAGAATTTAAAATAATATGTCGACATTAATGTGAGTATACCTCTAATTTCAGGTCTTACAGTAGTTCTGAATAGCGTTGCGTATTTGACAATTCCATCTCTTCGGTGTTCAAGAAATATTGCCTATTCTTCGATTGAGTATTTCGATATTACTTTCGCAATGTTATTTCCCTTAAGATTTTAACGACTTCGCCATCTTTTTTCACCATTTTTATTCTTTGAGCGAAATTAATAGAACTCACCACCGCACGAAACGGCCGATTATTCACACGAATAGGTTTACTAGAATCTGCGCCCTTCTAACCCAAATATTCTAGAAACATTTCCGATCAATTATGGAATGTCATCGTTCAAAGTAAATGGCACATGAATTAAAGTTAATATAGAAACAGAAACGCATTTACCAACTATGAAATATATTG
>OY744519.1:188823820-188868820 GCA_963556195.1 Sepiola atlantica | reverse complement strand
TGGTTACCCACTTAAAATGATTTACTTCATGCGCAACCATACTCACTGGATTCTTTGTATAAAGTAGTTCAGATTCAAGTAACATAATTGTGTTATTCCGGTTGCTTGAGACTTATACGTTTTGGGTAACCGGATAAAGTTTTAACGTACGCATCTTCGCAGGAATTATTTCCTATCATAGGTAAGTACATTTGTTTGACTTTTGTCTCTATTTCAATTTTTATCTGTTGTTTTCAACGATATATTTTCTTTTATATGTTTTAAATAAAACAAACAGCTCACAAATACGTAGCTATGAAATTACATTTGGTAATTTATGCTTTAAAAAAAAAATTGAATTTCTTCTGAGGCCAGATAAAAAGTATCTACTTGTTCAGTGACTGTTGAGCACTCGGAATTAGATTAAACGTAACAAGTGTTCTTTGCCACTTTTATTTGTTTATTATTATTATTATTATTATTATTATTATTATTATTATTATTATTATTATTATTATTATTATTATTATTATTGTTGTGAAGTTGTCCAACAGTAAATAATAAATAAAGGAAGTCAAGTCGAGGGTTGGTTTAACAAGTGTATTAACAAAGTAAGAAACCGACTAGCACTTGGCTAGACAGTTACAAGACTGTTCTTTGTCTTCTCTGTGGCTCTGGTGACTCGCACTATTTATAGTGACAACCGGTGTAGTTTCTCCTGTGTAAGAACAGCCGGTGTAACACTCTTGTAGGAGCCTACGCAACAGTTCCGCTGTATCATTTTCAATTCATACTGTCGAATTATTGTATTCGTTCATTTATCATATATATTATAGTAAATTTTAAAAAAATCAAGTAAACAACGTTTGTTTCCCTATGTTTCTGTTTTAAGAGATAAAAGTTTTAGGTGTTACTAAATCTTGTCGTTTAATAAAACGAAATTAATTTATATGATACAAACTAAATAACACATGTTTATGATAGATATCCAGTTTCGTTTATTACATATCACAGAATACATATTACATATTTAGTTTTTTGTTTTTAATTTTGGTTTTCATCGTTTTATTTTCGGTTTTATTATTCACTCTTTGTTTGCATCGGCTCTCAATAAATATGAACGCGATTTTAATTGTCTTTTCTCAACTTTTCTTGCTGACGTAAGTTTGAAATGAAAAAAGACTTAAAAACTAGTCGATACTTTTATTTACTTCATATGCAAATAACTTTTCTAATAAAACATTAGATGCGTTTGCTTCATCTCCGTCGACTCTCTCTCTCCCTCTCTCTCTCTCTCTCTTTCCCTCTTTATATATATGTGTATATATATATATATATATATAATTCTCAAACGTAGATTAAATCAGATTTGGTATGATATACATATATACATATATATATAAATATATATATATATATACATAAATATATATATATATATATATATATATATATATAACGATATCACTATATATATATAAATATATATATATATATATACATATATATATATATATTATGGATATATAAACATATTCCAATATCTATGTTTAGTCACATATTTTGTTTCAGTCCTATATCTACAAATGCACACTCATACGCACACACACACACATATATATGTATATATATATATATATATATATATATATATATATATAAATATGGTAATTGCCATAAGGAAAATGAAATATATAATTTATGTATTCATCAACGTTTTTTTTGTTATTATAAAACTTCCCTAGGATTATGTGTATAGAGAAAACATCACACACTTACAAAAGTTTATAAATGAGTATATATATATATATATATATATATATATATATATAAATATATATATAAAGGCTGCTAGCAATGCAGACACATTCATGTTCTATTCCAGCAGCAAATAATGAAGCTAAATGCCGCGTTTAGCTTACGATTTCCTGCTTCAAACAAAAACCGCGCCTTTGTGTAGCTTACCTGAAAACTCGTCTAGATGTGCACTGTAAGTGTAGTATTAACACATCATGACGTCGCTAGATATAAATGCACCGTTATTCTCATTAAGTCGAACGCTCTTATGACGTTAAGCCACCGGATAAAGTGTTAAACTTATCACTGTTTTGTCGCTGTTTAGCGTTGACCGAGTGGTTTTAGACGTCGTGGTTTGAGTTGCAAAATACTGGGAATCTGGAGGTTCGAATCGTATGACCAGTAGTGAATAGTCATATCTCTATGTTGATTAGTCCCGATTATAAAGGACGTAACGTACACGTACATAGATAATAAACACAACAAATATGTATGATGTATATATATAATACCACTTCTAAGCTGTACTCACCTATTGAGCATTGTTGAAGTTAATACTGAAAATATATACACAGTATATTGCATAACCTTATAGAATTACAGGCGTATATAGATGAAATAATATATGTATATATATATGCAGTTTTACACAGACAGAATGTATCGCTATATCACAGCTATACACGTGGCTATACACGCAACTACTATGAGTAAGCGACATCAAAATATTTATACAAACACTGTCAATGTTCGAAGAGTACCACATTTGTTTGCGATTTTACATCTAACAGCCTGAGAAAAAGCGTAATGTTATAATACATATTGTATATATGATATGAACTATCTTCATCAACTAACACATGTTGCGTCATCACTATGATTAATCAGTGTGGCTATAAATAAACGAGACAAGTGAATGTTACTTTATTTACTTGTTGTTGCACCCTAAATCAAGCTGTTTTTATATCAAATATATATATATATATATATAAATGACGATAAGAGCCCTTTCTACAATGCTTGACAAATTTATTTCTTCTTTCTTTTTTTGCAATGAATTTCGGAGGAATCCTCCATCATCAGAGATATATTTTTACTCTTTTTTTTATAAGTAAAAGTAAAAGTAAAAGTTTGTTTATTTTATTAAAAAAGAGTAAAAATATATCTCTGATGATGGAGGATTCCTCCGAAATTAATTGGTAAAAAGAAAAAAGAAATAAATTTGTCACGCATTGTAAAAAGGGCTTTTATCGTCATTTATATTACTTTTCATTCAATGCTTATAAAAAAGAACGAACAATATCTAAAAGAATATATATATATATATATATATATATATATATATATATATATATATATATATATATATATATATATATATATATATCCTGAACAATACCTACTGACGTGGTGTTTTTTCCTATAATATAAGAAGTTTTCAACTTGAGTAAGCACTGAATTAGATATTAGTATTAGAAAGCACATGGAGTGCAATTAAGAAAAAAGCGTTAGAAACTCTATTTTTATGGGACAAAAGTTTTTTCTACAAACGTTGTTCCTATTGTCTTCCAAACTTATATCATAAAGTTTTACTTTTTGAAGATTTTCTGGGGTACTATTTGGGCCAACAGCAGCCGGTCGTCGGGTGGTAGCTGTCTGATTTTAATTTTTCTAAAATGTGTATGCGGGTGTATAATTTGTTTAATAAGACTGCCATTCTAAGATTTCTCCTCCATTGTTTACATTATTTGAGTCTAAAGATATAATGTATCACTAAATAGTATATTTCAATCACAATAAATATACCTACGTAACTCCCTCAATTTACTAATCACATATTTTAATGTAACCTTTTGAATAGAATCAAATTTTGGTTATTTTATATCAAAGTGTAGCTGCGTAGGTGTCTACAAAACAATGTAAATACTTTGAAATTTGGTTCAGATCTTAATTCAATACGGACTTTAGACTGTCAAGGTAGTTACGAAAATATGGACTTCATATATATCATTTAATATCTAGATTGATATATAAAAACACGCATATATATATATATATATATATATATATATATATATATATATATGTGTGTGTGTGTATAAATATACACGGTCCTGTTGTTAGAGCTGCAAATATCTACTAGATGGTTGTAAGTTCGATCCTTGGCATGGGCTGGGTGCTAGTCATTTTGCCTGTGGATGACTATACATGTATGTGTTTGCGTATGTATACATTAATTAACTGATCACAATGTTGGAAAAGAATGCCAATCAATCGATTTGGTAAATATAAGAACTTGCATTTTCTATGTGCAGCCTTACTCTCAACATCAACATAGTTTCATAACTCGCTAAGGATAGAAGAAATTTGGGAATAATTCTTACTTTTTATATATATATATATATATATATATATATATATATATCTGCGTATATACATTCATATCATTTTTATTTTATTTAACTTCAGTCGAGGTTCTCAGAAATTTAGGGGCCCCCTACCTAGGGATAGCATTTGATCTCTATATGAGATACATAGATATTCAAATATTCCATTCATTTTCTCTTATACCTGCCAAACGTTGAGTTAGTAAAGAAGTTAAGAATATTAATTTTCCTCCTCCAAATTGACCCATGAACTATATTATAGTATATGATTCTTCTAATCTTTTGGTCTTACCGGATTCCAGGACAATAATTCATCTTGTCTGGTGGAATATCCAGTAAAGTGCTTTTACTTGAGGAAACGTTACTTGAAAAAGTGCACCATTCCTCGTATGAGCTAGTGTATTGCCGTGTCGATAAGATCTTATTTGGACTTTGCATACTTTGTTATTTTGAATATTTGGTCAGGGTTTACTTGTAGGGTTAAGTTTCCTTATGTCAGGTTATCCTGAAAAACCCTTATACAGAGAGACCGAAGACACTCGAAGATGGTGTTTAGTAGCTAATTAAACTCTCCTGCTATATACCTGCGTGTTTATATGCAATGTGAATTGATGTGACAACACTTTGAGACGTTAATATATGCTACGAAATGTTATTCGATATATATATATATATATATATATATATATATATATATATATATGTATACCTGAAATATTCTCCTATTTTACGAAAACGCTTTCGATAGTATTCTTTTCAGAATTTCGAATAAAAACGTATATCGTGGTTAAATAGAATAATAACTCGTTTCATCGCACAGAAGGAAATAAGAAATGGTCAACGCGTAAATCATCCGATTCCTAAGCTGGGACATACAGTGATGATGACAACGTCGACTGACAGGAAGACGCGTAATGATGAAGTAACAGCCATAAATTAGGCATTTCGTTTCGCTTTCGCAAATAATATAGCGCTGATATTTTTTCCAGGGTCATCGGGATGTAATAAATAATGCAGGCCCATTTTGTAGAAATTGCAATACGTGTGTCTTTAAAATGCGCACACAAAAGTACAGACGCACGCGCACATAGACAAAAAGACGTAATTATCGGACAGGGGAGGTGCTGAGAGTTGAATAACGTTAATACCAGTCGTTAACTGAAAGAACCATTGCAAAGAGAAAGAATGTAAACTTTGATATATTATTTTGATCTAGTCATTTTAAATGCCTCGAGCACATGGGAAATGGGCCTGTTTATGATATACTAAAAAAGTCCCCTGTGTCGGTAGTGGAACGTGTTACAGTCTTATTACTTTTAAACAAAATTAAAGAGCTATTTTAAAATAATGAAAAAAGCAATAAACATTACAATAACATATTCAATATCATATGAACACTAAAACGAGACATAGAAATTTTACTTTTAGTGATTGCATTATCTTATGAACAACCTTACATTAAATATATGCATATATATATATATATATACATATATATATATATATATATATATATATATATATACATATGGAAGAAGTTAATGTAGTTTGATTCAAGCATTGTTTAGTGTCTAATAAAAGTAATTCATAGAACACAATACTATTGAGAGAAGTAACGGATGAACACGAACTGTACCAACTTCAGACATATAACGGTATTTTGTTATCACCGTTTTATTTATACGATATATATATATATATATATATATATATATATATATATATACATACATATAAGTATACATTTTTTATTTATACAAACATTATTGGTTACATATGTGCATACATGTTTCGGTTGTACTTTTCCAAGAAAGTCAACCTCATCAGACCAAGAATCATTCCTGTAAGATTCTTGGTCTGATGAGGTTGACTTTCTTGGAAAAGTACAACCGAAACATGTATGCACATATGTAACCAATAATGTTTGTATAAATAAAAATGTATACTTATAAACAGCTCTACTTGGTATTGAGCACTTTTTATAAACACTTGAGTTTCTACGGATTTACATTTACAGAAACTAATACAATACATGTACGATATATATATATATATATATATATATATATATATATGATATGCTATTACAATCTTACTTACGTAAGTCCGGTTTGATAGAATTTCGGTATAACATGATATTGCAGAAAAGAAAGAGATGTGTAGTATGTGTGTTTAACCTTCATTTATACGTGCATAGGAAGACTGTGCCCGGTAAGGACTATTCTGCAGAAAATCAGGTAGATTTGAAATTAACTTATTCATTTATTTTTAATTTGTTTTAAATCATTTGTTTGTATATATATATATATATATATATATATATATATATATATATATATATATATATATATATATATATATATATATAAACTCAGTGTCTGCGTGTATGTCTGGGTATTGCCGCTTATTTCCCTATATATAGTAAGTTGAGAGAATCTACATTAAATGAATAAGTATATGGTTATGTAAAATGTACAGTCATCAATACAATGATAGCAATCTCGAATCTCTAAGTGAACCTTTAGATTCGCAATTAAGAGATAAACTCATAAAAATACAACTTTATTTTATTTTTCTTCAATTTTAATCATACGTATAAACTTTAATGGGGGAGACAATGAAAGTGGCTCCATATTTCTAAAGGGGCATTGTAAGCTAAGACTTCAAATGTATCATATTTTGAGTAAATGTGTATTCTACAGGGTGGGCAAAAATAAGGGTCCTATTTTTAAAAATTCATAACTTTTTTATTTATTGATTTTTTTTTTTTTTTTTTTAGAATAAGTAAAGGACCCCTTCCGAAGCAAGCATGAGCCGTATTAGCCCTAAGGAACGTACCCTCATTTAGAAAACATTATTTTTGCTTAAAAAACTCAAAACAGTGTAAAAAACAATACTTTAGTTTTTGTAAGTTTTAAGAAGTGTTTTTCGGCTAAAATTTGTTTTGTTTATTTCAAAAAATCTCGGAAGGGTCAGTCTACACACACATAAAGTTTGGTGAGTTTAACTTTTATTTTGTGGAAGTTATTCAAGTTATTCAAATTTAAAGATAGGACCCTTATTTTGGCCCACCCTGTACTAGTAAATATATTCTCCAACGACCAGATAGATACTAATCATGGTCAAAAATGCTAGACTTATCAGCGCCATTACAATCCTTACTAGGTTTAGTGTGTACGGATCATGCTGCCTGTCGATACTCCTGTATTTTTCAACTACCAGTCAGCCATAATACAGTTCACTTCCACATTAAAAATCATACGTCTTTGTTGGACGTATTTTGTCTTTATTGTTCTTCTTCGCCGATGCTCACCAATTGTGCTGAGTGCGAAGGAGTGGTTATAAAAACCCGATCAAGATGTTTTTCATGTGGATCTCTAAACACAATTTCGCTGAGAGGAAATAGAAGGAACAGAGAAGAATACTGAAATTGATGCTTGGCTTGAAACGCATAGTTTCGTTGATATTAATGTAGTTCACATTCAGATGCCTCACGCACTCAAACCAATGATCCATGTTACTTCCGCCAAACTCACTCCACCCACGCCGGATCTACTTGCCCCTGAATGGTAAACTACACGAACCCCGCTCACCCTTGTCTACATTATATCATGTATATAATTTAACTTGTGCTTCTTTTTTTCCGAGAATCAAATAAAAATACCTAATACACCCTCTAATAGTCAACGATTATATACATATAATTTTTAAAACATGGGATTTTAAACTTTTCTAATAAAGTGTACATATAATTGTTAAGGTTAATTTTTAGATGCTTGATTGCTATTTATAATTTAACAGATTGATTACATGTCTAAATTATCAATGCTATTTTTATCTATTCTGAAATATATATTCTATTATTGTAGAATATATGCATTATACTTAAAATTGAATGCGTTAAAAACTGTGTGATAGAGAAAATGATTCTGAAATTGTAAAGAACCACATGGGATATCGTAAGATTCACATATGTCTGCAAATGATCGAGAAATACTTTTGCTTTGTAAACCAATTTAATTTTACAGACCATGCGACAAAAGTTAAGTCATTTATCATGTATCTATTTACTAGATAAAATAGGTAGAACGTCTGCAACTGTGATTCCGAATGTACACCACAGGTAACAAAATCCCGCCAAAAAGCGTTTTATGCAAATTTATGAAAATATTTGAATATTAGTCTCAAGGTATTTTTGCGAATATCAGGAAGGCTATCAAATAATGGAAAGGTATCATGCCAGAATAAATTATTACAACCTTTTGGTTTCACGACCATATATGTTGATTTGGTAGTTTGGTAGATTTGTTTTACGGCATATCAACCCTTTTTGGGTTATTTAATGCCGAATCTGGTCTTGTTTTCTTCTCTTTTTTGTTTCTTTCCCCTTTTAATATCTGTTTCTATTTAACCCATAGTTGGGACCCTAACAGGTACTACCACTCCGGGTCAGGGTGGACCTGGGAGCAATGGTAATTAAGAGGAGGCCCCACATTCCCCAAAGTCCGTAAGCCGGATCTCACCATCGGATGTAGTTTAAGGTCATATCCAGGACCGGGAGTAGGGTAGGAAAAATAAAAATAAAAAAGGGGAGGGAGAAAGGGAGAGGGGCTGTTGTTTTTGTTTTTGGTTTTGTAGAACATAATTAAGTTTTACAAACACAAAAAAAAAACGTCAATGTAGGTGAATTTCGTCTCAGGGAGCCACAGGGCAGCCTGATCTGGTATCACAAGCATATATGTTGATTCAGTAAGATAAACATATAATGGCAGACAGAAATGAAATTAGCTACGCCCAAATATATTTCGTGTTTACAAATCCCAAGGGGAAAAGACGGCGTAAATGATATTTCATAATGTGTCATTCAATCTGCACGGGTAGCGATTAAAAGGGTATTTCAGAAGTATATCGGGATGTACTTGAACTATGACTACTGAAAACGTTTCCGGTCGAACTGCTATGTCGTAGCCGGGAGAATGAGTTATCTTTCCTCGTAATACGTTTCTACCGAACTTAAGTAAATTTAAAGAAATATTAAATGCACTTAATAATAAATGTTTGCTTTACACTATATACTTAAATGAAAAGTCTGACAGCATTAAACACGATGATAGTTCTATTAGTAAGCTTAATATATATATATATATATATATATATATATATATATATATATATATATATATATATATATATATATATATAAGCAAAAATGTCCGGGTGGTAAAATTCCGTTGAAACCTCCTTTAAGTGCATCTGGACTTACCTACACTTTGAGCACTTTCTCCAATCTGCTCCTACACAAAGAGTTTTTCTTCACTTTCTACAATTTCACCGGACTTTTTTTCAACGGAATTTTACCACCCGGACATTTTTGCTTATCTTTTTCACGGAACTTTTTCTTTTCATTCAATACGTTTTTAATAACAATTCTCATATTTTTCAAATATTTGAACTTTGTTTTTTTCGAAAGCCAACTTATCCATCTGTATTTCTCCTCTGATGATAAGATTTCGATCTTTGAAAAGCCTTGGCTTAAGGAAAGAAAAATAAACACTAGTTTATTACTGATTACACCTTGCATTGAACAATTGAAATTTGAAATAAATTTAGACAATCGTCGCATATTTATCACTCTTTTTTCTTCTATCTCTCTCTCTATATATATATATATATCTAGAGAGAGAGATAAATATATATAGATATATATATATATATAGAGAGAGCGAGCGAGAGAGATAGAGAGAGATAGATAGATAGATAGATAGATAGATAGATAGATAGATAGATAGATAGATAGATAGATAGATAGATAGATAGATAGATAGATAGAAGTTTCGGTAAAACACTCTCTGGACGGCCAACTATTGTTGTCCGCCTCATTTACACATAAATATGGTTTCGAAGACGCATTGGTTGGTGGTCTCAGAATTTGGGTTAATTGTGACTCATGTTCCAGATTTAGAATCGTGCGACTAGCTTGAATTATTATTTTTACACTGATCAATCAGCAAGGATGAAACGTATACGTATGTAGATAATATTAAAGATATTTATCATTCAAAATAATTATATATATATATATATATATATATATATATCCATATCTCTCTCTCTCTATATATATATATATATATATATATATAATACACTTTTTATTTATACAAGAAGTATGAGTATAAACATATTCAGCTTTAGATGAAACTAATCTTAGTCTCTATAGTCCAGATAATTGTAATAAAGGTAAGTAGAAGGAAAAGATTTTCAGAAGATTTCTAACAAGTATAGTGACATTACAAGGATTTGACTTTAATTTCATTCTTTTTACTTGTATATATCATTGTTATTTCGAATATCATTTTACGTTTCCTATTCATTTGAAAGACGCGAGATAAGTTAATATTCTCTTCACTTTTTTTATTCTAAATCCTAGACAAGTATAATGTTAGCTTGTGAATTATGAAAGTACACGTTTCTTGGTTAATAATTACTCGATAGATTAAAACCACAGAGACATAAATATATACGCATAAATCAATTGAAGTTCGGACTGACTGTACGGCGTATGCACATAATATTAGTATATGCACATGTCTATTTATAAGCGGGAACTCAACAATACACTGGGTGACCATGCTACTTATGATTTTTTTAAAAGGCATCTTTTTTTCTAATATGCGGTTTTGTACTATTATTTTTTCTGCAATGGCTCAACTACTTCTCAACCGAAGCTGAAACATATCTACAAATATGTAGCAAAAATGAAAGCTTTTGAAAGTTCCTGGTAATTATGTGGTAATATCATTTTTCTCATATATATATATATATATATATATATATATATATATATATATATATTAATGAATGAATGCGAAAGTTTTTTTCATTTATATCTTAAATATTACAATTAAAACTGATACTGTTATTTAAATCAATAATAAAATCTAGACATTTTAAATGCTATCTCTCTCTCTCTCTCTCTCTTATATATATATATATATATATATATATATATATATATATATATATATATATACATGACGAACCATCGAAGAATATATATTATATAGTCTAATTTTCACATCTATTTTCATTTATAATTCTTTAATAGTTATGTTATTTATTTATTAATTGGTTATTCTATCATATCTACATATGTGCAATAGGTTCGTCAATATAAATAGTAATTAGTTTAAATGCGTTAATAAAAATCAAGAAATTAAGACTCTGGGAAAAGAAAGGAAAATGAAGTGGCTTGCTACTGACTGGTGCTATTTATCGCTCTCTGTATGGCTAATGTGGCTGGCATCTTCTTCACTTTCTCTTTCCTCTACGACGCCGTTTGTAATTGTGTGTTTGCTCCCTTCCTCTTTCTCTACGACGCCTTATTATTTGTTATTGTTTTTGTTTTTTTATTAATGTCTAATTTCGCTTCCATACTGTGTGCAGAAAAATTGTCAAGAGTTAAATCGATTTTTTTATTCGCCAAGAACAAATATGAATTAAGACTGTATTCCTGAAATTAAAACTACAATTGTTTCAATATATATGCTCTGTTGTTTAATATTAAAACACATAGAGTTTTAAGATTGAAAAGCTATGTTAATTTTCTTAAAATATATATACACAAATATATATTTTCATATATATATATATATATATATATATATATATATATATTGGTAGCAATTCATTATTTTATGCAAGCGTCATTAAAGATTACGGAGTTCTCTCTCTTCATGATTTTTCTCGTCAATTTCTCGACGCGGCGAGAGATTCTTCGGTTTCCAGGTGTAAACAGGTGGAGTATAGCATCTAGCCACCGAAGAATCGCTCGCCGCGTCGAGAAATTGACAAGACCGATTGTGAAAAGAGAGAACTCTGTGGTCTATAATGACGCTTGCATATATATATATATATATATATATATATATATATATATATATATATATATATATATATATATATATATATTTCATGATTTTTGGGGGAGTACAAAATGTTATTATTAAAAGCATGAAGGGAAGACGAATTCTGTCGTTCATGATCCAAAGTTAATGAAGAAAAGAAAAAAAAAATAATATTCCAGCCGACCGGTCTCGCCCTCTCTTGACAAAGGCTGGATCGAGGGATTTAAAAAAAAAAAGGGATTAAAATTAAAAAAAAAAAAACGAGTAAAAAGAGAGAGTACAGACAATAAAATAGCGTTATGTGCAATGGATGGTGAATCTTAGAGACTGATCGCATCTAATCCCAATAGACATTCCCTTTGCTCGCAAAGGGAGTGACGTTTAAGACGAACGTGGATTGTCTACATGATTTTGAGATTATATAACGAATAGGCATGACTGAGAATGGTGAAGGAGTCCATGCTAAAATTTCTAGCGCACGGCGGGTTTTTAAGTAAATGGTCTGTAATATACATTTATTTATATATATATATATATATATATATATATACATAACTCTGATAATTATTGTGCATTCTTACATAAGAACAATAAGGTAACCACTTATGTATTGAAACTATTATATAAACAATAAAATATGTTAAGTAGGATGTTAATGTGTAAACCCCAGTGCATCTATAAATAAATAATACGAGGTTAGATTCCAGTAAAGATGTATTTATTGATTTTTAAAAACACAATTTCCTGATAGATTGTTTCGGTTACAATTAGGCAGTTCACATACAGAATTATATATCCTGTTTCTTCTATGAGCGTTACTCATCAGAAGGAAAGAAAAAAAAACGTGTCCAAAACATCAGGAAATAAAGACAAAACTTAGTGAAACTGACATCACCGGAGCACTTACATATGTAAGTAAAATTTAGATTATAATTTTCCGTTAATTTTCTATGAACGACATATCTGATAAATAATACAGGAATATATATATATATATATATATATATATATATATATATATATATATATATATATATATATATATATATATTTATATATATACATATATATACATATATATATATATATTAATATATATATATTTATATATATGTATGCATATATTTATATATATATATACATATATATATTTATATATATACATATACATATATATATATATATATGTATATATATATATTTATATATATATACATATATTATTTCTCTTTTATTTTCAATTGTCGTCAGTAAGACTATTGTCAGAAATCAAAGGGCCCACTTCTGAAGCTAACATGTGATTTCTACATTTGAGTGTCTAATCTAAATTAGCTTTTATATCTACAACGGCTTAGTAAATAAGGGAATAACATTATTTTTATAGTTAATTATGATATAGTATATTTTGGGGTCTCTTGGTCTTGCAGAGTTCCAGGACAAGAGTCAACTTATCTGGTGGAGTATCCAGCTTAGTGATGTTTCTTCAGATAACATCACTTGGAGAAGGTGCAATATTCGTCATATGAGCCGGTGTATAGCTGTGTCGAGGGTATATTATTTGGCCTTCGAATACTATGTTATTTTTAATATTTTGTCACCGTTTACTTGTAGTGTGAATTAATGTTATGCCATGTTGTCCCGACGAACCATTGTACAGAGAGAGCGAAGACACCCGAACAAATATATATGTGTGTGTTAGTGTGTGTTCAGAAATATTTTTTAATAAGTTAGTAAAAAATGTTGAAGATAAATAAATAAAGCAATAAAATCACTTCATGCTGATAGCTTAATATTTCGGATTCATTATCAAGAAAACTTTTTTTAAAACGCAGCGAAACGGTTATTATTTAACCTTTTTCAATGATTTTCTATAGACATGAGAGATAAAATACGAGGAATCGTATAACGAAGGAGAAATATAAAAGACAGACGGAAAACTAATTGCGGACGTATTTCTCTTTCTTTCGCTCTGTCTTCTATACCTCTCAATCTTATTTAGATACATCAATAATTTTAGCCTTACAATGTAAACAATATGGAGACATTTTGTCTCGGAAAACGTATGGATGTAAGTCAAAAGCCGTACCGAGACATCGAACTCGTAGTATATTCTTGTCATTTAATATTAACAAAAAAGTAAGAACACGCATACAGTTGTTTGCATGTACACATCGTGAACTATTACTTTTTTTTAAATGCTGTTCAATGAAACTTACAATTCTGGAAGCCCATAGTTTACTTTGTGCACAGTTTCACGTAAAATAAATATAAACAATATTTTATTCGATACCAGTCTTCGATTATATCAAACTTACATGTTTATTAGTAAACTATTATTCATCTAGTTTTATATGTATAACCCAATTACTATTAACATTGCCTTTCTCGTTTTTAATGTTGAATACCTGCATTCTCATGTATAAAATAGGTTATACTATGAACAGTCATGAACATTGATATTTATTGATTTTTACCCCTTTTAAGGGAGTTGCTCACACACCTACCAATCAGCTTCAAAAGCCTAATTATGTTAACCGTCCCATAACCCATAAATGTGTTTTATTTCAAATATGGCACATTCCAACAAAATGCCTACTTAATATGATATTCATTACAAACCAATATAAAAATAAAGTATCTAAGATTTAGAAACTTTTATAGCCCTTAACTGATTTGGACATATGGCTACAGGGAGTTTCCTGGGAGTTATGAGGAAACACAACCACTTGTAGTTCAACTTAGTTCAACATTCATACTCCTCGGCCTAACCTTAACAGGTAACATGAATTGGAACAAATACATTGAAGTCATTGTCAGGGCTGAATAGCTCAGGTAGGCACCCTCTACCGTGCTAGTAAACTCCTCACACCTGTCATTAACCAGTATCTCTACAAAGCCACCATCCGCCCATGCATGGAGTAGTGTTGTCACATCTGGGCTAGTTCATCATCTACTAGTCTCTCCCTCTTAGACAAGGTCCAACAAAGAGTCGCCAACTTAATAGGTCCCTCACTATCCACTATGCTCCAGCCCCTGTCCTATCGTCGCAGTGTTGCTTCCTTGGGCTTGTTTTAGAAATACTTTAATAGATTGTGCTCCGATTAACTTGCTGCTCCGCTGCCCTCTCAGTGAAAATACACTCGACCAACTCGACAATATGTCAAATCCCATCCATTGACTGTGGTGCCCCCAGATGCCAGAGAGCCTTCTACTTGAATAGCTTCTTTCCTCGTGCTGCCGGCCTCTGGATCTTCCTCCCTGCCTCCTGTTTCCCCGACAGTACTGACATGCAGAGGTTTTTAAAAATGCAAACAGATATCTGGCTGCACAGCTCCCAACTTAGAATGACACCTAAAACCTACACCCTAATTCTAAGTTACTCTTTACGTCTACAGTGGCGGCCTGCCTTGTTTGGAGTGAAATATGTTTTAAAAATTCTCTTATGCGTGTGTCCACTGGATACCCGAGCACCGGCTATTTTCACTCGTAGACATTCGTCAGTCTAAGGACTTTTTGACATTCTTACTTAATTTATTTATTCACATTGAAATTGTCTAAACTTTTGCTAACCTAAACCTAACCGTGTAGATAACTTAAATTAATATATTTTTTGTTAGGAAAAGTATTGTTTTCCTTTCGTGTGACGACCGTTTTAGTTATAACAAAATATGTTATAGAAGTTGGTCTTAAGAGTCTATGCTAAGATTAGCCCTTATAATTCTATGTTTATATATATATATGTAAATAAACGTTTTTGTTAATAAAACATACTATAAAATGTATAAAATATATAATGGGTGTTTGTCTTAAGAGTCTATGCTAAGATTAGCCCTTATAATACTATGTTATATATATATATATATATATATATATATATATATATATATATATATATATATAAATGTTTGTGTTAATAAAACAAACTATTTAATGTACAAAATATATCATGGGAGTTGCTATTAAGAGTCTATGCTAAGATTAGCGCTTATAATTCTATGTTTTATATGTATATATATATATGTAAATAAATGTGTTTGTTAATAAAACATACTATAAAATGTATACCATATCTTATTAGAGTTGGCCTTATAATTTTATGTTTATATATATATATATATATATATATATATATATATGTGTGTATGTGTGTGGGTGTGTGTGTGTGTGTGTGTAAATAAATGTTTTTATTAATAACACATACTATTAAATGTATAATATATATCATGGGAGTGATTGTATTAAGATTCTATGCTAAGATTAGCCCTTATAATTCTATGTTTTTATATATATGTATACAAATGTTTTTATTCATAAAACATACTATGAAATGTATAAAACATATCATGGTAGTTGGTCTTAAGAGTCTATGCTAAGATTAGCCCTTATAATGTTATTTTTTTTATATATGTAAATAAATGTTTGGGTTAATATATACTAAAAAATGTATAAAATATATTATTAGAGTTGGTCTTATGAGGCTATGATAAGATATATATAAGTATAACATATATCATGGGAGTGATTTTATTAAGATTCTATGCTAAGATTAGCTCTTATGATTCTATGTTTTATATATATATGTAAATAAATGATTTTGTTAATAAAACATACTATAAAATGTATAAAATATATCATGGGAGTTGGTCTTAAGAGTATATACTTAGATTAGCCCTTATAATTCTATGTTTTATATATATGTAAATAAATGATTTTGTTAATAAAACATACTATACAATATATAAAATATATCATGGGAGTTGGTCTTAAGAGTCTATGCTCAGATTAGCCCTTATAATTCTATGTTTTATATATATGTAAATAAATTATTTTTTTAATACAACCTACTATAAAATATATAAAATATATCATAGGAGTTGGTCTTAAGAGTCTATGCTAAGATTAGCCCTTATAATTCTATGTGATATATATGTAATTAAATGATTTTGTTAATAAAACATACTAAAAAATCTATAAAATATATCATGGGCGTTGATCTTAAGAGGCTATGCTCAAATTAGCCTCTATAATTCTATGTGTTTTATATATATATA
Source organism: Sepiola atlantica (assembly GCA_963556195.1). Lineage (NCBI taxonomy): Eukaryota > Metazoa > Mollusca > Cephalopoda > Sepiida > Sepiolidae > Sepiola > Sepiola atlantica. The sequence goes on along the minus strand of OY744519.1, from coordinate 188,851,699 downwards.
TGTAAATAAATGTTTTTGTTAATAAAAAATACAATAAAATGTGTAAAATATATCATGAGAGTTGGTCTTAAGAGTCTATGCTAAGATGAGCCCTTATAATACTATGTTTTATATATATGTAAATAAATAATTTTGTTAATAAAACATACTATAAAATGTATAAAATATATCATGGTAGTTGGTCTTACGAGTCTATGCTAAGATTAGCCCTTATAATTCTATGTTTTATAAATATGTAAATAAATGTTTTTGTTAATAAAACATATTATAAAATGTATAAATATATCATGGGAGCTGGTCTTAAAAGTATATGCTAAAATTAGCCTTTATAATTCTATGTTTCATATATATGTAAATAAATGATTTTGTTAATAAAACATACTATAAAATGTATAATATATATCATGGGAGTTGGTCTTAAGAGTCTATGCTAAGATTAGCCCTTATAATTCTATGTTTATATATATAAATGTATGTAAATAAATGTTTTTGTTAATAAAACATACTATAAAATGTATAAAACATATCGTGGGAGCCCTTATAATTTTATGTTATATTCATATATATGTAAATAAATGTTTGTGTTAATAAAACATACTAAAAAATCTATAAATATATGATGGAAGTTGGTCTTAAGAGTCTATGCTAAGATTAGCCCTTATAATTCTATATTTTTCTATACATATGTAAATATTTTTTTTTGTTAATAAAACATACTATAAAATGTGTAAAATATAACATGAGAGTTGGTCTTAAGTATCTATATATAGATTAGCTCTTATAAGTCTATGTGTTTTATATATATGTAAATAAATGTGTTAATAAAACATATTATAAAATGTAAAAAATATATTATGTGAGTTGGTCTTAAAAGCTTATGCTAAGATTATCCTTTATAATTTATGTTTTTTTATATATATATGTAAATAAATGTTTTTGTTAATAAAACATACTAAAAAATGTATAAAATATATCAAAACATAATTTAACATTTTTTTTTCTGTTTTTTATATTATCTTAAAATCCTATAAATGTTATCTTATTGAACTCCTTAGTTCTCTTTTTTATTGATAAAAAATATATCAGCCAATTGTCGACCGGGAAATTTCCCAGAGGATTGACTTAAATGATGAAAATTATTTTCGATTGAAAAAATAAAATAACTAGTGCATATACAATATTCATTAAAGAGTTAATCAACACTAAAAAATTAAAAAAATCGATTAAATCCATGTTATTTAAAAAGGGTCTTTAAATAGACCTGACCGCTTTTCTCGAAGTCTACAAAGCCGAGGACATTCTTTTCGCTTGAGCTAATTGAACGTAAGTTATTTTAATTTGTTGGTTCGATCATGTGACAAAAAATAATGATATTAGTTAGATTTCAGGTAAGCATGCATCTGATTATCTTCTCTGATGAGTGTGAAGAGGCTCAAGGCTCATACTAACGTGAGAATAGTCAAACCTCTCGTCTCGGGGAGTGAATTAACAGAGTATGTTTGCAACTGGACGAAGAGGACAAAGCACCATCACTTGTCGGGGAGATCTATACAACAATGTAATTTGTAAGCTTTCTCTTACCTATTCAGAGTATTAGGGATTTGACGCCGATACAAAATCGAACCCAATTTCCGACAACTTTGTGTCGACAGCTTTCGGGCAGGTTACGCAAGCCGCCGAAAGATGCCGAAGTGATTAACCCCTCAGCTGTCGGAAAACATTAAAATTTAAAAAAAAAACAGAAATAGGTCAACTTTAGACAAATTGCCTAGGTGTTTATCCTAAAAAATACTTATTTGTAACATTTAATTAAAAAATATGCTTAATAGCGGGCTTTTAACTATGTTTCGTTCTGCGTATGAATAGAGAAATGTGTTAAAAACATACGTTTTACAATTAACTATGCTTATTATGTTGAGCTCCAAAAAGTAATTATTGGAAACTATTCTTAGAACAAAAATTGATTATTAACAGTTGTTTAGCTATGTTTTGTTCGTTATATATATATATATATATATATATATATATATATTATTAATAATAACCGACAACTCATGTCTGGATATTTTTGTATTAACCCTTCAATTTTCCGGATTAAGGCTTTAATCTCGGATGAGAATTGGCTGATGAATCTGCCGTAATTTTCATTTTATTCCAGAGTACTTTCTGACCTATCTGGGTCCATCTTCAGTGGAATAATGTCAATCAGGTAAAGACCTAGATTGGGTTTATAGTTATTACGGAAGATTCATCAGCCAATTCTGATCCGAGATTAAAGCTTTAATCCGGAAAATTGAAGGGATTAATACAAAAATATCCAGACATGAGTTGTCGGTTATTTTTAATAATACGTGTCTAAGTGAAAAATGCTGCCTCGATACACGCACACACACACACACACACACACACACACACACACACACACACACACACACATATATATATATATATATATATATATATATATATATATATACATACCAATTGATCAGTTGTCTATTATTAGGTTTCCTTGTATAAAAAAATGTATTTACTTGAAACTTTTGTTAGAAACTAACAAAAACGACGAAGCAGCGTTTTATTATCGTTTGTAAGTCTTCGTACCTGCTTTTGTCCGGTGGCTTATGTAAACTGCCGGAAGATGCCGACGCAAAGATGGCAGATATTGGGTACGATTCTTCATCAGTACTACCAATGTTAACATATGGTCGGCGTGCACTTCAATTTTGTGATTTTCTGCTACTATATGTGGTACCTGCTATACCAGCTATTTGCAATTTGTCCCTGCAGAAGCATACCTCATGATTACAATATGTTATTAAAGAAGAAACAGATGGATGTTTACTTAAATCCTACTGAGGCACCAGATAAGTTTTTAAAATGATTAAAATCAAGCTCCCACAACGGGTAATCTTGATTAAGAAGAAAATGAAATTTCACTCAGTCCTGAAGTATTTATTTCTCAGTGACTTAGGGCAGAAAAAATAAAGTGTTGTTTCAGTACATATATTTTTTTTTCGTAGCCAACTGGCTTGATAACTTTATATCTGTTTGTTTAGTAGTCATTCTTACTACGTTTCGAGTGATGTAAACCTCGGTGATCGCACACTTTATCTTATATATATATATATATATATATATATATATATATATATATATATATACTAGCAGTGTAACATATTGTATTAAAACGTCTATATCTCTCTTTGTCCCCCGTATCATTTACAACCTCCTCCTTCTTTTCTTTCTGTCAAGCCCATTCCTCTTCATGGACACACACACGTTTATACATTATTAGGGGAATGCTATCGTATAAGGGAAATAACTCATTAGAAAAAAGTCAGACTAACTCCCCTGCAGTTACTAAAAAAGGGTAAACCCCGAATAAAATCGTGGCCAATTAACCTTCAAAGTATAAATATGTTTTACTGAGTTTAGGATATTATTCATTCCGGGCAATGCTGATCAAAAATATAAAAACTTTATAGGTGTTAGTACTGTAGTTCTGAACGTTTAGCTAGACATACACACATAAACATCGAGAGAACTTGAATGCCTTCCAGACACTTTCCCCGAGTGTCTAAGGTCTCTCTGTACAAGGGTTTGTCATGACAACCTAACATGAGGATACTTCTCCTAACAATTAAACCTTGACCAAATATTCAAAATAACATAGTATTCGAAACCCAAATAAGACCATCTCTGCAATGTCCTCTCACACTAGTTTATACGATTACATAGTGAACTGGTCGATTGGGAAGAAGAAAATTGATGTTTGTAAATGTTTTACTATCTCGACGTTTTTGAGATAGAGGAAACTTTAATGGAAAACTCGAGTATCTATGTATCTCATTTTAGACCCAGGAAAACGGGTCCCTTGATTTCTGAGAACTTTAATTGAAGTAAAATGAAACAAAAAAATAGGCAACTTCCTTTTATATGATAGATATTGAATATTGTAGGTAAATGATAAGTATTCATGCCACAGTCTATTTTGATATGTAGACATCTCAACGGTGTTAATATTACATTGGGGCAACCAGTCTTTATGCTTCGTACAAATATTACAGAATATAATGTAATATATTTGTAAAAATGTTACGTAGATTACATTTATGACGTGAAATATCAATTATAATTATTTCGGTGCTACTTTTGCCGAACACCCACTAAAGTACGTCTTGATAGAAGGGGGCGTATAAAACACAAAGAGTTTATCCTGATGTTTTTATTGATCTTTTCGAACATGAATCAGTTTCGATAATTCCCAAAGTGTGTCTGCTAAACGCCGTAGAAACGTTTCGTGTAAAACAAAAAACGAGACATAATGAATGTGTTCACACATGCGTAGTTCATCAGCAAATCACAGATAGTTTCACTAAACCGAACAAATAATCAGTTTGACTTTTTTTCAAAAAGCGGAAAGATAACAACGGGAAACGGTTAGCAAAAGAATGTGAAAATCGAGGCAAATGTGTGTCAGATTGATTTTCCATGTAGAGCAAAAGAGAACGATTAGAATGGCAATAATATCGGTAAATGGCGGGTGTTGGAATTTGTCTGAACTTTATTAAAAAGTGCTTTTAGTTTCCATTCGGATCGTCTTTGTGATGCATATTTATGATTATAACATGATTTCTCGAATGGAAAAAAAGATAACAGGTTGCATAATAATATGATACTATAATTTGTATTAGTACTTGCACGAATAAACATGAACTAAAGACTGTAGTGTGGACGTCCGTTTGAAATTAAAATATGAAAACATAAATAATGTTCATGCCTTGAGGTCTTATCATTTGCAAGAATGCAAACTTTGTTTGTTTTAGACGATTGGATACATTTGTGAAACTGCAGTAAATTATTTATGAATGAACATGATATTTCTGTATATGTATTTATATATATATATATATATATATATATATATATATATATATATATATATATTTATACATATATATATATTTATATTAATACATTCAGTAATATACATATACATACACATATACGTGTATATATATATATGTATCTATATTAATAGATCACTTAATATACATATGCATATACATATATACATACATATATATATATATATATATATTATAATAATGTATTTTATTTCTATTTGAATGTTATGTTCAAATATAAATGTTATAACACAAATGAATTGCTCAATAGTATAAAGTAAAAGCTATGTTATGTATTTTTAATCGATTTTATTAGAAATAAATGCATCTGAACATTTACATATATCTTGGTGTATGCCGAGACAAGTGTAGGCTAAATAAGAAAAAAATTATATGAAATATAAGAAACTGTCTTTCAAAACATTTCGTATGATATATAATCGAATAATATATGTATATATATATATATATATATATATATATATATATATATATATATATTTATATATATATATAACTTCTTTGTTATATAGAAGGAAACATCTCAGCAGAGTGCTCGATTAATTGAGAATTAAATTTCAAAATAAAAAATTAAAGTCGTAATATTTATTTATATTAGTACAGAAAAATTAGTACAACGGCTCTCTTCAGCTTCTCTTGTAATCTCATGACAACGGAAGTTGAAAAGAGCCGTATGGCTAAGTCATTCTGTGCTTGAAACCGACGGTACGAATGGTGTACTCATTTTTCTGTTCCTTAATAAATAAACAAATATATACATATATATTAATATTAATTCGTTTATTAATATACATATACATATATATATATATATATATATATATATATATATATATATATATACATATATTTGTATTAATACATTCCCTAATATATATATGTATATATACATATATATATATATATATATATATATATATATATATATTTCTATTTCCATTGGGATGTTTTATGTTCAAATATATATTTTAGAACATAAAATAATCGTTATAGCTCAATAGTGTAAGGCCAGAGCTATTATATCTATTTTTAGTCGAGTTCATATCATATCGAATGTTTTGTATTTCTTCATTTAGCATACAATTTTTTCGGCATACACCAAGAAATAAATGCATAGGAGAATGTATGTATATATATATATATATATATATATATATATATATATATATATATATATATATATATATATATTCGTGTATGCTGAAAATTGTATGCTTAATAAGAAAATACATTTTATGAAATATGGGAATCTGTCTTTCGAAACATCGGATATGATATATAATCTAATAATATGCATATATATATATATATATATATACATATATATGTATATATATATATATATATACATATATATATACATATATATATACATATATATATATGTTTTAGAGTCTGTAGTGCACAATATATTGATGATAATCTAATATACATCACAATTGTTATACCCCACAAATTCTGTATTAAGTAAACAGCCATTAAAATATTTTTGAAAAACAGTAAACAAAAATCTCAGAGACCAGACATTTCTCACATAATTTGGCACCTTCTTTTACCTACTCATTCCAATAATATAATAATTTTCAAAACTCTAAACCACATCACAGACTATAAAACAAACATTAAATACAACAAACTATTAAAAGAAAACATCTAATGCTGCAATAATTGCCATACGATATATGTAGGAGCGACGGGAACTGAAGAAAAGGTTTGGTGAACATAACAGATATATAAAATAAAGCAATTATCTAAACTCATGTCACGCATTACAACACTATCATTTTTTTATAATTTTGAACGTGCTAGAATTATTAAATTAATTCTAAATAAATCTCGGCGATCACTTTTTTAATCAGCAATGATTATAAACTTTAACACAATCCAACAACGTTATGGTTTCTGTAACTTATCTTCTTTAATCAGAAAACTTATTTTATCCGAACAAAAATGGAATTTAGACTCAGGCTATCTACATGTATACCACACTTCTAACATACTTCACGGAAAATATATACAAATAAATTGAATGAATACAAAAATATATAGACATGTGTGGTGTATGTGTATGTGTGTATATATATATATATATATATATATATATATAGGTGTGTGTGTATATAAAGTATATGTAGTTTTGTTCTTATATTTTATCTTATTTTATTTTTATTTCAATAGTTCGGTAAAAAAAATTATATTGACTTATATTTTAATTAAAAATAAGATATTATTTCCTTAGCATGCGTCTAGCTTCTCCCTACTGTCCAAAGAATTGATTGGCAGGTGTATTCAAGTTTCTTGGAGATACATTCTAAAAGATTTGGAACGCCACCTCTGTAATTCGACATTTTTTTTGTCTCGATAAATTAGATGTGTGTTCTAAAACGTAGTCTTAAAAAAAAAAAAACTATCTACTGACCGCTTGTAAAAGAACCCCATTACAAAATCATTCTTTCGACACTTCTTAAATTGATATACGTTTACACTTGCAGAATACATTGCGATGTTTATTAGCTGAAATGTAGTTATCAGGGAGCCCATAATGTAAAGTCGCGAAACTCAGCTTTGTTTATTTTTCTATTTGCATCGTAACCTCTCTTGTATTTTAAGGTTTATTCTTAATCTGATTTTATTTCATGATGGTGTGATTTATTTAGTGTATTTTTTACTCTTATTTTTATTAAAACTTATTCATTATATCCTAGCATTAAACTGTTTTTCTCTCTACTGTCGAGAATTTACTGTTAAGTGTATTTCAAGTTATTTGAAACTCACACTCTGTAATTCGGCAATTCTTTTGTGCTGGACAAATTAAATGGATGTTTAAAAAGATTAATTCATACATAAATAAAAGCACGCTCCCCTGCATTAAAGTTTCATTATTTCTATGAGAGGGAAAGCTATCTATATGTTTAATTTGGAAGAGACAAACAAACTTATTCTAAATAGTAACTTAATGTTTCTTATCTATCCACGCGAGGAGTGCATAAATACCTTGCATGGTATACAGGCTCGGGATTATACCTCTCGGTGTGATGGACCCGCATATCTTGGCAGGCCATCTATATAGAAGGAAAACTCTTACATTAAAACTGTGCTACTGATGTAATACGTCTTAATACCGAACCACTGGGATAGGGAGGTCTCCTTAGTTTTGTGCGACAACCTTCCTAGCACTAGAGACTCGAACAAAATGTCCGGGTAACAAACCTAAAATTACTAAAGGAGTTATAGGCTCTGCCTATCACTGGGCTTTTGCACCCGTTCTTTGTCTATTTGATAAAGTTCATAAACGTATCTGTAATTTGATTTCCCCCACCCTTCTTCTCTGATCTACACCTACTGTCTCATAGACGTAATGTCGTAAGTCTTAGTATTTTCTATACATACTATCACGGCTTGGGTTCTTTAGAATAGTCTGATCTATTCCCTGCTTCCTTTGTTTCAGCTCATATTACTTGTTAGTCGAGTGGTCTTCGTTGTTTTCATACCTCATTGTAATACGGTTTCCTATTCCACTAGCTTATATTCAATAAATACCGGCTTGTGGAACTCTTATCCTTTTGACTGTTTTACTCCTAATTATAGCATTGATTTTTTCAATACAAAGGTCAATACGAATTCTCTGTTTTTGCGATACATATTTTTTGTTCTTGTTAGCTCTTTACATAAAGTGGCATCATGCCTTCTCTGGAACGATTTCTATAATTAAAATTCGAGGTTAGAATATAACAAATATGTTAGCCAAGTTTTGTCAAGAGATGTGGATGCTTGGATTTGGCAAATAAACAAACGCACAAACAAACAATTCCGGCCGTGTTTCCAAATAACAAGTAACACCATCTCTTTCAAAACCGATACAAACTTAAAGAAGGGCTATTTATTCAATCAAGTGTTGAATGCTGCTTTTTAGCGGATGGTGCCGTTAAAATGTTAGCCGGTCGAAAATAATTTAGAAATCGATGTTTGCCTTGCTGCAATCAGTGCCAAACAATCATTGTCAAAAATGATGGTATTTCGTCATCGGAGAAATCGAATCACTCTAAAAGTAGATATGATTATCGGGACATAAGGTAAGTTAAAACTACAACGAACTATATCGAAATGCACAGACGTATATAGAAACTGGACTCGGCAAGTTGGATGTTAAATCAGTCTGTTATAGAAGCGCGGCATAAGAGAATGGTAACAGTTTAGGCTACCAATACAATGCTTTTTTAAACAAGTATAAGAAACCTTCTTCCGACTACCGATTGACATGACTAATAGTACCCTACGCGTGAGTCAAACGTTCAAACTTCTTACTCTAACATTCACCGGCACCCTAATTATTTATACATACATAGAATATACTGCCAAGTCTCCTGCAAAGAAGGTGGGCTTACTCTAGCAGGATATTAAACGTCTCGCGCCTACCAGTATCCATTATATTTAAATGAACCTACCTACATAAAAACTGGAATCGGCAAAAGGAGTTCTAAATATCGCTTTGTAATATTCGTTTTTGAAATAACATTTAATGATATACTATGTTTGATATCGTATTAAATAGACAGGTTGTGTGGTGAATAAACATATTGCTAGAACAGGAAATGCGACAGACACAAATAGATGGGATGAGACACAATAATTTTAAAAGTTCGATTAAACGCATTACACATAATCAGATGTATTTAACTTCGTTTTGATTCGAAGAAAATTACTTTTTCAAACTTGCAACGCAAGAAGTAAATTCCCTTTGTATTTCATACAATTCAGAAATATATATATATATATATTTAATTTATTTAAATACTGTATGTTACATATTTCAGAAATGTACCGCGGTTTCATCAAAAAGGGTAGATTTAGAATCTCTGTGCCCAGTGAAATCGTCGGCATGCTGAAACGATTGTGGTCACGGGCCGATGGAGAATGACTACAATCGTTTAAGCATGCCGACGATTCCACTGGGCACAGAGATTTACTAAAGATGTCTAAATCTGCCCTTTTGGATGAAACCGCGGTACATTTCTGAAATATGTAATATGCAGTATCTAAATAAATTATATTAGCTCTCTTATATGATCGAGCACTTAATTTGATTTCTTTTCATATACAACCTGACACACACACACACTATATATATATATATATATATATATATATATATATATATATATATATATATAAATTAAATGACAGACCACACTGTTATCATAGTGTGGTTTGATGTCAGGGAAAAAAGGAGAGGGATAGAAAGAGAGAGCTTGAGAGTAAAATAAAGGGAGAGAGGGGGAGAAGTTTTAAGAGAAACATTTTACTCACGCATTTTAACTTTTCTGTTTTGTTGTCAATACTCTAGGCAATGCCGGGTAGCCATGCAAGTAAATATAGAAATTGATATACTTCTCTCCCGCCATGCGAGTAAATAAGCGTGCTAGTCGAAACCATTCAAGTGTTATGGGGTAGGGAGAAAGCAAATAGCAAGTCAGACAAACTTCACCGTCTGAAAGTAATGCGTGAAAGAAATTCTCACTCTATTTCAATAATGAGATGTTTCCTTTTTTACTTTCCTTATTTCTTTCTTTACCGATTGATACGGTTTTTCTTTGTTTTAACTTCACAGTTTAAGACATTTCCTTTTTTTATTTTTAAATTCACTGATTGAGACGTTATTTCCTATTTATGTTAGTGTGAAGACTGGCGAAGCATACTTTTTTCACAGCAAAGGAATCTTGCATATGATTCTGCAGAATCACACCAAGGCTGCGTTTCATATAATAGCAAAAAGGTTACTTATGATACAACGCCGGAATAAACAAGAAAATGTCTCATAAAATATACAGGAAGCCGTTCTGTTTATGTATTTACTTTTTAATGCGAAACATACTATACCTTATGATTTGCTATAACTGTAAATACAATTTTTTAATTATTATTAAGTTACGAATAACGAACTCCATATGATAAAACATAATCTTGCGAAAATAGACAACAGGATTTGTTTAATATATGTTTTCGCTTGTAAAAATTCTAATATAGATTTATTTAAAAGAAAAACAAATAAAAAATGGGTATGTAAATTAATTGAGTGTTCTTCATCAGGTGCAGAAACGTAACTGTAATTTGATTGGGCCTACCCTTTCTATTTCTCCGCACCCTCTCTTTCACAGACGTGATGTTGCTAGTCTCCGTACTTTCTATAAATAATATCATGACATGTCTGTTCTCAGAATTATGTGATCTATTCCCTGCCTCTTTTGTTACAGCTCGTTTGACTCGTTGGCCTAGTGATATCCATCAATTCGCTGTTTTGATACATAATTGTATCTTCTTCTCCCAGTAGCTTCTTTCTAAGAACCACAGGCTTGTTGAACTCTTTTCCTGCTACCTATAATATTGGTATTTTAAAGACAAAGGCAAATAGGCACTACCTGTCTTTGTGAAAATAATAGTTGTTCTTGTTAGCTCTTCATATCAAGTGGTGTCATGTGTTGTTTGAGACGATTTTCGTAGAAAAAAGAAACAACTTTATTGTAAGCGCCATAGAGGTGTGTACTGAATATCGGGTTAGTAAACTTGTCATGAATAAGTCTTCTTTTAATTTAATAAAATATAAGATATTTTCTAGAGATAATCAAGGACAATCCGAGTAGAGATCTGTTTGTATAAGAGGGTACAAGCATAGATTAGTCAGAATAGTTTTAAAAGAATAGTGTGAATTGCATGACGTCATTGATTAAGTAAATAATAATTTCTGATCAGAATTTGATAGAAATCGGATAATTAGTGCGTATGAATATAGTCTCATAAGAAGAAATATTTAAAATACTTTCTCGCCTTCAACAAATTATATAATCCCTACTAAAAACCAAAGTAGACAGTAAACTATTTTGGAGTTGGTTTTATCAATTGTGAATTATCGTTTAAACGAAGATTTGTATGTGTTCATGGATATTACAATCCAGCAGCGAGAAAACCACAGAACAACTAGACGAGTATTTAAGTGGTTGGGACGATGTTCAAAATAGTATGTTAATAGAGAGCCCCTTCTATAGTATTCGATCACACCCACAATATAACAATACGTGAGTACTTTTTGATAAAGAATGAAAACAAAAAGGAATGAGTTGCTTTACATTTCTCACTTGAATTATGTATTTAATAACACATTATTAGATACAAATAAAACAAGGTGTCACATTTTTAATCCATATGGTTTATTAATAAATTAATTATATGAGAAGCAAGGACGGTTTAATTGCAAAAATCAAACGAAGATACCATTCTACTATGACTTTATTAACATTCTACAAAATGTCTTTCTTGAGTTTTCAAAGAATTGATAGTCAAGTTCAGATGACATTTTTAGGTGTTGGCATTTCTTTAGAATAAGATAAATTACTACGGAATATTTTTTCGTGAATTCATGGATTCAGAAATAAAATGAGATCGAGACATGTTGGCATCGTCAAAAGAATCGGTATATAATTGCAAAAGAAACTAAAATTCTTTCAGTATTTTTGAATAAATGTTTCGCAGAAAAATAATTTATTTACGAGCGTGCGAAATTATTTTGAAATCAGTTAAGTTTCTCGAATTTTGTAATATTTTAAGGAATTTGAAATTTTAATAACATTACAAATTGCCAGGAATACATATTTTTTAATATCAAAATAGAAAAAAATGTATTAGTTTGCCAATATTAGGCATAATAAGATTGACGCTATTTTCTATGTTGTCTTTCTACAATTTTCACAGCAGATGGCAAGATGGCCGCGAGATTAAAGATAAACAGCTTTACTGAAATGTTTAACAAACCAATAATTCTTTCCAGACGAATCGGGCAGATCTAGAATTTTATTGCTAACCCAGTTCTATAGACAAGATTCCTGCACACGTTTCAACGTAATTCCCACCGTAAGATTCCCGCATAATTTCACACGAAATTAAATAATTTACACGTCGATTTTAAGATGGCCGCCCAAAATATGACCCAGAGCCAAAATATTGATTGAGTAGCAAGAGATTCTGAAATGGCAAGATGGGAAGAAGACGAAGTAGAAACATAATAGTTTTATTTCTAGAGGGCATATTGGTTACTAGTTTTAAAAGAGACACTTGTGAAACTCTTTGTCTGTAACCTTTTCACATATTCCTAACACATATTCAACAATAATCACCCTGTGAGTGGTTTAGAGCAATTTACTTAGAGTAATGTTATTGCCCTATTTCTAAACTAAACACGTATTTAAAGACCAATTAAATAAAAGTGAAATAAGTGTTTATTTGATTATCTACACACACATTATTTTAATATATCAGTAAATAATTATATTGGTTTTCCTATATTAGACATTATAACAAACACATTTCTTTAAATTTCTGAAACTAGCAATAAATTACCAGACTTTTCTGAAATGTCTATTAAAATATAATACAGGATTTTATTAATTTACTGGCAGGACATTTATCTGGGGGAAATATAATAAAAATAGTACAAGAATATTAATTCTGAAAAAAAAACTCATAAAACATATTTCACTATGAGTAATTTAGGTGATTAAGATACCATTAATCGATGTTTTAGAATTGATCGAGAAAAATATGAAATGATGATTTAATTTTATTAAAATAAATTTTAGAATATCAATTTAATAAGACAAAACATGAAATAACCCATTTCACTTTAAATAATTTAGGTGACTTAAATGGGGGTGTTTAAATCAATATTTATTATTTTACATAGAATTAAAATAATTGATCTACGTTTGATGTGACTGAACTTCCCTCTATTGTTTTAAGTAGGTGTTAACTTGATTAAATCCTATTTCAATCGCATGAATTATTACAGCTAAATGGGTTCGGCTTTCAAATAGCACAAATAAACAGATACTAGTCCTTATCTCAAAAAGGTTGGCAGATCGTATGTTATATATAAAAAAAACATTGATAATGGTAAATCGTCAGACTCTTCAGAAGGTTTTAACGTATTGTATTAAAGTAGGATTTACTTGCATTATAAAGAGAATATTAAATAGTTGACTTCTATCCAAAAAGTAATGAATGTACTATATAAACTACCACCCAAAACCCGAAAGATGGCTTGACGATTCGAAAAGCTCACAAAAGACCTATACAAACGCGAAAACTCCGTCTTGTTTAACAAAGCCTGCTTAAATAATGACCTGCTGCCTAAATATATCAAGGGAGGCGCGATAGCGTTCTATCCCTTAATAGACTTACAAAAACGACATATGCTAGAAATCTCATTTCTTTGATCAGTCATAACTCAAAAACCAATAAACCAAATTATTTAAAACTTTGCACAAAATTTTAATTTGATAGGTTCTATAAGTGTGTAGAATTTCAGCATCATTAGTCAAGGCAACCGAGAGATCCAGAAAGGTCAGGAGTGATTTAGTGTTATCCGTGTGTACGTACGTGTGTGCCACCCTGTATCTCAACAACTATTTGATGTATTCAGCTGATTTTTGGCAGAGATAGATGTTTTAGGGTCTGGTTGATGGCATCTTAATTTCAGTTTACCATATACCTTAGTTTTCCAAAAAATTCAAAAAAAACTTAAAATTTACCATTGTCTTGAGACATAGCCTTTACAAAAGTAGTGACATTCCATGATAAATGCCAGTATACTGAAATGATGTGCCCTTAATAGGCTTATGATGAAAATTCATATACACTAAATGTAAAAAAGCAAGGAAATTCCCCAATTTTTACAGTTTTATTGTCATTAAGGGTATGACTACATATCAACCAAGCCATTTCATTATCACATCACTAAAGTATAAATCTCTATGCATGAGTGGATGAAGTGTGTGAGGTGCGCTGAAGAAAAATTCCTACTAGTAAAATACATAGCCCTGTTGTGCTCGCATACCCTTAATGACAATAAAAGTGTAAAAATCTGGGAATTTTCTTGCTTTTTGTCCATTTAGTGTATATGAATTTTCATCTTAACCCTGTTAAGGGCATATGATTTCAGTATACTGGCATTTATCATAGAATATATATATATATATATATATATATATATATATATATATATGTGTGTGTGGGGGTGGGTGTGGGGGGCTGTGTGTATGTCTGTGTGTAATATGCTCTCTTTCTAGTGTGGAGCATAATAGTAAGTGAAATAACAAACAGCCATGAACGTATAAACGCAAAGCTTTTTGTGTAAACTAATCAAACTTCCGGCATTTCACCTATCTTAGCGGAAGTAGTCGGAGTGCGTATCGATGTGTCCACCACGCATTGTCCGGAAATAGGAGAGTAAATTGACGTCTGAATGGGAACTTAGGCGGCAATAAGCACTCAATAGGCAGCGCCTAGACTGTTGCATTACGCTGTAAATTACGGTTCGATGTTAACTTACTTACAGTGCTCAATTTAGCGAGAGCTTTGAATAATTATTTATAATTAAATATTATATTATATATATATATATATATATATATATATATATATATATATATATATATATATATATATTGGTTCAAGTTTATATTTTATTATACAGGGTGTTTCAAAAGTCTTGGGAACATTACAAATGCGTATATCTCATGACCTATTCCAGGTAGAAAAATGAAACTGGTGCCATTTTAAAGCTTGCTTAATCAAGTTTTTGGTCATACTAATGATTTTCGTGTTATCTTTCCAGGTGCAGTAATGGCGTTCTCTAAACAAGACAAGGCATTTTGCGTCCTCCAATTTACAAAGACTGAATCGTGGACATGTGTTCAGCGTGCATTTCGCAGGAAATTTAAAAAAGAAGCCCCTGAGAGGAAATCCATTGTCAGATGGCATGCTAAATTTGTGAAAGATGGGTGTTTGTGCCCAAGTAAGCGAACAGGTCGCCCTTCAACTTCAGAAGATGCAGTTGAGCAAGTTCGGACAGCCTTTCAGCGGAACCCCCGTAAATCAGTGAGAAGAGCCAGCAGGGAACTTCAGCTTGCTCCAGCAACTGTCTGGCGTGTCTTAAGGAAACGACTGCAAATGGTACCTTACAAGCTCAAGCTGGTCCAAAAGTTGAAGGACACTGATAAGCCACTTCGCCGTGACTTTTGGATTGCAATGCAAGAGAAGTTGGAAGATAACGGCTTTGATAGCCGGCTTGTTTTTAGCGATGAGGCGACCTTCCATCTGAATGGCAAAGTTAACAAGCATAACACTCGCATATGGGGTACTGAGAATCCTCATGAACTTCTTGAGCACGAGCGAGATTCACCAAAAGTGAACGTGTTTTGTGCAATTTCCAAGAAAGGTGTCTATGGACCGTTCTTCTTTGAAGAGGCAACTATCACTGGTGAATCCTATCTCAACATGCTGGAAGACTGGTTAATGGCTCAGTTGGAACAAGCAGAATCTGATGACTTCATTTTTCATCAAGATGGTGCACCACCACACTGGAGTCTTAGAGTAAGGCAGTTTCTTAACACAAGGCTGCCTGGTAGATGGATTGGGAGATCTGGGCGAGGTGATGACGTTCTCATGCCCTGGCCTCCTAGGTCTCCAGACCCTACCCCGTGTGACTTTTTCCTTTGGGGCTTTGTCAAGCAACAAGTCTATGTGCCGCCCCTTCCAAGAGATATTGACGAACTAAAGGCTCGAGTAACGGCAGTTGTGGGAACCATTGACATCAAGATGCTGGAACGCGTTTGGCAGGAAATGGACTATCGACTAGATGTCTGCCGTGTGACGAATGGTGCTCATATTGAGCAACTTTGAAGATTCCCCACAAAACTTGAAACTTTAACCTTTCCAACGGTACTAATTTCATGTTTCAACTCCTAATAGTTTTTGAGTTATTAAAAATCGTTATGTTCCCAAGACTTTTGAAACACCCTTTATATAATGGATGGTGTTTAGCAAAAGTATGTATGGCCGTACGAGCGATTGAGAAAAAAAGTAAAACGAAAACAGTGTGTTTTATAGCCGATACACCGGCAAACTCTTGTAACATATTGTTTAAATAACAAAAAAATATTCCCGAATACATTTATTATTTTTATTTAATTTAGGAGAAATTCTACTAGAGTGACGAAATTTTAATTTGATTCGAAGAACGAGATTTTCCACAAATAATAATTATGATAGGTTGTTTATACTGTATTTTTTGTAAATATAGGCTAATAGATGTTTTCATTAATAGGAATGAAATAAATGAAATCAATGTTTTGTTGTGTGCTTAAAATATATGTAAAATTTTTTATATGAAAATTCTTAATAACGTATCAAATACAGAATAATCCTACAGAAATGTGTTTTCGGATACATTATTAAACGTGGCCAAAAAAGTTGAAGAAACAACCAACGTGTGACCTACCCGATCGCTTCTATACAGATGTATTTTTGATGATCTGAGTTTTTTAAGAAAAAAAGCACCAACTTCTGAAAAAAGTATTAATTTGTAATAGTTTACATGCGTGAATGATGACAGAATAAGCCGCTATCTTGAAAAGCTGTTCGTTAATTTGTATATTGCGCTCTATTCTGGAATGCGAAAGATTGCTGACAGAACGGCTGACCAAATGTATTGTTCAATTCTGAATTAATAGTGAATGTTTTTTTTGTTTTACATGTAGAATATGAGATGAAAAAAAAACTAACTCTGAATAAGAAATAATCGGAAAGGCTACACTCTTATCGAACATTTGTTGTTTTTAAGGAAAGCGAATGTGAATTGTTCGTTAAGTATTCTGGAATAACTGGTGGTTGCTTCATTGTTATTTTATGAAATATTAGCACACGGTGAACTAATTGGCGGTGAGAGTAGATAAATAATAGTGAGTAAATATTGATGCCACCTACTCATTAGAACGTTTTTCTGACTTGGTGAAAATTTAATAAACATTGAAAAAAAAGAAAAATGAATACTTATTTCTGGAAACACACATAAGGTTTAGCGTAATAAGATGATGGAACAGATTCGAATGTAAAGGTTTGGGTTATAATTTTTGTATGTTTTAATGCGGACTAAAAAAATCGACTTTACTTTATTATATAGAAAATATAACTGAACCGTAGTACATGCATTCACTTGCTTTATCCGCACTAAGATAATTAAACAATACAATTTACATGTCAACGAGGTATAGAATGCAACCCAAATGTTAAATTTATCGTATAATGTGCTTTATTGGTCGATCAATCTAAATTACGATTTAAATCGATATATATATATATATATATATAGTATAAATTATAGATATTACGTTACATAGATTTGAAAAAAAACAATGATTAAAAATAGGCTCTAATGATATTAGCGAATTGACCATAATTACCAAAAACGACGTAAGCCGTTATTACTATAGCAAGATAACAAAAGACGGGAGGAAGTAATCTATTTCTTAAGATTTTCTTTTCTTTTGGGAAACCACGTGAAAAGAAATGAAATCAATGAACAAAGAAAGAAAAAAAATGTTATTGCTACTAAAAAGTCTTTCGATCAAGGAAGTCGTCGACAATATAATGACGGATAAAAGCGTGGTCAAAAGACCATATATATTTATATTATTAATAATTTTTAATCATTTACTGATCACTTTTTATGCATAACATAATTTTATAAGTAAACATATATATATAAATATTCATATGTATATATATATATATATATATATATATATATATATATATATATATATATATATATATATATATATATATATATAAGTGTGTGTGTTAAAAAGACAAAACGGAAAAGACAAAATTTAAATACAGGAAAATTATCAACAAACGAGAGATTTTACTGGTTTCGTTCGGATCAACGAATGTTTGCAGAAAAAGTGAAGATTTAAAATTCATTCAATAACGGTACAAACATCAGTCAAAAGAAGACCGCACAAAGAGACTATATTGGCACGCGTTTTACTATTTGATAAAGAAAGAATAATAAAACGCGTGCGGGGAGACGTTCAATATAGAAAAAAAGTAAAATGGCCAGAAATATAAAATTCCGTATTTATGAAGACAAAGAGGACCTCAAACACAACAATCAAACTCATGTATTATTCATACAGAGAAACACAATTACGCACACTTTTTACATTTAGAACTGCACTTTAGTCAAGACCGAATACTCTCTCTCTCTCTCTCTCTCTCTCTCTCTCTATATATATATATATATATATATATATATATATATCTCAAGTCGCAAATGCATCGAAGCGTTATTTCTCATACCATTTAACATAAACTTCAGGAGGTGACGGTGGTTAAGCGGATATCGACAGAAACTGAAGACCTGGGTGTTCCAAGTTCGAATCCAGTCGGTTCGACAGCACCACTTTCACTTAGAGATGTTGGCAACCTTGTCGCGGTCTTTTCCGTAAGTACTCGAGGTGTTTTTCCAGTAAGATGTCTAACAAGAAAAACATCGCGGAAACTAATGCCAACACCCGAATCATCTGATTCACACGAAAGAAGAAGAACATAAACTTAAGATTCGGATCTCATTACTTAAGCAGACATTTGTCAAAAACCGCACTGAAACAATGCAATATATTGCGCCACTGCGATTCCAGTTTAAGTAACTTTTCTATTTTACTGCACTTCATCCATAATTGTCCACTTACTTTTCCTTCTTGCTTTACTTCTACCCCATTCATTATTCGTATTTTGTGCGGAGACTCCAGAAATAAGATGATTTGAGATTAGAATCATATAGCCACATTTGAAAATATACTGAATTAAGTTGTAAGATGCTTTATTACTGTCAGCGCAGAACATACTAACATCATTATATATATATATATATATATATATATATATATATGATTGTACCTTCTTTATAGAAGAAGGACATTCCTGTGTAACGTGAAAGGTTAAATATTCTAAATAAAGCGATATTTATTTAAATTAATGCAACTTTTTGAACACCCACCCAACACAATCGTACATCCATCAATCTACCCCCCTAAAATTTAATGATATTAAATTTAAAAAATAATTTAAAAAACAGACCATCTGGTTTTATGGTCTGGGCATATAAAACCTCATACTATTCCAGACGTCCTGGCTAGTTAGTCTTGTAAATAAATGAATACAACACCACATTAAATAATCTATGAAAATAAAAATAAAAATAAATAGTATTGCATAAAGCAACTTATCTTAATGATTCCTAAAGACGGATGCCATGAGTTCATATATTGCATTTTGCTACTAATTTTAAATTAAATATCATGTTTAGTTTCGATGCAGCAAAAATAGACTGGTTTTTACTTCTCATAAAAAAATCGAACAGCAAAAATATATGTTGGCTACGCAAGGCTGTCGAACATTAGAACATATACACTTTGAAGAATTAAGCAAACTATATCTCTTAATTCAACGACAAATATATCTAAACAAATGCAATCAGGACTGACGTAAGACAGACACAGACGATCATGGCAAGATTAGTGTTTCTTTTATTAAATCAGTCGAGCTAAAACATCGACTCTAAATGACAGATTCAATACTTCTTGCTTCAAGTAATTTGCGTCAAAATGGCAGGTGGACATTTATATTGTCTCATAAACCAAAGGGAACTCATATGTTTTATCTCTGAGGTGATGTTATTCTTGAGCGATTATTTGAATATCCCACGTAAAAAAACAATTTTTTAGAAGTAAAGTTCAGTTTGATAATATTTCCTCATCTTCCAACTGGCACAAACATGATAACCGAGGCACTATCTTGAAAATAATCATCTTTATTACATGATTGGCTTGATGGGCACCATGGTTTACTATGAAATTTGCTATTTCAAATCCCTTCAATTGTATTTTTGGTCATTTGCAAGTTAATAACCTTTCAAAGTTATGAAGTTGCTTTCAATTAATCGATTACAATTAATCGTTTGCAAAATGTGTTGTATTATAGCATTAAATAATATTGAAAAATATATTTTTTATTAACATTCCATGAAAAACCTTAAAAATTACCATTACAAACATTCCATAATAAATGCCAGTATACCCTTAATAGGGTTAAGATGAAAATTCATATACACTAAAGATACAAAAGCGAGGAAATTCACAAATGTTTACACTTTTATTGTCATTAAGGGTATGACTACATATCAACCAAACATGTTCATCATCACATCACTACAGTATAAAGCTATATGCATGAATAGATGAAGTGTGTGAGGTGCGCCGAAGAAACATTCCTATCAGTAAAATACATAGCCCTGTTGTGCTCCCATACCCTTAATGACAATAAAAGTGTAAAAATTTGGGAATTTCCTCGCTTTTGTACATTTAGTGTATATGAATTTTCATATTAACCCAGTAAGGGCATATGATTTCAGTATACTTGCATTTTTCATGGAATGTCACTACTTTTGTAAAGGCTATGCCTCAATACAATGCCTTCTCATAACTGATATGGTCGGTAGTTTGACTAATCAAGGTATATAGTAAACTTAAATTAAAATGCCATCAACTAGACAGTATAATGTACGTACCCACTGATAACATGATTTCTTGATTGAACTTTCCGGATCTATGGGTTGCCTTGACAAATGATGCTGAAATTATACACACTTATAGCACATATCAAATAAAAATTTTGTGCAAAGTTTTAACTACTTTGGCTTATTGGTTTTGGAGTTATGATTGATCAAAGAAATGAGATTTCCAGCATAGGCCATTCGTGTAGTCTATTAAGGGATAGAGTGCTCTCGCGCCTCCCTTGATTAGGGATTCAGGTTAAAATCCAGTCAGATCTACTATGGTTATTCAAGCACTAATATTTATAGAAAAAATAACTTTCTAGTTACATGCGTACTCTTTTAGTTACATTCACTTCAAATAAGGCACATTCCCACTGATACGTAAGGGGTTTCTGGGAATTAGGATCCATATAAGTAGGGCTATCCTTAGTAGTGAGTTGTGCATCGAGATATTTGTTTACTTTACATTTAAATGTTTGCATTTATGTACCATCAGGTAAACAGGAAGCAAAGAATGAATTCCGAAGGCAAGCAGTCCGAGTACAGAAGCTATTAGAGTAGAAAGCTATTAAAGTAGAAAGAAGAAGCTATTAAAGTTGAAAGAAGAAGCTATTAAAGTTGAAAGAAGCTATTAAAGTTGAAAGAAGCTATTAAAGTTGAAAGAAGCTATTAAAGTTGAAAGAATGTATGAAACATTTGGAAAGGCGTTTGAATTTTCTGATTGTCGGGTTTGTAAGGATATTCAAGTTGAGAGGGAATCTCTGTGCTTGTAAAACAACATTGCAGTGATGGGACAGGGACTGAAGTTCGGTAAGCCGTGTTTAGTCTATCTGATTAGAGGCTCTTTTCTTAAACCTGTTTAAGAGGGAGAGACTAGTGCACCATCCTAGATTTTACAACAATACGTATTACATGAGCAAATAGTGTTCTTACTCTATTAAAATATCCATTGAAGTACTTGAAGAACAAGTACAGAGAGGCAAACTAATCGAAATTGCCATCTTGCTTGTGAAGTTTTCCGCTTTTAATCGTAGAACATCTATTTAGTTTCATGTGATATCAAACATTTTAATGGCAAGTTTATATTTAATTATTTTTCTAACTGATTTCATATAATAATTTTTCGTATAAACTATATACTTTTAGCTAGTTTACCGTCCTAAAATACGAATTATGTTCGATGTCTGAGTCGATTTCCACCAGACGCCTACGAAACGCATCATTCTGTTTGACGTAAATAAACTATTACTAAATTATATATTAATCCCTGGGTTCTTTGTTTTTATTCTAATAATATTACATTATATAAACTCATAATCATGCAGGCGTATACGTTTTTTGCCGCTTCTTAAAATCGCATTTAAAGAAAAATTGCACGATCAAATATTGGATTGCAGCTTGAAAATGAAAATATCCCTTACGTAACAAGAAATACTTTTTACATAAGATTCATGTCATGATCATTTTTTTTTCATTTTAAAGAATCATGTTTTATTTGCACTAATTAACCGTGATTAGTGATTTACTGAACAAGTAGCTCGTCCCGAACTTTCCTATATATGTATTTCTCTCATCCAACCCACTCTATGTTGATTAAATCAAACTTTAATATTTCTTTACATCTATTAGCTCATTTAGAGACATACATTCTCATCGCCGCCATGAAATCTGCATGCGTGTTTCTGTACATAACACCCACACGTGTAAATAAGATGGGAGGGTAATGAGTCTTTTTTACTCATATATAAGAATTATACACTAAATTAAATACTTATAAATTATAATAATAATAATATTAATTATAATAATAATAATAATAATAATAATAATAATAATAATAATAATAATATCAAAAACAATAATAACAACAATAATAATAATAATAATAATAATAATAATAATAATAATAATAATAATAATAATAATAATAATAATAATACAATAATAATGTTACGTTGTAACAAGTTAAAATAAATATACATGATTAAAAACTCTTCTCAACTTATTTTCTTGTTCTCTTCACTTACACGTTTTTCGCGTATCTTAGTTATGTTAACGGGTGTGTCAATGTTCTTTACGTGTGTGTGGCGGTATGACTATAATTATACATATGCGCATTTAATATATTTTATGCGTAATTTGTTTATGGGTGTGTGCACAGTACTTTAGTTTCTACTCTCTCTCTTTTAAAAGCGGCAAATTTCAATGTTACACTGTGAATTATTTTTTTTTTTTGTGTTTATTTTTCTCTTCTCACTTTCATAGTTGATTAGCTGCGCGATACTCCTGCTTCTTCTCCATAACTGCCGCCATCGTCGCTGCGTTTATTTCTTCCTCCTTTCCGTATATGCGTGTGGTTGTGGTCGCGATCGTGATCTTCTAGGTGTGGCTAAATAATAAACTTCTACGCCAAGAAAAGGAGTCGTACACGTTCGTAGGTGAGTCAGGGTTTTTGATATTCTACTGGAGAGATAACTTCACGTGAGAGGGGGGCATTTAACTTCACCAATTGTTTATTCTATAACTTAGTTCAAACTGTTACGTAATACTTTTTATTATAAGTTAATCGAGAGACTCGACGAACAGACATCTTGGGTGGAGTGTCTTTTCGTCTTAGTCGATCCCAATTGTTTTATATGTGTTATTGCATAACTTGCGAGGTCTGGCTTGATCCAACCGCAATCCAGAACTGACTTGAAACTTTCGTCTTTTTTTCAGCGATATATAGTGACATTATCGTTTAGTCGATTTATCTGATTATGTCTCTAACATTTATTGACCCCGATGCCTTGTTATTTTGAACTGTCTATTTGCTTATTTCGTAGAGAATGATTAATTTTCCAAAGTTTATGAAAGCTAACTTGTAATAATATCGGACTTTTAACAATTGATACTAGTTGAGGTACTCTTTTTCTGACATAGAGCTTTTCATGATGCAACAATAATAATAACAACAATAAGAAGAATAACAAACTAATAATAATAATAATAATGACAAATATAATAAAAAGAACAATAATAGTAATAATAACAACAACCATAATAATAACAACGACAATAATTATAATTAAAACAATAATGATTATAATAATAACAACAATAATAAAAATAACAAAATTAACAACAATAGTAATAACACCAATAATAGTAATATTAATAGCGATAATATTAATAACGATAATAATAATAATAATCCTAATAATAATTCTAATAATAATAATTATTATTATAATAATATAAAAGTATAGATAACTCTTTTGTTAATTATGCACGAAGAATGTCTTAGAAGTTATGAACAGTTTATGAATTCTAGAATGAAACCAAAGCAGACCAAATATTGGTAGTGGTTGTGATACCAAACGGGTCATGAGTATTTTCATTTGTTTTTTTTTACTAATTAATCACCGCTTATCAAGATGAAAGGCAATTCAAATATAAGCGTTAATTAGATGGATTGTCGGTTTAATGATGAATAATATCATGAAAGGATTAAGAATGATTAATGCAATGAACAAAGTTTGATTACTCACAGGGATGCTTCAGGAATAATTATTGGATGATAAAACGGTAATGTTGTAGACTGCATGCGAAGCAGTCCCGTGGTAATTCGTTCCATGCATGCGAAGTTCTTGGAAAGATACACATTAATAAAAAAAATCCTCCTGAAGCTAGGGACACGCAGGATAACTATTCTTAACAAATTATACATTTACCGGTTTAATGACATTACGTTACAATTATTTGAGATTATCTTTATTATATGAAGAGGAAAAAATAAGAAAACCAACTCATTTTTAACCTAACATCAAAGTATTTTTTTTTTTGATTTTTCGGAATAAGAAAAGTGATACAAAAAAATCGCAAATCTTTCGAAATAATATTACAAGTATTTGTGAAACAGTTAATCCTATTAAATCGTCTTTTCGTAATTCGTTATGTATAAAATAGAATGTAAATCCATCGTAAAGTTTTTGGTGAATGTATTTATATTTACAGAAAGTTCGAAATGGTTAGACGTATTGTTTGATAGGCAGAAAAGTGGCAAGTTTTTTTTTTATGAGAAGCCACTTGCTTTAACGAACTAACAAGAATGAAAGATGATTATCGCAAAGACACCAGATGCCTCTTGGCATTAGTCTTGAAAAGACTAAGGGTATAGATAAAAGGAAACAGTCAACAGGAAGAGAGTTCCAAAAGCCTGCAGTTCTTGGAAATAAACTACTGGAATAGGAAGCTGTATTACAATGAAGTACTAAAACAGCGAATTGATGGAGACCACTATTCCAACAAGACTACCTCCGTGGTTTTAATAAAGGGTTCCGTTCGAAATTCCGTCCAGATTTCTGAGTTCGACAGAAAGATTCCCGAGATCGACAAAGTACACCTGAAGAAGGTCGGAGGTTACATCGGCTAAAACGTTGTGATAAAAAAAACCAAAATGAGAATAGTATTCCGAATCTACCACATTCTACAAAGTATCAACCCTCATCTAAAAAAATCCGAAAGATAATATAAAATCGGTACGAACCCGAAATAATACGAAATTGGAAACAAATAAAAAAAACTATCAAAAACTGTCAAGAATGCGCACCACCTACATTCCTATACAAATGACGTGGTCTAAAGCTAGTTCAATCAGGCTTATCGTTTAAACTACCAGTTAGTTCAAGGAAAACACAAAAGATCGCAAAACGAGTAGGACATGAGCTCGTTCGAGATAGAATTCACAACATCCGATGGAAGAAACATCAATTACAAACCGAAATCTCAAGCAATCTCGCACCCTTTCCTGGAAATTATATCACTGTCGGACGGCAAAACTCGCATCCAAAAATACCTGGACATATCGTATAAGCGTGAATTTAAGGAGGTCAATCTCGCCAATAAAGAAGTTGGAAAATCTTAAATGTAAGGACATATAACCCCAGATCCACCATTCACCAATAAAAGCCATTGTCAATATACTGAGAAATCAGTGCTGAACAAAGGTCTCAACTTCGCCACAACCATCAAGCGGAGTGCATACTTAGACATGATAGCTTCAATAGAAGAGACAGCCTTGAGTAAACCCAAAGCACAGGGAGATGTGCTAAGGTGGAATGTGAGACAAGCACTCGAGAATTCTAAGCCCCCACAACCTAACCTGTCTCAAAGAAAGAAGTCTTGACTATCAAGTCATTACGCAGTGATGATGATATCACTATACTACCAGAAGACAAAGGCAATGCCACAGTTTTTATGGATAGAGGGGAATATTCCAAGAAATTGGCAGATCTAGTGGGACCATGTGGTCACTGTAAAGTAAAAAAGTACCCGACTTTAGAAGAAAGAAATGAAGCTGTAAAAACAAGTACCTAATGCCCCATGAAAAATACAGACAGCTGGTTCAACATTACAGCAAGCTGCCACACCAATACGGCCTTCCTAGCATTCACAAATATGGTATTCTATTAAGGCTCATTGTCAGCGCCCGCGGTTCAGCATGCCATCCAATGAGCCGATTTCTGGTAGATATAATCACTTCACTCACAGACAAATCTCCATTGTATGTAAAGAATTCATCCTATTTCGTGGAGGAAATGAACAATGCTTCCATTCATTCCAACCAGATATTGAGTCTAGATGTAGTGAGTCTGTTCACAAAAGTACCCACTGATGAGACCCTGAGGGTGGTACGAGATAGGTTGACTTCAGATGTTTCACTGAAGGAACGCACTTGTATCCCAATTGATAATCTAATTGAGATGTTGACCTTCTGCATAGAAACCACATACTCCATGCTAGGATCTGATATATACCGACAGGAAGAAGATATTGCTATGGGTTCACCATTGTCCTCAGTATGGCCTGTATACATAGAATACATCGAGGAAATGGCGTTACAATTAACACGACCACAGCCAACAGTGTGTCTGCGATATGTAGACGATACATTAATACCTTGGCCTCACCAAGACGACGTTCAATCATTAGTAGACCATGTGAACTTTCTCCGCCCATCTATACAGTTCACGATGGAAAAAGAACATATCAAGAGATTATCCTTCCTAGATGTGCTGATACCTTGCACCGACCAGGGGTTAAGGTCATTTGTGTATCGAAAACCAACTTTCACTGGACAATATCTAAATGTCAACTCCCACTATCTATATAATGTAAAAAAGGGAATTGTCCGGTGTCTACAACATTGAGCAAAGAAAACATCTAGTAACAACGATACATATCAAGAGGAAATGGATAGTTTAATAGAAACCCTCCACCGAAACAACTATCCAAGGAGCATAACATCAGCTCTAACATATCTAGACGCAACACCAAAAGACACAACCCAAAAACTCACTACAGTTTATATACCATATATGGGGGAAGTTTCTTAAGAAATCTAAATAATATGTAATCCACATAACATCAAGATAGTATTTAAGAGCGACTCAACTATCCGAAAGTATCTTGTGAGAGTCTTACTTCCTACGGAAAAAGTCATAACTAAGAATTGTCTGT
>OY744519.1:188723820-188818820 GCA_963556195.1 Sepiola atlantica | reverse complement strand
CGGATATGATAATAATCAACAAGAAAGAAAAATCCTGCAAAATCGTAGACTTTGCCGTTCCAGCGGACCACAGAGTGAAGATCAAAGAGACGGAAAAAAGAAGCAAATATACCGAACTTGCCAGAGAATTGAAAGGAATATGGAACATGAAGAAAGTCAGTATAACATCAATAATCATTGTAGCACTAGGAACAGTCCCCAAAAACATGGAGAAAAGACTAGGTGAAATAGGAATCGAAGGGATAACCGAGACCATACAAAGGACAGTAATAATCAAAACAGCTACAATACTGAGAAATGTCCTCGAATGCGGAAACCAACCCACATAAGCAACGAATGGAGAACAAACACATGGAAGCACAAGACAACAGACCCGGGGAAAATACAACCGCACGAGAGAGGCGCAAGCATAGGCTGACGCCACGAAAATTATGGACAGAGGTTCGAGGAGGGAAAGAGCAAACCAGACTCCACTGGAAGAGCGCGGACAGCTCTGGGACCTTGAGGAGGCTTGTTGCCACTCGGGCCCCATAGGGGACCAATGCCCCTTATCAGCGGGAAATCGGTGGTAGGTGGCTGTTGCGATACCGCAAGGTCATCAGCGGTGATGAACGAAAAGAGGTGGAGCAAACTGGAAGTCTGAGGAGGCTTGTTGTCACTCAGACTACAGGGAATACCACAGGTTGTTGGCAGTGAGCGATCACTGACGATGACCAGTGTGATAACTCTTAGTGAGTAAATAATAATAATAATAATAATAATAATAATAATAATAATAATAATAATAATAATAATAATAATAATAATAATAATAATAATAATAATAATAACTATAATAATAACAATAATAATGGCTTTTTCGGTGTTCTATTATGAGAATGAAACATGTATCAAGAGAGACGCCTACGTCATATGTTATTATGGAATTGTGCCTCCAGTACTACTGAAAGTAATAACAGTACGATGTAACATAACAATAGACACTCCATAGAATTCTACATCCACTGTGATATATATATATATATATATATATATATATATATATATATATATATATATATATATATATTATTAAAAATAACTGACAACTCTTGTCTTGATATTTTTGTAACAATGCCTTCAATTTTCCGGACCAGAAAGTACTCTGGACCAAAATGTAAATTACGGCAGTTTCATTAGCCAATTCGCATCCGAGATTAAGACTTTAATCCGGAAAATTGAAGGGATTATTACAAAAATATCCAGACAAGAGTTGTCGGTTATTTTTAATAATACGTGTCTTAATGAAAAAATGCTGCCTCGATACACACACACACACACACACACACACATATATATATATATATATATATATATATATATATATATATATATATATATAAACCTTGTCATTACTTTTGTGTGAGATTTATGTGTTCCCTATAGAAAGAAATGTTAGAGAATCTACATTAAATATGAATTAAATTATTATGTACAATGTATGGGGAAGACAATTGATGCGTTCCTGAATCTAAAAGTGTATCTACGGAGCTATAAAAAACTTAAAGTTTCAAATGCATCCAATTTTTATGAAATTTTCATCATATGTATTAGATGTTGGGAAAAGACAATGGAAGTGGTCTCGGATTTATAAGTGCTCTCCTCATCTAAGGGAGTTATGGAGGACTGAACCTTTTTAAACGTATGACATATTCTATTTTGATTAATTTTATGTCATATTTATTAAACTTTGTGGGAGAAAACAATGGAAATGCTCCTCGAATTTCGAGGTTATCCTTTATATGCCGAATATCTGCGTGCCTCCCTACCTCTAAGTAATATATTGGTCTAGCACCCAATTAAATCTTAATATACGCATATACGATTGTAATGGAATGTAAATCATATGCATAAGTTTTCAAACATTAAAGTTACTTCCTACGGGGCGAAACAGGAGTAAGATGGAAGAATAAACATTGTAAGTATTAGTGTGTTACGCACTTAGTGAAAATGTACATCATCAGACGAAGAATTTTTCAGGAAAATTTTTCTGAAAAATTCTTGGTCTGATGAGGTTGACTTTCTTGGAAAAGTGCAACCGAAACATGTATGCACATATGTAACCAATAATGTTTGTATAAATAAAAATGTATACTTATAAACAGCTCTACTTGGTATTGAGCACTTTTTATAAACACTTGAGTTTCTACGGATTTACATTTACAGAAACTAATACAATACATGTACGATATATATATATATATATATACATATATATATATATATATATATATATATATATATATATATATATATATATACCCTAAAGCAACTGACATTAATGGAGTATTTACTAACTAGCAGGAAACCGTTACGTACTTCGAGATTAAGTAACGATCCTACAATGTTTATGTTTTTCACTATGTTTATAACACCATATTACTTTTTTGTTCTTTTTGTTTACTGCCTTTCCTCACGTCTCTCACACTTATATGGTCAGAAGAAACTAAAATGTTCGAAAACTCTCTTAATTAGTGTTGTATGAATATACATATTTGAAGTTTTAAGATGGTTCAGTCCCAATGGGTCACTTAGAGGGAAGGACACGTAGATTTTCGTATATATATATATATATATATATATATATATATATAAAGGTTAATCCAAAGATTAAGGAGAACTTCCAAGAAAATATCATGCATATTATTTAAATCCGATGAAAATAGGATACATTTAAAGTTTTAAAAGAATGATGCCCTCATTGCTCCCCTAAAGAGTGCATTTAAAGATTAAGTTACATTTCAATTAACGCCCTACAAGAGTCTACACGTTTACATGTGATGTAGATTTTTTAATCTTCCTTTTATGAGGTACACACAAAAAGCACACGTGGATACACATAGAATAGTGATGCATAATATTTATTATTGAAAATTAATAAACAACATCGGTATATCAATTTTAGTAGAAGTGTTTAACTCCTATCAACCTTCACTTACATTAAATTAAATATGCTCCACATTACGCCACTTTACGCCTAGAAGATTCATAATAACATATACAACGATCCATTAATTATCTTAGAAGTGAATTCTGTACATACAAATATTCGAAACATATATGTCTATAGATATTTAACATATGTATTTATTAATACATATATGGCTATTGATGTTGAACATATATATTTATGAAAATTAGTCGTTTCAAGTCGAGCACATGAGACAAATATGAGGACAAATATTTAGAAATATTTCCAGTTTTCTCCGTTGCGTAGATAAAACACTATTTCTTACTGTGATTGAAAACTTAAAACCTTTCGCATTCGAAACGTGGTTGTCACGACAGTCGAGCTGTAAAAAGTTTGGGTTATAATTATTCGAGTCAGTGGGTCGAGTTATTCGAAGAGGGGTATTGTTACAAAAAAAAAACTGATGAGTGTTGGTGAACATGAAACTTGTATTTTTAATAAACATATATATATATATATATATATATATATATATATATACATATATATATATATAATCCAGGTAAAAAATCCACAGGTTAGTAATCCAAAGAATTTCAACCGGGTTTATAAAAAGTGCTCAATATCAAATAGAACTTTTACATATGATTATTTTTATTTACGCAGACATGTACAAAATCTGCGACACTGGCATGTCGATGTTATCGATCAACAGTTATTATAAACTGAGATCTCATCAGGGAGAGTTAGAATCTGATCTTAACCTTAGATCATATTTGGAAAGAATTAAACGGAGAAAAAAAGAAGAAGAAAAGAAATTTAATTAAATAAAAGTAAAACAATTATAAAATCTACCTAATAAAAAAGTAACACACATTTAAATATTAATATTCGCATTGACATATAAATATACAGAGAAACAATGAATCTGAGGCAGAATTAACAAAAAATAATTTGATTTCAAATCCATTTCATTTTCTACTAAATAGCCCCTGCTGGTAACAGCCTATATATGCAAGTTTAAATTAAGGCTAATTATACCTGTAGTGAAGGGAATTGTTCTCGAAATATAATATTATACGGAACTACCAATAGACCATTCTGAGTTAGATTATACTATGATGTAAAAAAATATCTCTAAATACACACACACACACACACACACATATATATATATATATATATATATATATATATATATATATATATATATATATATATATATATATATAGTAAGCAATGAAAATATATATGGCAATCAAGCTACACAGAGGCTCCCGTGTTTCATCCCCGGGGGGGAATAGTCAGTCTATATATATTTTCGTTGCTTACTACCTTGCTCTACTTACGTATCCAGCACTGTTGAAGTAAATACTGAAAACTGACACATAAAAAATTATATCTCCTTATAATATTTTATGTGGATACATAAAGTACTAATATATATATATATATATATATATATATATAAATATATATATATATATATATATTTTGAATTAATAAAAAAGGTAAAACTGCATAACCTATTCCACCGTGATATGTCTTAATTTGCTTCAGTTTGTGTGTATCCATTACACGTCTGCATTTTATTGCCTTCTATAAATTACCTTATATATATATATATATATATATATATATATATATATATATATATATATATATATATATATATATATGGTACAACGTTTCGTACGATTTCACTAATCTTTTACATAGCATGAGTATGTTATTAGTAGTATAAATACGAATGCAAAATCCAGGATCAGACTGTCACTATTTTGGGAGAAAACATTTATTCATGTTTTTCACAGAGAGATTATAACTCCTCTTTGTTTTTCCTTCATATTTTATTATCGGCTCATACGCCTGGCTGAAGATTCTTAATGTTGCTTATGTTCCCTATTCTGCTTAAAATGTCCATATGCCACGGTGGAAATCACACGAATGTAAAACCAGTTCTGAAGTTTTTGAGATATTTTGTTTTGGTTTGCTTGTAAACTCTCTCGAAAAGACACAAATCCGACATTTTAAAAAGTTGTTTTCTATCATTTCTGTGTGATTAAAACCATGCACTTCAGTAAATTAAATTGATACCTTTAGCTTGTCAGTATCGTAGGATTTCAAAATAAATACCAACATAATTCAGCTGATACGGTTGTCCCAAATTTAA
This sequence comes from Sepiola atlantica, assembly GCA_963556195.1. Lineage (NCBI taxonomy): Eukaryota > Metazoa > Mollusca > Cephalopoda > Sepiida > Sepiolidae > Sepiola > Sepiola atlantica. Next base: position 188,813,697 of record OY744519.1, on the reverse strand, counting down.
GGAGTAGGTTCGTTTTAATTTGCCTGGCTTCATGTACATACACTGATAAAAAGAACACCATGAGATAGTTGATTCTATCTTACATAAACATACACACACACACACACACAGGGTCGAAATAAATTATCGCACAGGGGATTATCTGATTCCGTGTTACTTTATTTTTTCTCTCTTTCCCTCTTTCTCTATAAACATATATATATATATATATATATATATATATATCATATATATATATATAAATATATATATATATATAAATATATATATATATATATGTATAAATAATTTCTATTGGACTCACTGTCCGTATGTATGTTTACCTGTTATCTTTGTGTGTTTCCTACGGGAAAAATAGGTTAGAAAAATTACATTCCATCGAAATGTAAAATAGACCAGGAAAGACAACGGAAGTGTTCTCGAAACTATAAGTGCTCTATACAATGGCTAAAACAGCACAGCATCCTGTAGAACTTTAATATATATATATATTATTTTTAATAAATTTAAATCATATATATAAAATATTATGCGGAAGCAAATAGGATTTGTCTGGAATACTTACGCTACCCTCAAGAATATACCTGCTCGAATATATATAACCCATCACCCTAATACACTCATAGAGACAGAACTCACTAAAAGCGTCAAATACGTATATTCATTTTAATGAAATTTTGACAACATATATTAGTAACTTATTCAGAGACTTTTCTAACATTTAAGGTTCTTAGTGCTATATTAGTGGGGCGAAACCAAAGCAGCAGGAAAGTGAAAACAAAGACGATAATACGGTGTTATAACTATAATGAAAAAGTACATAGTAGTAATCCTCGTTTCATCCGGAGCAAACTCGTGCATTATTGCTAGTATATATATATATATTGTTTATAGAAATCGCCCCAGACATAAAAACACTAGTTAACGATAAGGGTTTAAAAGATAGATTCCGACCCAGAAAACAACAAGTTTTGCTCCTGTTCTATATACATCGCTAATCGAATGTGAGGACCTAATGACAAATTAAGGGTCAGTATAATGCCATGTATATATATATATATATATATATATATATATATATATGCATATATATGTATATATATATATATATATATATATATATATATGTATGTGTGTAAATGTATATATATGTAAATTTATATATATATATGTAAATTTATATGTATATAAATGTTTTGAGGTACAAAACTTATAAATACATTTAAAAATGATACGCGGAAATCTCTCTAAGGCCCTTTCGACTATCATGTCGTGAGGGGAAAATCGATAGTTTTAATTAATAATATTGTCGAAAGAAAGAGCAAATGGGGATTTGAAAGTGCCTAAATTAACGATAGAGCGATTAAAAGTGAATTTAATGATTTACTTAAAAAACGATTAAAAGGCACTGCGCGAGGGAAAAAGGAGGGAGGGGGGGGGGTCAAAGTTCCCCAAAGAGATTAAGCGATTCCTTCTGCCGGCACAAGGAAGGTTTTCGCAGAGCGATAGAGACAGATTCCAATATTTTCAAATGGTTCTTGGAATCTGCTCTATGCAAGACCTCAAAACGGTCTACTTTATAGCTACTGGCACAGCTAGGGTTTTCAACCAAATGCTGCCCAATAGCAGAGTCCAAAGTATTAGAGGAGGGGTAACACAAGGATCCTACCCTTCCTTGGCGTATTTTTTATGGGATTTGCTGGTTTGTGCGGGTCTGCAAATGCAAGGAAGTGCGCCCTATATAGTCAGCATCACATTGGCATTTAAATTAGTATACAATATTACTATAATTTGCATAGGGCACACTATCCTCGCAAAAGGAAGGAAAAGCAGGTCTAGTAGCATAAACTAATCGTAAGGCAACCGAGTAGAAACAATTACTAATGCTATCAACAATCTGTTTACCTAGTTTAATACTATTTCCCCCTATCCAAGTAATTTAAAATAAATGGGGCATTTTACAGGCCCAAATATTTGGGGGAATTTAAAGTCAGCCACTTTTTTTTATTAATGCAATCATTGATAAGGTCCTCAGGATAACTATTATAAATGAATATATACCTGATCCTATTAAGTTCACACTCTAATCTACTTGGAGAACAAATCACGAGGGCTCTATGCACCAAAGTGTAAATTAAGCCTACCTTTCTAGACTTAAGCACAAAAGAAGACCAGTTTACGTACAGGCCAGTAAAAAATTTTGTCTCATGAAAGTCTTTTTCTTTCTGAGGCCACATACTTTTTTTTTCCTAAAACCTCGTTCATATATACATCCTATTGCAAAGCAATTTGCTCTGCATTTTCTGTCCGAGCGTGTACTGAAGCAATTGTTCCACAGACGTTTTCAATTGTCTGTTTAATGAAATGCAAGTCAGGGCATTCCTTCACAGTACCAACTTGCATATCAGTTTCACTTTTAGTCAGCGGACACAAAACCCTACCAGCCAGACGGGTTTAGATACAATAGCCATTATAGCTTCATCGGTGACATAAACATCGGTAAACTCCTATTCTTATCAGATAACCCCTTACTAGAATTAGACTGTTGTAAATCTTACCAATGGAGTTTGATTCCAACAATGACTTCAAGTCACATTCACCAGTCTCCATCAGCATGTAAAGCCGCTCAACTTCATAGACTTGGTCCTGAAAACCAGGTTCATCCTCCAAGATTTTGATAACAATCTTACGTTTGAGACACTGATCCACCAGTAGGTCGCTACGAAATGGTTGTTGCCCTGCTTGTCCGCTCATCATGTGTACGACGGAATTTTCACCATATATTGTCTTCATAATTTCATTGTGTCTACTGCCATTCAGCAACGTCCTATATATTCGCACTTCTTTTTGCATCAGGTGCATCATACCTTGCCAGTTGGGAGTAGTCTGGTTGAGTGAAAGAAAGCTTTGATCAGTTTCGCTGCGGTTTTGAGAATTGCTCATGTTTGTGCTTCCTTATCATCTGTCGGAGGTGAATTGTTGTATTCACGAAGAATATCACAGGTGTTTTCTCTAAATGTCACAATGTTTTCGACGCGACAACTAGCTTTGGTCACAAATAAAGAGCTTCCATATAGACTTATCAGATATTCCTAGAGGTACTGATCTCCATATGCCGGTTATTAACTACCTCGTAAGTATTCTCTCATTTAAGCGGCAAGGTATTATATCGTTATCTGTTCCTCATCGTTTTCATCCTGATCGCTGTCTTTTGGTTATCTCTTTTTCGTCGTTTGGTTAATTCAACTGACGTGAACTGCCTTGGAATGATTCGCATTGTATGGAAGTTGACATTACATGTCTGGTGGTACACACAGTCTACAGCATGAAGATCACCATCAAAATATTCGATCCGACCTTGAACAGCAGTATCCAACTCATCCCCTCTTGTTTTGCAATGGACCAGGATAGTTTGAGCAAATGCATCAGTCTTCACATAGCAAATCTCATCCTTACTTTTTCGTGTATAAACTTTCTTCGTAGTATCAGTTTCACAGCAAAAGCGAGGCGTTTTACTGTCATATCGTCTCAGCGAAACACGAGCGCCCCTTTTTGCTGGTCGTGCAGAATCATTTTTTAGACTAAAACAATGGTTTTTTTCTGTTTATGTGAACACTAGTTTCGGCTTCAACAATGATTTTGACTCCTTTCTCGATACTTGCTCCGTTGACACCTGCATCACCCTTTTCTTCAAGCACCACGGTCTCATCACAGTCCAAATCCTGTCCGCATAAAAGACAAGTTTCTCTACTGGCGGCTGAACTAATGTTTGACCCTTAAAATATACGAAAATATATGTGTATTAGTATATAGAACTTGTCAATTGTTTGTGAGGGAAGTTTTTTATAGGGGTAAAACGTGTTCTCTTTGGGTGTTTTAGTTGTTTCCTCAGAAATCCTATGCCCTATAAAACAATTTCATTTATATACGGAGGTAAGGGGCCTACTTATCTGAAAAAAGTAATAATTCACTACTGGTACCCATAAAAAAATAATCACCCATATGCCTGTTTGTGCACCTGGGGAATGCAATAAATGGTTTTAGGGTACGACTACCAATGTGGATGTAATGAGGGGCTTAGGGGTCGGATACCCCTCGATAAGGAACAAGGGGGTATTTGGCATCACTGGTAACCCTTTTTCATGTGAGAGATTGACCCTGAAAACAAGTACAAATTCGGGATTTATTAATTTATCATTAAGATAGACCGAGTTAGTGTTTTACATGTAAATGGAAAATGACAATCAAGTCATATTCGAAATTTGAAACTTGTCCAATTCTTTGTATGTTGTAGACTTGACTCATCCTAACATAACCCCTCCCCCCCAAAAAAACAACAAAATGTTGACATTTTTTAGGTAGGGGTACTCTAGCTGTATATTGACCTGTATATAAGCGTGATCTCACGTTTTATGTAGACAATGTCAATTGCCCGAATGCACATGTTTTATACACAAAGAGATATGCATTAATTTAATTCGCCGGTAAATATGATTGATATCTGTAAAGAAATTTAATTAAATAGTAAATAATGGTTGTCTTAATATATAATACTATATCTAATAGCTTGTCAGGAAAGTGTGTAGTAAATAGTTAGGAAAGAAGAAAAATTAAATCATAAACACATTACGAAAAATAGATAAAGATATATATATATAGGTGTGTGTGTACTTGTATATGTGTGTATGTGTATGTATATATATATATATATATATATATATATATATGTATATATATGTATAAGTATATATATATGTGTGTGTGTGTTTGTATGTATGTATGGTTATTTATATACATATATATGGCTGTATGGGTGTGTGTGGATATATATATGTATGTATGTGTTGTTATATATATATATATGGCTGTATGGATGGGTGTGGATATATATATGTATTTATGTCTTTATTTTTACATTTATATATAAGTGTGTATGTATACTTATGAGTGTTTAAATGTGTGCGTATAAACATGAGGGTGTGTGTGTGAATGTGTCTCGGTGTATGTGCATAGGATTAAGATAGTGGAAATGAAAATGTATTGACAGGCTTCCCAAAAAATGTTAGCAAAATAGATTAATATATTTATAAGTGAGTGTGTGTATATATGTGTGTGTATGTATGTATGTATATATATATATATATATATATATATATATGTATAAGTGTGTGGGTATGTATGCATAGATGGATATGTATATATGGATGGATGTATGTGTGTGTATATATACATGTATATATGTGCTTGAATTTACTTCTACATATAAATGTGAGTGTATGTCTGTGAGTATATTAATTTGTACGTATTAGCGTATATATGATTATGTATGACTATGTCTCGATGTGTAGACCTGTGGTGGGAGGGGGGGACAGTTATGTCCCAATTTCTTGCGAGGTGTCAAGAGTTGGCATCTTAAGACTTAATTAATTAATATATATATATATATATATATATATGTGTGTGTGTAATTTATTTAGATACTGTATATTATATATTTCAACAATGTACCACGGTTTCATCCAAAAGGGCAGATTTACACATATTTAGTAAATCTTCGAGCCCGGTGGAATCATCGGCAAGCTGAAATGATTGTCCCGTCCCGATAGGGAATGGCGTCAACAATGACAGAAAACGGTGTATCTCTGAGGGGGTCCCAAAAAAAACCAGGTGTGGGATGGTGATTAACTAAGACTTAAGGGAGATCGATGTTTGTTCGTGTATGAAAAGCCTTAATGTTATTCCCTAGGAAGTTTTATTTATTTATTTATTTATTTATCTGTCAGCGAGTTTTATTTATTTATTTATCTGTTCTTTTTTGAATTTGTAATGTTATTGTTTTACCTAATCTGCAAAAATACGAAATGAGCGGCTATGAAGTTTGCAGTTTGGGTTTGTGAAATTAGGGTGCTTTTTTGTTGTCGTTTTTGGGAATAAATTCATGTATCGGATTAATTGTTCGATATAGTTCTGAAAAGATGATGCACTAATGTTTTGTTATGGACTTAACGTGTTTGTTTATTTTTGTTTATTGAATTGACGTTTTCGTATTTTCTTGTACTTAATGGGAGGAAAGCGGTGTTTCCTAGATATGTTTATAACCAGTAGTGTTGAAAACAAAAATTGGTTATGAATGAGATGATGGATGCTATCTGTTATTTCCGTTTGAGGGGTATGAGTTTAGTCTCTGGCTGGGGGTTGTTAATTCCTATTTTATTGATAGTGTGTTAATAATATTAATATTTAGTGTATTTCAGAAAATTTATTAAATTCTTTATCTTATTATTTTATTTCATTTCACACGTACTTGTACTCCCGTCCATGTGCACCGGCAAAGAACTTATATTCACATACGTGCATGTCTATATACAAGATCTTCACGCAATGCGAATGCACGCACGTACACATATCTTCACTCTCATGTACGGGGGGTTATTAATTTTATATTTTTTATTTTTTTATTTATTTATTTTTTGTGTTTTTGTAATGTTATTAATATAATCTTTTATTTATTTTATTAATATTATTTTATATTTTATATTGATTAATAATATGTTCCTATACATACACACGCGTACCCGCACATACGTGCTTGTACGTACACACGGACGTATACACACGCGTGACCACTCATCTTCATTTAAACAGTGGTGGGCGGGTGATTTGAGAATCTGTTATATGGATTTTATGAAGCGGGGGGGGGGTTCTTAGGGGTAACAAAAATATTTCGTTCTGTGGTGTATCTGTATTCCTGGGGTTTTTAAGGAGTTTCATGTATTTACCGTGATAGGGGGGGTCACGTGGAGATTGGGTATCTGCTGATAAATGTATAAGTTACTCTGGATGGGGTTAGTTTTAGTATGGATGATGGGATTATCTGTGGTGAAAGGGTGTGGTGTTTATTGATGAATGTTTTATCTGTGGTTAGAACTAAGTTGTATCAGGGTAGGTGGAGTTTGTGTAGTTGCGCCCGTGGTGTGTTTAACATATATCGCGGGGGGTTATTTTGTACGTAAATAGAAAGATAGGAATTTTGTTATGAGTTTAGGGAGGTCTTGCGGAGATTGGTTATTTTGTATGTTTTTAAGAAATACTTTACAAAAAGATAGTAAACTATTTCTTATAAATCTCCCTAAGATCTCCCTAAACCCATAATAAAATTCCTATCTTTCTGAAATATGTAATATACAGTATCTAAATAAATTATATTAGCTCTCTTACATGATCGAGCACTTTATTTGATTTCTTTTCATATACAACCTGAAACACTATATATATATATATATATATATATATATATATATTACAATAATTGTGGAAAACTACTAATGTTCTCCCCCACCCCTTCCACTATGATGGCAATTACTCTCTCCCTACGTAATAATCTTATAACTACAACCGCCACAATCCTTCCACACTCTCTACTGCCAACTCAATTTTCGACTTACACTATCTATTTGTATCTCATAATTAATTTTTCTATAATCGGCCTCAATTTTAAGCTTACACCCGCCACCACCTTCTTTCAAACATTTAGTACTTGCGTTTGTTTGTTTTCTTGATACAATCTTCCTGAGGAATTCTTGCAATAAATACGAAACGTTAATCAATACGTAAATAATATTTTGGGGGTTTCCTTTTTCAATTTCCATATATGAAGAGTTCGAACTCAAAACGCGATAGATCTAATTTGTTTAAATCGAGACATTAAACAATAAAGGGACGAATATATTAAATTTAGACTTCGACTAAAAGTTTATTTTATTTCATAGTAAAATAGAATAATGCTGGTATAAAATTATGTAAAAGTAATTTTGGGGTGACGTCGAGTATTAGCATGCAATACATTTTTGTAGTGATATGGCTGTGATCTTTTAAATGGCGTTTATCGGGGTTTACATTCGAACTCTTCACTTATATATATATATATATATATATATATATATATATATATATATATATATATATATATATATATATTAAAATTCCTGACTGCCTGCGTTTAATATACACAGCTGATTCTCAATTTCTGAAAAACTGCTTTCATTATCGGTCTACGGAAGTATTTTAAAATGGCCCTAATTCTCAAAATTACATCCGTATAAATGCGTTACATCTACGATTGAATTAAATATTATTCTATTAGATTCACTTTCTTTTTGAACATTTTCAACGCTGCTTTCACGAAACTTTTTTTTTTCCATCTTTAAATTTATTTTAACCGGACAACTTACTTACGGACATTCATCAACTGGGCAGACTTCATATTTTTTTACACTCACACTCTTTCTCTCCATTACTTTATTTTTTTTCAAATTTTGAATTTTGGCTTTTCATTGTCAACTTATCCATCTATGTTATTCCGCTGATGATAAGATTGTAATCATAAAAAAGCCTTGGCTTAAGGAAAGAAAAATAAACATGTTTTATCGATGTTTGCATTGAACAATAAAAGTTGAAATAGAGTTGACATTCGTACATATCTATCTCCCTTCTTTCATTTATCTTTATAATTGCTTTATCTCATATATTGAGCTTCACTATACGTTATATCCTCTAAAAGTATACTTTTAGTTTCATATTTTATATATATCTTTCTCTCTATATATATTAGTAGAAGAATACCCGTCTCAAAAGAGGTAAAATTCATTTACTATACAGAAGAGTTTTGCTCTACATGTATGCCTCCTTAAGAATATTATTTGTGACTTAACCATATGTCCAGAATCCTGTTTGTATCAAAATTCATCATATGATTTTGATTCTGGCAAATATCCAAAATTTAAACGTAAGCTTAAGTAACAGAACTAATTGAAATCTAGAAAATATTGTTTAATGTGTGTCTAATTATGAATAACTTCAATGCAAACCTGAAATATTTAAATTTTTAAATTGGAGTTAGTGTCCATATTATCTGCCCTAAACACTCTTAAAAATACTCCAAAGAAACTGAAATTTGTAACATATTTATTAATTTATATGAACTACCTATTGCTAGAATTTAAAAAAATAGGATGTGGGCAAACTCTCACAAAGGGTTTTCGGCCATTATTTGAACCCATTGCATGAAACCCAATTAAACTTAATCCAGCTAACATACAAACATTTTTACCAAGCAGCTGAGATCTAAAATCAATAATTATCGGTTAATTAGTTGAATTGTTAATTCAATATTACAAATAGATAAATATGTACGCATAATTGACTTCCTAAAAATAGAGATATTGAGAGAAAGATAAAGAGAGTATGAGAGTAAGACAGAGCCTTGCTTAATTACCGGTCTACACTGTGTTTCCTAATTAATACAAAAAAATAATCAGTATTCGGCTTTAAAATTTGGTAACTAATTTTAATATATCAAGATAATTCTGTTTCGATTTCTTATATAAAGTGCAAAGTGGAAGTGTTCTACCTTAATCGTGACTAGTTCCAAATCAACGAATAGCTTTAAATTGTTGTAGATAATCATGAGTTTACAGTGATGTCTTATTAGTGCGGTAGTATGCGTTAGCTGGCTAAAACAGACACTGGGTGTATTTTCGTTGTGTATATATAAAGACACATTATGAAAAAGTTTCTATGTTGAACAAATCTCATGAAAACTCATTGTTCAACATAAGACAAGTATATATAAAATATTGCGTCCCGGAAATGTCAGTCGGTGCGAGAGGAATAAGAAGAAAAAGAATCATATTAACTTTCAAGAAAGGCACTAATTAAGGGGGACGCCGATACTGAAGATTAGCTAGCGCCATGAAACCGCACATATTCTCTGTGTTCATTGAACGGGTGCTAAGTAATTAATAGTATTGAGTTCTTAAACAAAGTTCAGTCGGTACTCACATGTGGACACAGGCGACATCTTTTACGAAAGAACGATGAAAGCTATATCGTTTTTGATGACGAATGCAAGAAGATGGCAAAATAAAATAAAAACGTAAGATTTCAAAAATATTCCAATCGTTCTTGACGAACTTGGAGACAACTCAATCATTTACGCGTATAGAATTCGCTTTAATGATGTGAGATGATGACGAACTAAATTTATCCCTTCAATATTTACGCTTCACCGTAGGTAAACGATTACATAATCCTGGACTAATATAAAATTATATATATATATATATATATATATATATATATATATATATATATATATATATATATATATATATATATATTAGGCAGCATTCTTTCTTTCAAACATATTTTGTAACACATGATTGAGAATTTATGTTTGCATTTTTTTGTGTTGATCCATTACAGTGCCTCTATATGTATTTTTGATTCCGAGCGAGAACTTACCGATTCATCTACGTTATACGCTTATATTCCTAGTACTTTTTGATCCACCTGAATCAATCTTCATGTGTGGTTATCGAGTACAGAACGTGCTGCTTAGATATTTACAAGGTACTACTGTAAGTATTAAAAAACATATATAATTTTTTTACTCTTATCGGAATTTCTTTTTTCATGGCTGACTTTTTGTTTTGATATGTAGGGCTTCTAATATATGTAGTTTTTTGTTTGTGAGTGGTTTGTTCTAAAATGTATGTCACACTCATACTGCATATACATATATATATATATATATATATATATATATATATATATATATATATATATATATATGATGCACGTTTGGTTCATTACCACGGAATTTTCGTGTTTTGTAATATTTTAGTAGCGTTATCAACGCAACGAGCAAGCTGTCGGGTCGCTGGTTGTATCTGGTATGATAGGGTTTCAAGGGTTTCTTTTTTAATCTCTCTGTACGGTTCTTATAGCATTCATCATACTCAGGAATAGGTTTTTTATAAGACGCTTGTTGTTGTCGGTTTTGTCTCATGGTTTTTATAATTTTCTCTAAAGTTTTGGATGAAAGAAAGGAAGAGAAAAAGAAAAAGAAATAGTTGGGTTTTTTTTTCTCTCCCTCTTCTCTTTTTATAAAAGGTACGAGGATTATCACCGCGAATGAACTATATTTTCACGGTACGTCTTTTAAAGACTACACACTCTTCCCAAAGAAAACCCATACTACACTTTGTGAATAACTTCATTTGAAAAAGAACTTATAATTGCTTTTATCTATTCATGTTTGTTTATTATATGTTCACCTTAGTCAAATTGTGTCTTATCTTATATGTGATACCTTCCACTTATATAATTTGCTCTGAGAAATTGCATTTCGTTTTTCGCATATTTGAAAAATTATTGGTTCATTTCAACCGTTATGGGTATCCCATAGAAAATTCTGTCTAGTTTGTATCTTACTAGTTTTATTTCTAACCAAAAATATTTATTTGATGAACTTGCTGATATGGTGCCCCCCCCCCCACGACGTAAATTTACGAGACCAACCCGACAGTCTGTGAAATCCCATCTATTCACTGTGGAGGTCCCCAGATGACGAAGAGCTTCGTACTCAAAAACGTTTCTTTCTTCGTGCTGCTGGACTCTGGAACTCCCTGCCCCCTGTTTTTCCTGACGGTAATGACATGCAGAAATGTTAAACTAATGTAAACAGACATCTCGCTGTCCAGCTCCCAATTAAGGTTGAACCCCCAAATTTTCACCCTTTTTCTCAGTAGCCCCTTACGTCTACAGTGGCGGCCTACCTTCTTTGGGGTGAAACATGTTTTTTAAAAAATCCAGCTTTAGCGACGGTAGCAGTCTTACAGTTCATGCTGCGCTCATTATTACTGTGATGTCTTGGATTGCTATCGCTATTCTTCCTTTTTCATCACCTAATATTCGATTTTAGATACATATCCAATATAGACCTCATCGATTCGATATTTACCACTATATCTTTGAATATTATTATAACTAATAATAGTTGTATTACTAGTATCATTAGTATCTTAATTATATATATATATATATATACAGGGTGGGCCAAAATAAGGGTCCTATCTTTAAATTTGAATAACTTGAATTTGAATAACTTCCACAAAATGAAAGTTAAACTCACCAAACTTTATGTGTGTGTAGACTGACCCTTCTGAGATTTTTTGAAATAAACAAAACAAATTTTAGCCGAAAAACACTTCTTAAAACTTACAAAAACTAAAGTAATGTTTTTTACACTGTTTTGAGTTTTTTAAGCTAAAATAATGTTTTCTAAATGAGGGTACGTTCCTTAGGGCTAATACGGCTCATGCTTGCTTCGGAAGGGGTCCTTTACTTATTCTAAAAAAATTTTTAAAAAAATCAATAAATAAAAAAGTTATGAATTTTTAAAAATAGGACCCTTATTTTTGCCCACCCTGTATATATATATATATATATATATATGTGTGTGTGTGTGGGGGTGTGTGGGTTAGGCTTCGGAATTCTTTAGATTAGGGTTGATAATTTGTAGAATTTGGTATATTTGGACTACTAAAACTTCCCTGCTAACTGCATGCATTATTACCACATACAAAATCACTACATTTGGAATGTTTACTTCTACTGCTCAACACTTTCTGTATATATGCTTGATGTGTTCTTTATATCATGTATCTTTAAAATACAGTAGTAACGTTATTGGTAGAAAACTCGATGCATATATGCGTCTGCATTTTTTTGTTCTTTCTGGATTATCATTGCCCAATCTTTTATTACAGTTTTATTTATTCATACTATCTTCCTCCTAAATATATATCTTACAAATAACAAATAAATATGTGAATGAGATAACTATAATATGTATTGTATATGCTTTTATATATCTATATATCTATATATATATATATGTATATATATATATATATATATATTTATTTATTTCTCTTTATGATTTAACAAGCTAAGTAGTAAAGCACTCTTTAGAGTTACGAGATTGTTGTCAACAGCGATTATGAAAAGTTCCGTTTGAGCGTCGAACACTCCCGACAACAACACCCTTGCTCCGCTTCTGGGGTAAGTGTACGTTAACTTACTGTATATGGTGATTCTCATTAGCCGCCTGGTCATATACGTTAGCTTCGTAATTCTGGTCTCTATCTACGAACCGCGTTCGACCCCATGCAACCGCTTGCAACCACCACTCCTTCACCGATGAAAGTAGAAAACGAGAAACTATATAATCTGTAGGTATAAAAAGCTTTGATATTTAAAAATATTACAGTATATATATATATATATATATATATATATATATATATATATATATATATATATATATATATATATATATATGTATATATATATTCTTCCCAAATATGATCTGAGGGAAGGATCAGATTCTATTTCTGCTTAATGAGATCTCAGCTTTTAACAGCTGTAGGTCAATTAGATTGGCATGCTAGTGTCGCAGATTTTGTACATGTCTGTATGAATAAAAATAATCATATATATATATATATATATATATAAATCTATATATATATATATATATATATATAGTCTAACTTTTTATTTATACAAACATTATTGGTTAAATATGTGCATACATGTTTCGGTTGTTCTCTTCACAGAGAGTCAACATCTTCAGGTCAAAGAAGACGGAGAAGTGAGATTGATTTGGAAAACTTTCCCTTTAAATAAATCCTTTTTTAGGATAAGGGATATATATATATATATATATATATATATATATATATATATATATATATATATATATATATGTGTGTGTGTGTGTGTGTGTGTTTTGCGAACACTTACAATATCACCGTTTTATCATTTCTCTTGTAGGAAATTGCCAAAGTGGCTATGCGATTGCTACATTATAATCCTAATAGAAAATATTTTAATGTATTTCTTTTCTACTTTTTTATTTGATTATTTAATCTTTATTTCTTGATTTTTCGTCTAAATATTAGACTATTTAGACGAAAAATCAAGAAATATAGTTGCATCAATTCACATGAAGTCAGTTCTGCAAACAACACAAAGCAGTTAAATTGCTCTTGTAAAAATTGAGAATTATCTTAAAACGAAAAGAACAACACTGACTGAAAAAATGATTGAAATATAATCGCACAAACGTGTTCAGTGAAAACATATAACATTGAATTTATTTTGCAACGAACTAAGTTATAAATAACATCATGTAAGCTTATTCTAATCGTCTGAGGACTATACGAAATTAAAACATATTTACTATGTTCCATCAGACTAAAGAATCGACAAACAAGAAATTGAGATTGGTTTATTAAAATAAATCATGCATAAATAACCTTATTTTCAGTCTATTCAAGATATATTCTTCAACGTGTCATTCGCGTTATTCTGGGTAGCACAAGTTCTACCCAAACAACTATTCATTTATAATTATTATTATGTTTTGTATATGTTTGTTTATTTTATTTTTAAACTGTAATTTCTACAATCCTTATATTATATATTATTTATTGTCATTTTAAACTTTATTTCGCGACTTATAATATTTGATGTATCAATTTTAAGTATTTACTTAAACATTGCTAAATGCATAAGTAGAGCTAGGTAGTAAGTTATACAAATATATTTATCGCAATTAAGCTACACGTACGCTTCTGCGTGTCATGCTCGTATGGACTCATCAGCCTAAAATGCCATTTTAGATTGACGATTCCATATGGGGATGAAACGCGGAAGCCTCTATGTAGCTTAATTGCCATGAATATATTTTCATAACTTACTATATATATATATATATATATATATATATATATATATATATATATATGTATATGCCAAATAAAAAAATACGGAATATATGTGTATATATAAATACATATATACAGGTATATGCTGTATTATCTCAAGTTGGAAGCTGAAATTTATTTGCAAACTTTAATGGACGTCTTTGTGGTTTCGTAAATAAAAGGATATGACTAAGTTACTTGAAAGAATATCACAACGTCTGGAGAATGAAATTCGAATCCTACAATGGAGAACGGCACGTCAGATTCAAAACCAACGTTACCAATGTTGTTTAGATCTTCTGTAATGCATTTATGAATAAATAAATAATTATATGAGCTGTATATTGTCACGATTAAATTTTTGAACCAATAAGTGACCTCGAAACTGATGTATTTGTGGCAACGTTATTAAGACGATGTAACGAAGTAACTGTAGGAACACTGTACCTCATTACTCCGACTTGAGAAAGAGATCAATGACTATTCGTGAGATCGACACACATCATCGGAAGTAGACGGGAGGGCAAAACACTGAAACCTAGTTACAACCACCTTAAAAAAGAAGTAAGTACAACTATTAAATATTTTGATAAATTCGTCGTTTCCCAGCAAAACATGGCGGACAATGTCGGCTGCATTTATCTTTTCTTTATTTCTGACACCATAAATGAGTAAATAAACCCAAGTTAATTGTTTGGGACTAATTTCGCAACTGTATTTCCTTCCAAATAATGTAAGGTAAATTCGAAATTAGTCCAAAAAGATGTATTTGGGGTTACTTACTTATTCGTGAGGTCTAGAAAAATGCAGACGATTCATTGTCCTCCATTTTTGCTGAACTACGACAAATTTACTAACATCTTAAATAATAAAGACAATAACGTGTGTTGTATCATATGACGCAGAAAAGAAATTTCTATTAACAATTAGATGGCATAATTAAATTAAATTTTACTATCAATTTATCGAATATTTAAAGTAAATGACGTCAAAAAAGTTGACATGACAGATAAAGCCAAGATTACTTTCCGCTTCGTTGAACGGGTCAAACTTTCTTAATAGTATATTCATACATTATTATTAGTAAACATTTCTAGATCAGAATCTTATTGTAAATTGTTCCCGAGTATGACACGGTGTTGTGCGTTTGCGATCCAGACTCAGACACACGTCGGGTAATGCCTTGTTGTTTACTATTTGCAAAATGCAAAAACGATTGTAGAAAATATGAAAATATATACATGAAAAGTGCTTAATATAGCTTACAATTTGTCGTAGTAGGATATAGCTATTCCTTTTACACACTTCCTCTTTACTGATTCAGTTGATTCGCAGTCCCCGATGGAAAGAAACGCAACGCGAACTTTTTGATCACTCCGATGCAAAATATTGCCGTGTTCTTTCTTCTGATTTTCTTTCGATGTGTGCCGTAATTCTGAAAATTGTTTTTAACATATTTCTCAAAATACAAAGAATAACATGTTTAAAAAATCATTCTTCTCTATATGTTGCCACAATCAAATTAATAACCGCATTCCAAATCTCTTTACACTAAAGTTTAATTAAAAGAAATCTTTGCAACATTTCTCAGATAAGAATCTGTCTACATTGTTACTGTGTTCACGATGTTTCAGCCTTTGTACTCCTTATTTTTACGTGGATCTTGTCATAGTCGTTAGCGTTTCAGCAATTTTCAAACTATCTTGTCAACAAAAGTTTAGAACACATCCATGAAGTTTTGTGGTGGAATAGAGGGTCTCCCAAGAAAAACAGATCCCAAGTTTTGGTGGCTTTAATAATTTTCTGTAAGAATTGAAAACACATGGAGATAACTGGTTTATTGTGTTTGAAACATGAAGGTCTTTCGATTCTTTATCTGTATTCAAACGCATATTTGATATTATATTCATTTACCTATTTTTATTTCTTGCGGTGCAATACATATTTGTCTATATACTTCTTCCGAACTGACCGATGCTTTTCTCCGACATCCTTCTTGATGGCTTACTCTATTTCCGTGATGGCTCTGAAAATAAGACTGCTTTAAGCTTAGATTAACACCCAAACGTTTTCACAAATGGGACTTTTGACTCCTAAGCTATCACCCCTGCTACGAAATAAGACGTATTATGATACTTATATGTTTACATTTGCCTTATTAATTAACCGAGAGCACTTGATTATTTAACATGAATTATAGACAATTATTTTGATTAATTCTGTAATTAATAGAATTATTATTATTATTATTATTATTATTATTATTATTATTATTATTATTATTATTATATTATTATTATTATTTTCCGTCATTAAAATAAAACAAATTAATTAACGACAGGTCAATTTAAAGGTTTGCAATTTTGTCAGGACTTCTAAGATTCTTCTCTTCCTACAAGAAAAAAATGGATCGAAATATATTTTGTTAAATTATGAATATTTTGTATGAGAAACAAATGTGCCTTCTCCCCTATTCTTATTCTTCTCTTTCCTCAGGTATCAAGTCTGGCATCGATGACCATGCCTCTTTATTCTTCTCTGCATTCGGTCTTTCTGATAAGATCAAGCGTCGTGATACCAAGGAAAATGTTGAGACCAACTGTGAACTTGGTACGCTGTCTTCCTCTACTCTTTTAGCCGTCAATTTTTCCTAACATGAAGATTTTCACCAAGCTGTCCGCCCGCATTATATATATTATATTATTACTACTATGATTAAAATCATATTAACATTGGTAAGAAGAGTGATCGAAGTGAACGGAGGCGACTAAAAGTTGTCTTATTATTGATTACTGCACCAATGTAGGCAACAGAGAAATTCCTTTGCCCAGGTTACTCCACTAACCACTAATACTCATCTTACAATGATTAATGTTTAGAAAGGAGGCATCGAGTGACATGTTTTAGTCTTTAGTATGACTTGACTGAGGATTGAACTCAGATCAACCAGCTGGTTAACGAACATATTAAAAGATATGTACAATCGGTAGATAAGGTAATATAACTCGCTTCAATGTGATTATTTAAACATGCCAGACAAATATTCTGACCTACAGAGATATCTTCTTAACGTAACATCATTATACGACGATTATCAGTTTTTTTCTATATTAGTTGTCGTTTGTGTCAGGGAGAAGACCCATATGAAACAAATCACGCATAACATATTATTGTCTACTCAAGTTTTTTTTACGTTTATTTAAAAAAAACAGTTCCGATTCTTCAATGAATTCTCATTTTAGCCAACCCGCGAATTATTATTATTTTGATATGAATACCCACGGTAACAGGCGGGGGGTTTGAAAATAATTAATAAATATATGCACGCAGACAGAACTCTCTCTCTCTCTCTCTTTCTCTCTCTCTCTCTCTCTCTCTCTCTATGTATATATATATATATATATATATATATATATGTATATATATATGTATGTGTGTGTTTGTGTGAATTATTTATAAATAATATTTTTCAAATAAACACATAGATATGTGCTTAATACCAAACCTGCAACCATCAATATAGGAGAAGACAATCCCCGCCATTCACACGGTTCGAACCCCGATACCATAAGTAAGTTTTAACTAAGTAGTCAGCGCGTACCAATTTGTCACGACGCATTGTCTAGAAATGGGAGCGTAAATTAGCGTCTTCGTGGCTATAAATAACGACCTATTGTCAACTTACTTAAAGTAATCCAGGAGTTTTGAATAATTATTACCAAATAATACTTTTCAAATGCACCCATATACATATGTGTTTCATGCCAAACCTGCAAGCATCAGTATTAGAGGAGACAATCTCTTCCGGTCAGACGGTTCGACCCGCAATACGAAAGTCATATTTAACTCAGTAGTCGGTGCGCGTAACGATAGGCCCAGCACAATAGAGTAAATTAAGGTCATAATAGCAAATTCGGTAGGAATGTAATATTTATATATATATATATATATATATTATTGGAAACAAGAACAAATTGGTTATGTATATTAGATCTAAGATTTTTTCAAGATTAAATTGTTGCTAACTTATATGTTATCATAAAATGTTCTCCTTACCCGTGTTGTTCGTCTGTGTCTAAGAAAATGTATCCGTTATTTCTAAAGTGTTGCTGTATTTTATAGTGTTAGGACGAATCCATTACACTACATTTTAGGTGAGTTATAGTTTTATGTATTTATATCATAATATTATATTTAGTTTCATATTCCAAATATTTAAAAATTTAAAAAAATATATATATGTGTATACATGTATTTGAATTTTTTAACTTTAGACATCTTTTTATGTATATGTTATATGTGTTGTATATATATATATATATATATATATATATATATATATAGAACAGTTTTTTATTATATTCTAATAACCATGGTTTGTTTTATTACTTTTATTTTATTTTCACATTTCCAAAAATTCCTACTTTCTGTGAGATATATTTAACGGTCCATTTAATTTTTTTTGTGCCAAACAACATTTGTATTTCAATATCGTCTCTGCAACACTACAAAACATCAGAAAAAGTTCACAAATAATAAGAGTTCTTAGATTAGAGTGTCTTGAAAAACACTCACATCATACATCAGTTTCATTTTAAGGTGAAAATAAACAAAAGAACAAACAAAAAACTTTAGAGCAAACACTCACACGTGTGCGATCAAACTAATCAGCCATTTTGATTTTTTTTTCGTTCAAAGCTAGTATCTCCCAAAACAATTAGTGCGATCAGTTTAAAAAACTTTAATTCGGTAATATTTGCTAAAATATTTAATATGTACTATAATTTATTTATAAAGTTCCAGTTTATTTGAAGATAATTTTTTTTTTATTAAAGTTACCTGAATGCTTATGGTGCGAAACTCATTTAAGCAGATCATTATAGAGCTAGTCTCATTGTGTCAAACCGTCCATTCAATCAACTATTAAAAAAGTTTCTTCTACATAAGTGTTTATATGGAATTTATATAGTATTTATTAGTAAACCGTTTCTAACAATATTGAGACAAGCTTACCTTCCCAGAAATTCATCACTCGAGTAGTAAGCCACTAGTTAAAATGCGAAACTAAGGGGGTTATATTCACGGCGAAATATATCCTCCATATTTAGCCAGATTACGATTTCGAAATATAGAATGGGCATTATATATTTATTTATTTATTTATTTTATTTCTTAAAGTGTTCTAAGGATTCAAAAGTAGTTTTACGGGGATCTGTACATTAAACATTAATGTTTACTATGTTTTATTTCTAAATCGTACTATCAAGTGAATTGCTAAGACAAATATACGAATGTAAACAATTAGAGTCTTACATTAATATTACCATCTATTATTTAGTCGTTTTTCTCCCTTCTTTTAAGTATCATTATGCTTATTAATATACATTCACAAATATGCTTAATATCCATCAATAAATTCATACCAACCACACATATATACACACACACAACATAAGTATATATATACATACATATACACACACATATATATATATATATATATAGAGAGAGAGAGATATACATACACACACATACATGCATGTATACACCTACACATACGCTCACACACATATCGAAATATTTCTTCAGTATATGTACGATAAAAAACAAGTATTTCTTTTACTTCTAAAACTAACAAATTAAGTGCAAATAGGCTAAAAATAATGTCAAAAAACCCAATTCACTCTAAACAATTAACGTGACTAAAATAGGAATTAGATCATTCCTGTTAATTTTTCAACGATGAAGCTTTTTTTAAAATCTAATATTAGGTTGTACCTACTCTTACACTTATCTATCAACATGCCTACCTGCATACATACAGTAAGAGATCCGAACACAAATAAAACCGTACAATCAACATCTACAAAAACTCCACAAACAACCACTACAGAAATGAGTATTTCAACAGATTACAAGCCTCTAAATATTTGTGTTAAGTAATATGATATCAAAATCGTTTCCTATAAAAAGAAAACTTAACATCGAAGTTCAGTTATAATATGTTTGTATCTTTCCATTGCTTAAGGTTTCAATATAAGTGAATCGGAACTATTATGCTCAACATCCAAACCTCCGACATACATATATATGCACACATAGATACATACACACACAATATATATGTACATATCCGAATAAACAAACATACACATGCATACACCATATATATACATATATATACACACATTATTTATTTATCTATTTATTTATTTATTTTATTTCTTCATTTATCTATTGGACATGTATTTCGCATAATATTTAAGATGATACTAGTGTTATTAGTTTATACTCCTACCAAAGGGATATCTTACTTACTTTTTACCATTTCTCACCTAATTAATACAGATCGAAAAAACCAAGATGAAAAAACCTATTTCAATTACTTATTGATGTTCTCATAATCTAGCCTTCTTACTATTTTTATTATAAGTCAGATATAATTTTAATTACTTCGGTTATTTTAGATTATAAGTGGTGTGCTCTATTTCTAAATGTTTTATATCGATGTATTAGTACTCAGTTATCTAGTATTAGGTTTATGTTTTTGTATTATCAAGAAATTCTTATGTTGTTCCTATACATTAGTTACTTACATACTCTTGTTGATGAAAATGGTCACAAGCCCAGGTATTTTATATGGGTCTGTAGCGGGATAGGATGTATGCGGTTCTATGTAGGCAGTTCTGAATCACCTCCTGTCTTTTATTTAATAAATTATATTTAGACATAACTATATTGTAGGATTCTAGAATACAGAGGTTGCATCTCTTAGATTTGTTAGGTCTATATTTCCCTGCTATACCTAGTATAAACTATTTTAGGTTGTATTTTATGTTTTTGCTATTTAGTTCTCTTACATGCTTAGCTAAAGTCGTAGGAATCTTTTTTGAATTTGTATTAGGTTCTTTGAAAGAGTGTATATGGTTTCGATATATGTCCTTAAAACTACAGCCCGTCGAACCAATGTATGTTTTAATTCTGTTTTCTTCTATACCGTTACACTTATACACTATATCTGAGGTTAAACAATTCCCCTCTAAAGGGCATTCGCTAATGTTTCTACAGTTACATTGGGAGTTATTATTCTGATTCTGAACTGTGCTGGTATCTAAGTTACTATTCTTTTTGATTTTCGTGTTATTTGAACTTACTATAGTTGATGTGAAGTTTATCGAAGTTGAAAAGGATAGCTTAACTGTATTCTTATTTATATGTTTGCCTAGTCTACTATCTCTAGAAAAATTTATCTCGATAATTTGGTAAAATTGTCTAGGTATGTTAGTAAGGACATTTAATCCATAAGGGGGTTGAACCATAGTGAATTTCTACGTCTGTTTTTCTTTCCATTGTTTTTTTACTACGGATGGTAGATTTGTTGATCCTCTAGTGTTAAGTTTAGTACTAGGTGCAGTAATCTGCTTATTATTAGTATTTATTCTCCTATTGATTTTTCTGGGATTCCCCATAGCCATGTTATATGATATTATGTGAGGTGTATTTCTATGAGTCCCGGGATTTACATTATGCTCCAACGGGCTTACCTTCATGTAGCTTATTTTCTCATAGTATCCAGATCTGGCTAATGCTTTATTATAGTAATCTTTATTTTTATTGAATAGTGATTCGTTAGATGATAGTTTTGATATTCTCTTAGAGATACTAGGGATTATGGCTTTCTAAATGGGTCTCGGGTGATTAGAATTAGAATCTACATCAAAGAGAGTTTGGTTTGGTTTATGATATGGTTCATGTTCCATTGTTTAGGTCTAAGCAGATGTCTAGGAAGTTAACTATATTATGGTTTAAGTCTATTGTTACCTTAAGGTCCAAATTTTAAAAAAAATTGTGTATATCCTTCTTAGTATTCTCTAACCTTCTGTTGCCAGAGTTGACGAAGAATAGAGCGTCATCTCTGTATAAGCCGCCCCTAAGCAGTGGTAACTTTTTATGGAGCTCCTTAAAAATGTAAACGCCGACCAAATCAGTTACCTGTGCAGAGTCCGGTGTACTCATAGTTATGTCGAAGTTATTCTCTTTATTTTTTCTTGTCCATAGTTATTATACAGAATCAAAGTTCTTCTAGCTAGTTTTATAATATCGATCTCTAGTCTAGTTATATTCGTTTCAATTCTAGCCATATCAAGGGCTTTGTCCAGAAGTGTAGGGGATATTGATGGGTAATATGCATCAATGTCAAACATGATAAACTTCCCGTTACTCCTTTTAGGGAGTTTTGTAAACCAATTTATGACTTCGTCTGACGATGTCCATAAATTGTGAGTTATCTTGGATTTAATGGTGGGTATGATTCTATCCAATATTTTTTTACTAATTGCTCGTATGTCCGATATACATGGAGAGATCAATCTGATGGTAGGGTTATTATTAAAATCGTATGTATGGTCCTTTAATGTAAATCTAGGGCATTTAGGATATATATATATATATATATATATATATATATATATATATATATATATATATATATATATATATACGTGTATACATTTTCAACTGAATTTCTTAGATAGTTTTGGATTTGCTCTATCAATCTACTTTGATTAATTTGATATGACTTAAAGGCGTCAGGATAGCGAGTAATTGCCTTATTTAATTGTCTAAACATTTTATTTTGATCGCCACTGTGTTTAATAGTTCTTATTATTAAGGCAGAAATTGGGGGTATAAAATCTATAAATGTTAAGGAAACACGAGCAATCCTCAGAAATTTGGATATAATGCTCTCGTAAAAAATATACACAGAGCAGGTCCTATTTTTATGCGGCATACGAACGATATGAAAAGGGAAAGCATTTATTTCATGAAACATTGTATAGATAAATATTTTATCTTTAATGTGTATATCCAAATCAAGAAATGTAGCTTGTGTTCCCATGTGTTCACAGTTTAATTCTACCGCTTTAGGATATATGAAATATTTTGTATGTTCAAACTCTCTGTCATCATTAATGCAAACAAGGTCGTCAAAAAATTGGCTGCAACCATGGTAAGTATACGCTTTAGATATATCATTTTATTAGTGATGACGTATATATATATATATATATATATATATATATATATATATATATATATATATATATGTATATATATATAGTCCCAGTACAATACTCTGACTCTGTCGTTAAAGTCTATGATATGTCTAGATATTTATACTCGCCGCTTTCAGTGTAAATATCACTTAATTTCTCCGTAATCATGTGACAATCTCTCTTGGTCTCAACAATGAAGTGCATCCTTACAGATTAAAGGTGTCGCTGTAGGTTGGGCCTGCGCCATGTGACCGTCTAAGAGTGTTATTTTCCTGTGCCAATGAGAAAAAAATTGTACGTAAGTAAAATATTTAAAAAATATAATTTAATATTATAAGAAGCCCTTTTTAAGTAAAATTGAAAGTAGGGCACTACCGGAAAGATTAAAAGTTGTATCTATCTCTAGATAGTTATACTCGTCGTTGAGAGTGTAAATATCGCTTAATTTTTCAGTAATTAGGTGACAGTCTCTCGCGACGTAAAGGACCTGCGTCTACAGTGGCGGCCTGTATTGTTTCGGGTGAACTATGATAAAATATATATATATATATATATAGATTTAGATTTTTCACTTATAAAATAGATCATTCAGTGAAGACTTGTGAGCGGTATCTTTGAATGATTTAGTTCTTTTGTTTTCTTGTGGGGGGGGGATTTATTCATCATTGTACCGGCCGACGTGAAAGTGTATTATCGCACATTGTTCCGGTTTTGTGGTTTTATTGAATGTATTTGGGACCGATTATTTGCTTGTGTGCTTGGTGGAAGAAATAATGCACGAGCTACTTTTCTAAGACTTTTCTAGGACTTTCTTTTTTATCGTTGTTCTTCCTTGCTTTTTAAGTTTGACTTTTATTTTTATTTTTATTTTTTTCCTCTTCTCTTCTTAAGTTACCTCAACTATTACAACGCCACATTGTGTTTTGTCGGCAGTTGAAACCAGTATTCCAGACATTTAATTTCCCTGAAGATCTGCCAAGCAAGTAACTGCTTGGTAGTGAAACACGTGTAGGAAAAAACATTTAATTTGAATAAATAGTATTTGTAAGAAAAAATATCTTTAATGGTGATCATTGGTGTCTTGAAAGGAATGCTTTGGTAAGCCTTCATAAAATCACATATATATATATATATATATATATATATATATATATATATATATATATATATATATATATATATTCAAGTCTATGTAGATAGAGATAAGTCCTGGAGAGAAAACTTCAGCTATGCATCTGTATAGGACTAAACAGGAGAGCGACAGTTACCGGTTATAAGCCTACAGCTCAATTGGCGTACAGCTGGGCGCCATGAGTTGATCCCGACGGTGGGAGATGTTATTTAACCTCATCGGACAGCTACCGCCCGCCATAAAGCTGAGCAGCCCTCAGCCAGTAAGGTGCTATCCCACCACTGATCACCTGCTTTGCTGGGTGCGTAAGGCATAGGATAATTCCAACAAGTGGTCAGAAACCATTGCACCAAACACAAACAAAAGAAGTACAAAGAAACCAGCACTTAGGCTAGGGTGCTGGAATGTCCGTACTATGATGACTGGTCTATCTACTGACATACTCAACATCTCCGATGTCCGAAAAAACTGCTATCGTCAACAACGAGCTACTCAGACTAAGGTTAGACATTGCTGCACTACAAGAAACTCGCTTAGCAGACTCCGGATGCCTGAGGGAATCTGACTATACCTTCTTCTAGCAAGGGAAGAAGGAAGAGGAAGTTCGCGAACACGGTGTTGGTTTTGCAGTCAGAAACTCACTGCTTCAAAATGTATACTCTGTGATTCAGCCACTGAACGCCTAATTTCACTGCGTTTGAACACCACAGATGGATCAATTAATCTATTGTGTGTGTACGCCCCAACACTCGCGGCACCTAACTACACAAAGGAGCACTTCTACACCCAGCTAGATGACACCATCAAGGCATTTTCGCAGAATGAGGACCTGATCATACTTGGTGACTTTAATGCACGTGTAGTTGGTGACAACGATGCATGCCCAACCTGCCTCGGTAACTGGAGTGGGTAAATGCAATGATAATGGTCAGCGACTACTAGAATTCTGTGCCTAGCATGACCTGTGCATTACCAACACATGTTTTTGTACCAGGCCGCACAACAGGGTGTATTGGCGCTGGAACCAGCCTGACCTCATCATTACTAGACGAAGGTACCTAAAACATTTCCTAATGTATAGAGCCTAACATAGTGCCGATTGTGATACGGATCATTCCTTAGTATGCAGCAAGGTTAAACTTCAACCCAAAAAATTCTACCACACTAAACAGGAGGGTATTGCGCGTATAGACGTTAGCAAGACTCAACACCCAGACATCATGGCAGAATTCAACATGATGTTTTCCTCCACCTTCAAAGGAGATCACAGTCGACTGCATCGGAACAGTAAGAAACACTAAAGAACGACACCCACTTTACAGCTCTCTTGGGAGGAGGACAGGTTGTAAATGCAATGACTGGTATGATGCAAATTCTGCTACCCTCGATCGTCTGATTGAGGCAAAACGTTCATCCTTGCTCCCATACAAGGCCAACCCATCTCCTACATCGCTG
This sequence comes from Sepiola atlantica, assembly GCA_963556195.1. Classification (NCBI taxonomy): domain Eukaryota; kingdom Metazoa; phylum Mollusca; class Cephalopoda; order Sepiida; family Sepiolidae; genus Sepiola; species Sepiola atlantica. Next base: position 188,787,439 of record OY744519.1, on the reverse strand, counting down.
GCTACACTGAGGTCTTCGAGAGGTGCAGTCCAAAAGGCTGTCAGAGAAGCTGCGAACAACTACTGGGCGGACCTCTCCAAGACTATTCAGCGGGCGGCTGATACAGGCAACATGAAAAACATGTATGACGGGATCAGAAGAGCTACTGGACCAATAATCAACGGAACAGAATCACTGAAGTCCAAGTCGGGTGAACCCATAATAGACAAAGTCTAGCAGCTGGACAGATGGGTAGAACACTACCCCAAGCTTTACTCCAGGGACAACATGGTACATCAGTCTGCCCTGGATGCCATTGATCGTCTCACCCTTATGCATGAGCTCGGCGAGCAGCCCTATATAGAAGAACTATCCAGGGCAATAGACAGACTGCCATCTGGAAAAAAACCAGGAAAGGACTATATTCCAGCAGAGGTCTAAAAAGTGGAAAAGCTAGCCTGCTTCAGCCCCTTCATAACCTTTTGATACAATGCTGGAGAGAAAGTTCAGTGTCTCACGACATGAGAGACGCAAACATCATCACACTTTACAAACACAAAAGGGGGCCGCAGTGACTGCAACAACTACCGCGGTATCTCACTGTTGAGCTTCGTTGGCAAGCTAATCGCACGCATAGTACTACTGCGACTGCAAGTTCTTGTCGATCGAATTTACCCGGAATCTCAATGCGGCTTTAGTTCAGAGAGATCAACAATCGATATAGTCTTTTCCCTACGCCAGCTTCAAGAGAAGTGCAGAAAGAAAAACCAGCATCTGTATCTCGCCTTTATAGATCTGACCAAGGCGTTCAATCTCATGAGCAGAGACAGTCTATTCAAGATCCTCCGGCTAATCGGATGCCCACCAAAACTCCTCAGCATCATAAGATCCTTTCACGATGACATGATGAGCACTATACAGTTTAACAACGACATGTCTGCTAAATTCGGAGTGAAGAGCTGTGTCAACAAGTCTTCAACATCGCCAGGCTCCGTTCCAAGACTAAGATCAAGCGAGTTCAGAGCAGGGACATGCTGTTTGCCGATGATGCAGCCATAGCATCGCATCAGGAAGATCGTCTCCAAAGACTTATGGACAGGCCTTACTATCAGCCATAAGAAAACCCAAATTATGGGACAAGCAACCGCCTGCCCACCCAGCATTTTAGTCCAAGGTACACCACTGGAAGAAGTTTACCAGATCCAGTACCTAAGCTCTACTGCTTCAGACATCCTCTCATTGGACGTAGAGCTCAACAAAAGGATTGGTAAGACATCCACAACCCTCTCTAAACTAACTAAAAGAGTCTGGGAAAACAGCAACCTTACCACTTCCACCAAGATGGACGTCTACAGAGCGTGCGTGCTCAGTGTCCTACTGTATGGGAGTGGGAGTGAGTCCTGGAGGACGTACTCAACACAGAGTAGGAAACTCCAGGGGTTCCATATGAGGTGCCTCCGTAAGATACTTGGTATCACATGGCAGGACAAAGTGAATAACAATAATGTTCGGCCAATAGCAGGCATTCAATCGATCTACTCTTTACTGCGTGAGCGACATCTTCGCTGGTTAGGCGCTTTGTGCAGGATGGATGATGAGCGCATCCTTAAAGACATTCTCTACGACAAGCTTGCCTTAGGCTCAAGAAAAAAGGGTCGTCCCTATCTCTGCATCAAGGATGTCTGGAAGCAAGATATGAAAGATTGCTCAATTGACATTAATACATGGGAAGCCTCTGCAGCTGACAGACCTGCCTGGAGGAAACAGATACGCAAGGAAATGATCATCAGTGAGAAAACCCTCCACGATGAAAACGCTGCGAAGAGAGCTAGGAGAAAAGCGAACCTACAGGCAGACCAACAAGCCGAGATGACACATTACGCAACAGCTTTCGTATGGCTGGACCATGCAAATCACGAATTGGTCTCTACAGTCACACAAAAAATTGAACACAAACAACATCGCAATACGGCTCTGATCCATAGTCGTTGCGACTGAAGGATGCCAATACATACATACATATGTATATATGTATATATATATGTATATATATATATATATATATATATATATATATATATAATATATATTTATACATGTATATATATAATATACATATACGTGTATATACATATATATATATATGTATATATATATATATGTATATATGTATATATATATATATGTATATATATATGTATATATGATGAACTCTCCCGTCGATTTCGACGAATGAGTTCCCCGCCTGGGGCTGCCCGCGCGTGAATTTGTAATTGCATGGGTTGCTTGATTCAACTAGTCGTAGTACAAGACGACTGGAAACAATGCCGAGATAAGCAGAGAGTACATACAGTACCTGGTATTCCTAAATGGTCGCCCATTTAGTACTGGCAAGCTCGACGCCGCTTAACTTCGGGGATCTAAGGGGAACCGGTGTGTCAACGCGATTGTCCGTATATGTATATATGTATATATATGTATATATGTATATATATATGTATATATATATATGTATATATATGTATATATCTATATATGTATATATCTATATATATATATACATATATATATATATATATATATATATATAGCTGCAGAGGCTTCCCATGTATTAATGTCAAAATAATATATATGTATATATATATATATATGTATGTATATATATGTATATGTGTATATATATGTATATGTATATATATATGTATATATATGTATATGTATATATGTATATGTATATATATGTATATATATGTATATATACTTTTTGTATCGTGGGCCTACAGAGACCCCTACATTTCCCGAGAATGTTTTCGTCGAACTGATGGAGTTGGCCACTAAGTCTGTCGCCTTTAGCTTTAATAATTTGATGTATAGACAGATTGACGCTGTCCCGATGGGTAGTCGTTTTGGTCCTAGCATCGCCAACATTTTCGTTGGTTTCCATGGACGTCTACTGTTTGAGAAAGTGTCTAAACCGTGCTGTTATGTACGGTATGTTGATGACACTTTTGCTTCCTTTCGTTCTCGTGATGCGGCTTGTTTTTTATTCCAACATTTAAATTTGCTCCACCCATCGTTAAAATTTACAATGGAGGAAGAAAGGGAGAATATGTTGCCATTCCTCGATGTACTCGTGGAGCGCACTCCCTCTGCTTTTATTACGAGCGTTTATAGGAAGCCCACTTTTACTGGACTTTATCTTAGCCCCTAAACGTAGAAAGAAGGATCTCATTAGGACTCTTGCCCACCGAGCTCTCATGATTTGTTCTAGTACTAAACTAGTGCCTGAACTTGATAAAATCAAGGACATTTTTCTTTCTAATGGATACCCCGAGCACGTCGTCTCGCATATCATCCGAAGTAATGGTGGTAACTTCACTAGAACTAAGGTATTTGGTCCTCCTCGATGCCCCATTTATCTTAAACTTCCGTGGTTGGGTTCTTGCATCAAGCCCTTGGTTGAAAAGATATCTTCCTCGGTGACACATTGTTTCAATGCTGCCAATATGCGCAATATTTTTCCACTCGATCCGCTTTCCCCTCCTTCCGCAAAGACGTCTTGCCTACCAATGAGCAAAGTTGCGTAATTTATAATTTTCAATGTCAGTGCGACGCTGACTATGTAGGCAAGACCATTCAGCGATTATCGGTGAGAGTGGCTCAACATGTGCCCGGATGCATTCGTCGTCATGAACCCGTCCCGTTAGCCGGGCGGTCACAAGCCCAGGAGTCTGCCATAGGTGACCACCTTTTGGACAAAAGAATCTGTCGTGATCTATATTCTGATGATACATTTACCATTGTGCACAGAGCACGACACCGCTTCCATCTAGATATATTGGAAGCTATCATTATTAATTCAAGACGTCCTACTCTCTGTAGACAAAGGCAATTGAAATATTCCCTACAGTTATTTGGCGATTCGTGGTCATCCGCAAGGTGATTTGGGAAAAAAGAAAAATATATATATATATATATATATTCTTTACTTGCGTTTATTTATGTATATTATTTCGCATGTATACAACCTTATGCCACCTGCTTGCAACTTTATTTTACACCAGTTTATGGTTGTTTGTGTATTTTAATCACTCTACCGACGATTCCCCTGACGAGAGTCGGACGAAAGGCTGCCTTGGGAACTTCGAACTTCAAACTTTTTTTTTGTTATGCTAATGTGAGAACTTTGTTTATATTCGTGAATTTTTTTATTCGTAAATTCCGAAACCATACAAAACGTTTTTTTTTTTTTTTAAATTTGTTTTATATGAAATTATTTTCTTCTTTTTTTTCTATTTCATCTTATATAAAGTTTTCCCCATATTATTCATTATTCATATATGTATATATATATATATATATATATATATATATATATATATATATATATATATGTATATGTATATATATATACATATATATATATATGTATATATATATATATATATATATATATATATATATATATATATATATATATATATATATATATATATATATATGAACAGTTAAAAAGCGAGCATGTCTTGCTAAGGTTATGAGGTCGCAGTTTCTTTAATTTCTCATCGAAACATTTCATGGGATGTGTAAGTTTTGACATGTAAATCTAAAGAAGCTATTATTATTATTAGTTGTTGTAGTAGTAGTATTAGTATTATTATCATTACTATTATCATTATTTTTATTACTATAATTACTAATATTATTATTATTATAGATGCATAGTCTAATTTATTATTGAGCACTGTTATATAAACAAAGTAGAGATTGTCTAGATTTTTTATTTCTAGATACACACTTTACCTAGATTACCATATATATATATATATATATATATATATATATATATATATATATATATATATATATATGTATATATATATATATATATATATATATGTGTATGTGTGTGTATAAGGTCGTCGCTTGACAAGCAAAAAGAAGAGAAGTAAAGTCCAAAGGAATTAATGTACGCGAAAAAAGCGTCAACGGTTAGTGAGCATAACAAAGCAGTATAAACACTTTTATAGAAACGTAAAACTACAAACACACGTATGTTAATTAGATGGACAAATAATAAATCAATTTACTACTATGTACGATTTACAAATAATACTTTTATATAATAATAATAATAATAATAATAATAATAATAATAATAACAATAATAATAATAATAATAAAACATGGAGAAAAGACTAGGAGAAATAGGAATCAAAGGGATAACTGAGACCATGCAAAGGACAGTAATGATCAAAACAGCTACAATCCTGAGAAATGTCCTCGAATGCGGAAACCAACCTACATAAGCAACGAATGGAGAACAAACACATGGAAGCACAAGACAACAGAACCGGGGAAAATACAACCGCACGAGAGAGGCGCAAGCATAGGCTGACGCCACGAAAATTATGGACAGAGGGTCGAGGAGGGAAAGCGCAAACCAGACCTCCACTGGAAGAGCGCGGACAGCTCTGGGACCTTGGGGAGGCTTGTTTCCACTCGGGCCCCAGAGGGGACCAATGGCCCTTATCACCGGGAAATCGTTGGTAGGTGGCTGTTGCGATTACCGCAAGGTCATCAGCGGTGATGAACGAAAAGAGGTGGAGCATACTGGAAGTCTAAGGAGACTTGTTGTCACTCAGACTCCAGGGAATACCACAGGTTGTCAGCAGTGGGCGATCACTGACGATGACCAGTGTGATAACTCCTAGTGAGTAAATAATAATAATAATAATAATAATAATAATAATAATAATTAGAAGTATTACATTATGTTCTCTTTAAACATTTTATTTTAAACACTTTTATTTTTAAACATCTTATTGGTCCCCCGATTTAAAAAATTGGGAGACCTATGTTTTGAGGAATTTCCGTCCGTCCGTCTGTCCGTGTGTCCGTCCGTCTGTCCGTGTGTCCGTCCGTCCGGATTTTTCTCCGCAACCATCCATTGAATTTCTCTTAAATTTTGCATGAAGTTGTAACTTTGATCAGGTTAGAAAGTGACATTCTCCGATTTTTGAAAAAAATCTGGTTAGCCCTCCAGGGGGACAAAAGGCCCCGAAATGGCAAAAAATGACATAATTTGCCCCATAACTTTTAATCCATCCATTCAATTTCTCTGAAACTTGACCAAAATGTGGAGGCAATTGTTCCTAATAGAAACTAAGTATTGCGGACCTTGGGAAAAATCCGGTTCCCGCCCCCAGGGGGTCAAAAGCCCCCATAAATGGCAAAAATGACACTTTCCTCCCATAACGTTTGATCCATGCATTGAATTTTTCTGAAACTTGGCCAAAATGTAGAGGCAATTGTTCTGGATATAAAATGAGCATTCTTGACATCAGAAACATTCTGGTTCGCGCCTCCAGGGGCTCAAAAAATGCCCCAAATTGCCCAAATTTATAGTATTTTACACTCGTCATATACAGAGGGGGACCACGCATGCGCGACTTGTTTTAAACTCTTTTTCTCTTTAAGCAACTTATATTAAACACTGTTCTTTTTAAACCACTTTTCTTTGAACACTTTTCTTTTTAAAACATGGTACACTTTTTTTTCTTTTTTTAACTGTCACATATTTTCTTTTCACTTTATCAAATCAGGAGCCGAAAATGTTCAATTGTCTTTACTTGGACATTTTATATACAAAAAAAGTTACCTTATCGTTTTTACTTCGTCTACTGGTCGTCGTCTTTTTCTGTGCCGTGGGTTACATGACGTCTCTGGCCGTTATCGGTTCTGTCGCTTTTGTCCTATGGACAAACTTTGTTTTCATGCAGGAGACAAAACTCGGAGACAGGTTTTTCTTAGAGAGAGATTCACTTATTTTATTCATCTGTCTTGTGCTGTATATGGAATTTCTATCCATTCGTCTTATTTAATTCTTCTCTCATTCATACCTTTTGTTGAGGAGTACGACGGATGCATGGGGATATATGTCGGATCTCATTCGAGATCCAGACCAAAACGTTTTAGCCCATATTTTCATAGGTCCGCTTGCTTCCAGGACAGGCGGCTACATGGTCGGTCTTATTACTCGCAGCTCCTAAAGCGTACTCTCTTCAAAACTCCATTTTTTGAGAAAAAATAATGACGTAACAGACACTTGCCTCGCGCTGGCCAATCAGATACGACATTCAACAATCGTTCGATATATGACCTTCTCCGACCCGAAATTCCCTGTGTCGGTGCCGAATTGGTTACTTTGTTATGGTTTGACGAAATGATTCACTCACAACGATCCCCTCCAGTGCATGTAAGCTTAACCCGCACTTATTGTCTCAACTGACCCCAGCCATAATTCATACTAGCTAACTTAACTGTTTCCAAAGATATAGAGTTCCATCCATGATATAACAGAAGTAAATAGATTATTTGTATTTGTTTCATCCAAGACAATTTTCTTGACAATTTATTGCTGTTTATGGATTTCTGAATAAAATCAAAGTAAAATCAATTATAGAAGTTGTTGAGATCCAACAAGACATGTAATTCTGTTGTTGTTTTATTTTGCTGATTAATAAAAAATAAATTCACATTTGGTCAAAACTTCGAAAGAAGTAACAATCACTGTTATAGGAGGAATGACTGTTTTAGCATAACATTTACCATTAGCAAAAGACACCACTTCCGCTGTCGCCATTCGCAACTATATCGATTAATGCCATGATTGTTTCTGTAATTACGAATGCCTTTTATCAATATAATGTCTGTCGACATATTCCGTTGTCTTCACCCGCCATATTGGACCAATGATCTTTGTATTTTTAATGAACTCATTCGATACATTTAAAAATAAACATCTTCCATTGTTATTGTAAGTTTGTAATGAATTAATGAAAAGCCGAGATTATTGAAGGAATATTTTTTTGTTCCTCAGAATGTTTGATATTTTGTTGTGTTGTTCACCATTTTTGATAAAAGAATCTGAAATGAAGAAAATCACTTAATTAAATATGCGACGAGAAAAAATGACAAAACAATAGAAAACAGAAGACAGCAATACAATTAACAGGACAATGGCGCTAGACAATGTTCGGTTTCAAATTGTCAGAATGCTTTCATTTTAAACAATATTAAAACTTAAAAAATCAAACGATAATCGTCTCATTAGCCTTCAAAATCGGTAAAATAGTCTATATATATATATATATATATATATATAGGTTTTATATAATATATTTATATATATATATATATATATATATATATATATATATATATGTGTGTAAATATATATATATATTATATATACTATATATGTATATATATATATATATATATATATATATATATATATATATAAATAAAAAAATAAATGCGAAATGTTTTTTCTATTCATCCTAAGTATATGTTATGCTTATTTAATTCTATTATACATTTTAGTAGCTTCAAATAAATTATATATACTCAACGGAACACTGCGTAAGCACATTCATACCGATGCTTCATTTGAATAATAATTTCATAAACACTATAATAAATCAAGATGCTGCACAATTCATTTTTATTTTTCGTTCTACACTTTCCTTATATATATTCTAAAAGTTGTTTTGATATTAGTGTTTGTATTAGTAGTAGTATTAGTATTAGTAGTAGTAGTAGTAGTAATATAAATTCCAACGATTTTTTAAAAAACATTTAACATTAAAAAAGATTATTTCGAAGTTTGAATGATAACTTCCGGTTATGCGTATGTTTACACGAACCAACAACTTAGATTAGCTTGAATAATTTATTTTTAAATATAAACTCTGAATTGAACGCAATAACTAACAACGTTTTTCTTTCGATATATACTTTATATTTAAAAATAAATGTGTTGTTGTTTTCGACGCTGACGATTAAATATGATTATATCTTAATTGGGGGAGTGGTATAGTTAAAACAATGTTTTACTCGGAGACTTCAATAATTTTAACGACACACATTGGTAAATTTCTGGATTAACACCCTCAGCTACATTATCCCCCTTTAAAAGATATGATTCTACCTTTTAAGGGTCATTTTAACTTATTAGGTCAGTTAACTAATATAGTTAACACTAACCCTAAGTGCGACTGGCAAGGTCGTCAAACCACACGTAATCGCCTAAAAGCGTGGACATCTGCCCCCCCCTAAATAATAACCCACAGAATGTATCGTACATAGCAAGAAAATAGTTAACTGGCATAAATCCCTAGAATATCCCGGATATGAAGGATCATTTTACGTTAAATTTATATGCAACACTCTTACCCTACTCTAAAGTGTAAAATATTTTTGTTGTTGTTTTCTATTGCCGCTAGGAGTTTCAGGTTATCCACACGTAATCGCCTAAAGAAGTATAATCTCATTAGGGGGACTGAGTGTGTTAATCTATAATATGTTAATATTTTTTTATTAATACATGAAAAATAAGAGATTTCATTATTTAGATAATTTTAAAGAAGCTATTTTTTTAATTTTCACGAGAAAAGTAAACTAATAATGGATATGTAATATATATGTATATATAATATATATGTATGTATAATATATATGTATATACACAATATATAGAATATAATATATATATATATATATATATATATATATATATATATATAAAACAGATATAATATATATTAATGTATATATATATATATATATATGTATATATATATATGTATATATATATATGTATATATATATATATGTATATATATATATATATGTATATATATATATATATATATATATATATATATATATATATATATATTATCTAGTAATTGCATTTATGTTTCCTATATGTTTATCTAATTAAACGCTGGTGTTTATACTATAGTGTTTAATAAGAATTAATGTTGTATATAAACATTATTGGCTTAATATGTGCATACATGTTTAAGCTGACATTTCGTTCGAAGTAGAGCTTCCATACATACCGCAGCCATTTTTGCTATTTAGATGGCAAAATAATGAGTCTTTTCAATATATGCAATAATAATACAGAATTAGAATAATGGTAATGTATAGAAACAAAAAAATATTTATTAATGTCAGTAACGCAAGAAGGACGTTCTAATATATATGTCACAATGTATGTATTTGTAATGCAATCAATGTAGAATAAATAGTCGCAGTATCTTTAACACAATAATTGAAAAGCAGAATATATTTTAGCATTTTCAATTTTATCGTGGCTTGAGGAAGCTCTATTTCGAAGGAAATGGCAGCTTAAATAATTTTGCACATATGTAGAAACTCATGTTTTTATTAATTAATGTATTTATAACATATATATATATATATATATATATATATATATAGTATAAACACATTAATTAATACAAACATTATATATATACATATATATATATATATAATAATATTTATAAATAAATATTAATTATTTATTACCTACCGACATCGATGGTTCATGTTTACACATCGCCACTGATTCGCAGTCGGGATAGTTACCAGTTGGCCACTAGAAATTAGCTTAGAATTTAGGAGGAATTTTATTTGTAAATACCAAGTCGGTGAGTATTCACCGCAAGTGGTGTAGACTGATTGACAGCAACAACAAATCGTGTTGGGCCTGCAATGAAGCTAGTAGTACTGCTTGTAATTAAATTAATTCAGAGTGCCCCGGTTTAGTAAAGGGTACTATACAATTATATTTATAAATAAATATTGATTATTTATAACCTTTATAAATACCAAGTCAGCGGGTATATATATATATATATATATATATATATATATATATATATATATATATATATATGTATATATATATACATATAAATATAATAAAGTATATCATATCCCTATTACATCTTAAAAGTTGTTCTATTAAATTATCTGAAATGTCTACGTGAAGTTCTTTGTATGTCAGTAAGTTGTCTTACGCTAATGACTGAATACAGTGGAATAGGCGACATGAACAGGAAAAAAGATGAAGACGAACAGAAGAAAACCACGGCACACACGACGTTTGGGTTAACAGTCATCAAGATGAAAAACAGGGTTTTACACATCACTATCCGCCTAAGATACGGTCTGGCACAAAGGCCTCATACTGAAACTCACAAAGGAGCTTCTCGCTTGGGCAAAAACTGCCATCCAAACCCTGCTGACCAACCGGAGGTTCAGAGTTCACTTTGAAGATAAGACCAGCGCATGGAGAGCACAGAACTATGGGCTCCCACAAGGCTCAGTGGTAGCTCCAACACTATTCAATGTATACACAAATGACCTGCCCAGCATCAAATCCCGCAAATTCATCTACGCGGATGACATCTGTCTGGCATGCCAAGCACCGGACTTTGAACAACTCGGGTTCTCACTGAAGACCTAACAAAACTGGACCAGTACTGCAAAACCTGGCGTTTAAAACCAAGCCCAGCAAAAACTGTCTCCAGTGTATTCCATCTCCACAATGCAAAAGCTGCCAGAGAACTCAACATCCCCCTGAGCGGTCTCCAACTTAAGCATGCCCTTAATCCAACCTACCTTGGAGTGATTCTTGACAGGACCCTATCCTTCAAGGAACATATCAAAGGGACGGCGGCTAAGGTGAAGTCCAGGAACAACCTGCTCAGCAAGCTGTCTGGTGCAAAATGGGGTGCATCATTTTCCACGCTACGCACCTCTGCATTGGCCCTTGCCTACTCTGCAGCAGAATATTGTGCCCCTGTTTGGTCCAGGTCATCCCACACACACGTTGTAGACACCCAGCTCAAGTCAACAATGAGAATCATAACCGGGGCAATCCGCACAACACCACTACCCTGGCTCCCCGTCCTATCAAACATTGTACCTCCGCACATCCGGCGAACAGCATCCACTCAAAGGATGTTTCAAAAGGTTGAAGACTCCCCTCATCTACCAATCCACCAAGACATCCTCAACCCACCCACTGCTCGACTTCCATCCAGACACCCCATCTGGAAGAACATCCCACCAGCTGACTTAACATCCAATCAGCCTGGAAAAAGGAACGGGCTCCAAGGAGGTCCCTAATAAACACTTGGTGTCAGACCCTAACCAACAAGTGCCTGGCACCGACCTCCCAAGGAGAGAGTAGTCAACCATCAATAGATTCAGGACTGGACATGGCCCGTACTTGGCCAGCCTTCACAGATGGGGCAGCAGCCCATCCCCACTGTGTGCTTGTGGAGAGGAGCAGACAATGGAGCACATCATTGAAGTCTGCCCTCTCCAACGACTGAGAGGGGGATTAACCACCCTCCACACAGCAGACCAGGAGGCTACTGCATGGCTGAAGAACTTTGCATTCGCTAAATAAAATACACATCACTAGTAGTTTTGTTGATATATACGCGGCTGAAATTCTAGTTTCACATTTGCAGGAAGGATTTCTGCAAGGAAATGAAGGTTGTTCGGATTAGTTGGTTTCGAGCAATGAGTGAGAAACCAGCTGCTGTTGTTCAACACGGAAACTATTTTTATTAGCATGGGTTGATCCCTAACAGTCAAGATGTACAGCGTAGAGAAATACAGCAGAGCAAATTCAGTAGATCTTGGTGTGTGTGCTTTTGCTCCTCTGTTGGGGTTAGTCAGTTACCGAATGATGTTGTTTTCGAATCCGACTTTCAATGTTGTATAGTTTACTGTTTCATGAATAAGAGAATGTGATCCACTGTGACGTCAAGGTAGACAGGGTTGGTGTGGTTCGAAAGTTGTATTCCAGACCACATAATCTTAAGAGGTCGGTTGGCTCACCGGTCGCTTAAGTGGAACGAGCAGGCACGAGTTGCGTTTAGGTGGTTATCATCGTAGAAGGTTAGTAGCTCACCTAGTGCTGTATTGATGTTTTCCTAAACTACCATGGGATGTTGCACAGAGTTCCTCAGTATAGATGTTCAAAAGTAAATATCATATAACTCGTATTAAAGACGGGCATATATACCGTAGCTATTATTATTAGGTGGTAAGATCTAAAAAAAAAAAGGAATATGTAATGAAATACGTATTTCCTCTCTCGCCATCCTTTTCTTTCTCTCCCTATTATTAAAAAAATTATTGTATACGTGCATAAAAGTAGGCATGGGGACGTGTTTCTGGCTCACAGCTGTAATCAGACAAGGATCGAACCTTTGATATTGATGTCTATTGTCCAGCGTCTTACCATTGGACTACAACGCTTTGCCTAGAAATGTGTACGATTTATATCACCTAATCATTTAATGTATTTGTATGCAGTTGTTTTTATTGGTGAGTACATTGTTCGTTGTTTGTTTGCTTACTACTCCTTCGATTGTCTCACTTCCTGAGTGATAAAGATGCAGTACATTTCATTATTAGTCGCCTTTAACTTTAGGGGGCGTATTTCTCGTTAATATATTTTTTTCTTAATTGTGTACGTACATAAAAGTAATCTAAAGACACGTGTTTCTAGCTCACAGCCGTAATCAGCATGGCGCACTAAGATGAAGATCACACCTTCGATATTAGTGTCTATAGTCCAGCGTCTTACCATTGGAAAACGACGCCCTGCCTAGAGATATGTACGATTTTTATCACCTACATATTTAATGTGTTTTATGCAATTGTTTTTATTGGTGATTGCACTGCTCGTAGTTGTTTTTTTGCTTACTACTACTATTTCGATTGTTTCACTCTCCGAGTGATTAAGGTGCAGAAAACTGCATAATTAGTCGCCTTTAACTTTGTAAGACGTATTATTCATAATATATATATTTTCTTCATTTCATACGTACATAAAGGTAATACATATACACGTGTTTCTGACTCATAGTCGTCATTAGAATGGTTTACTTAGACAAGAATCGAACCTTCGATATTGGTGTCTATAGTTCAGCGTCTTACCATTAGAATACGACGCCCTGCTTAAAAATGTGTACGATTATTATCACATACATATATATATACATATATATATATATATATACATATATATATATATACACACACATATATATATACATATATATACACACATATATATACATACATACACACACGCACATATACATATATATACACATATATACACATATATATATACACACATATATATATACACACACATATATATACACACATATATATATATACACACATATATATATACATATATATATAACATATGCATATACTCACACATATATATATACACACATATATATGTATATATATATACACACATATATATGTATATACATATATACACACATATATATATATACACACATATATATATATACACATATGTATATATATGTATATATATGTGTATATATATGTGTATATATATGTGTGTCTGTATATATATAGGTGTATATATATATATAGATGTGTATATATATATGTGTATACATATATGTGTATATATATGTGTGTATATATATATGTATATATATATGTGTGTATATATATATGTGTATATATATGTGTGTGTATATATATGGGTATATATATATGTGTGTATATATATATATGTTTGTGTGTGTATATATATGTGTGTATATATATATGTATATATATATATATGTTTATAGATGTATATATATATGTGTGTATATATATATACGTGTGTATTTACATATATATATATATGTGTGTATATATATACATACGCATATATATATATATATATATATATATATATATATATATATATATATCGATAAAAATAGTAACTGAAAATATTAGATGCCTATACGTTATTACATGTTCCATTAGGGGTACAAAGATTTGATAATGAATACTGACTGTAATATATGGACTTTATTTGCCTTGTTATTCATTGTGATTTATATAATCAGCACTGAGTATAGCCACACCAAGATGTAAATGTATAGGAGCTTTTACATGTATATCGGTATATGCCGAAACAATTGTATCATAAATAAGAACATAAATGCGGTGAAATATTGGAATGTATCTTTCAAAACATTGGATATGATATAAAATCGTATAAAAAAGCATAACGTAGCTCTGGCTATACACTATTCTTTTATATTACAAAATGTATATCTGAGCGTAAAATAAAAAATTAAATAAAAATACATATATATATATATATATATATTTATATATATGACATGAAAAACAAGTTTTCATACTTAAAACATAAGCGAATTATGACAGCAGACATTGTACCCGAAAATGGCAAGATATTCTGTCGGTTAAAAAGTTGAGTGTTATTACACAATTATAAATAGCAAGTATACCTATCATTAATTAAATAATAATAAACGTAACTTAACGAAGAGTAAAATTAATACATTTTATTATTTACTAGTAATATGAGGTCAAATAAAAATATATATATATAAGCGTGATTTTGTTACTAAAAGAAAAGTGCGTTTCATGAATATAACGATCGTACGGGAAATAGATCTGACAAATCAAAACTAGGTCGAATTAATTACCGAAAAAGCGGATTATTGTAAATCTTTAAAAATACCAACAAAAATAATTATTTGAATGTTTAAACTTTTTAAATATATTATTTACTCAGATATTGTTGGTATCATTTTATTTTTGATGTATGAAACAAAAAAAGTTCATTACTCAAAAAAGTGAATTACGTTTTAATTTTGTTATTGATAGATCACCGCTTATCAAGACCCGATGGAAACTCGATTATAAGGGTTAAAAATATTGTTTTGGTTTGACGCTGTTGGTCGTCACGAGAGGATTAGCAATAGCGAATAAAAAGGGCAGAATCTTACTTAAGAGATTCTGATTTTCCAAGAAGACAGCTCGACAGATATTTTATTACATATTAGACTTGAAAAACTCATTGGAATCAAACTCGGTGTATATTATACTACAGAGCGATGTTTAAAGAAATACATTTGTCTGTGGAAGCTCGGTTTGGGGTATGAGACAAAAATAGGGAGAGAAACGTTCCTAGGTATAGTTATAGCCAGGCAAGTGCTCGCCGTTAATGTGTAACAGGGAGACTAAGTATTAGATCTCAATCAAGCAACCAACATTAGCTTAACGATACAGTAGAGAGGGGAAAGTCAGATGTCTTATGTGTAAAAGGTGCTGCATCATAACCCACTTGATTGCGAAGTCGATTCTGTACTTTGTCAAGACAAGAAAGAGTGCTCTGAACAGCACATCCCATTGTATGACAGCGGTACTTCATCTTAAGACGAATCTGTCTCTAATATCAGGTACTTTCTCTAGTGGTAGACTGATCCAACCATTTTTCTAGTGCCTTTCCATTTAAAGTATTGGGTGAAAGTCAGCCCGAGATGATTATCAACGGTCTAAGCGTCATCGAGAGATTAAACATTCATTTCGATTCGATATAAATGGTGGTAAAAAGAGAGTACCTTGGTTTAAAAGGCGTTAAATGACAAGCTACTTCATCCCCGATATGATTTCGTGCTCCAAGTCATAGCATATAACAATCTTGATCATTTATGGTATTTGACTTGCTACCATAGATACTTGTTTCGTCTGCATAGATCTCAACGAATGATCTCAGAATATGATTTGGAAGATACTTTTATGAAAATCAAGAACGTCGTGTTTCACTTATTTTATGGATCCAAACGAAAATTATCCTTAGTTATCCCATATGGAATCGAAGGAAAATGTTAATTGTGCCTTTAGATTACTTGAAAGATTAAACTTTATTAGAACTTATTTAAATGTTCTAACTGTTAACATATCAATTACTATAACACATGAATTAACAAACATTGACTTTTATATTAGGGGTGAACATTTAAGATTCATGCGAGTAATATTTTTTGTGTTCATTTATACATAAATAACACTAAACAATCAAACATTTTTAAAATTTTGCAAAATTCAAAAGGTGCCGGTCACTAGTTTTTGGCTATTTTACATTCATGAAAACCATTTCACAGCCTGAAAATGGTCCAAAATTTAAGTACTATATCAGATTTAACCATCTATATCCATTCATAGCTTTTGAGGATGTTTTAGGACCTGCAATGTCGCATGAAACCACTTTTTCACCGAAAAATGATGGATTTTGAGTCCCGTGGAGCCCTAACGGCAAGTTTTGGCCTGCACCTTCTGAATTTTGCAACATTTTCAAAATGTTTGATTGTTTAGTGTTATTTATTATAAATGAACACAAAAAATACTACTCACATGAATCTGAAATTTTCACCCATTACGTCCAACCCCTATTTATATATATACGGAAAATGATTGTTTATATATATATATATATATGTATATATATGTATATGTGTGTGTGTATAAAGTAGACAGATAGATAGATAGATAGATAGATAGATAGATAGATAGATAGATAGATATACTGAACATATTTTGCTGTATTTTTAAATTATTTAATTCTTAACTTTCATATTTTACCTCTCTTTTTTGGACTTCATTAAGCTTTTTTAATCTCACATATCTTTCTTTAATACAAAATTTAGACAATTATAATTTAACAATTCAAAGCAAATAACGTATCCGAACGAGAGTGATAACAAACAATACATTTTCTTTATCAGATGAAAACAAAGCTTAAGATAGCCGCGAGGTAAACAACTATTGAGTTTGAAACGAATGGTACTTATGTTGTACTGATTTCCTGTACCAAATCATAGATACACACACACACACACACACACATATATATATATATATATATATATATATATATATATATATATATATATATATATATATATATGTGTGTGTGGGTGTGTGTACATATATACATATATACATATATACTGGCAAAGTTGTTCTACAACGAAAGTTTGCAAAGAAAAAATAAATAATAAAAAATTTTTGATTTAAATTGCACGATTGTTGATTTTCAAAATATTTCACTTTAATACATTATAATGCGTGCTTCAAAGATGTTATCAATTATTTTATTAAAATAGCGCCAACCTGCGCAGAACATCGCCAGGACTACACTTATCCTAACGGATTCAAGAACTTGGCGTCTTTTTCTGCTCATATCGTGATTCGACCCCTTGGGGTTAATACCATCAAAATGAGGAGGAAGAAAAGAAGAAGAAAACACTATAAGATAGTCTTGCCTGACAAAGTTGTTCTACAACGAAAGCTTGCAAAAAAAAATTAAATGAATGATTTTTTTCATTTAAATATCACGATTGTTGATTTTCAAAATATTTCACTTTAATATATATATTTATATATGATATAGATAGATAGATAGATAGATAGTTAGATAGATAGATAGAGAGAGAGAGAGAGAGAGAGAGAGAGAGAGATAAGGCATAACGTTTGTAATTCTATTAGCTCATCGCAAATATGCCACCTGAGGTTTGCGTCTACATTGGAGAAAATAATCTCTATTAAATTCAATAATTCCATGAACAAAAATATATATAAAAATAAAATGAATTAGTAAGAATATTATATTTTCATGTTTTTGAAAAAAAAATGTTATTATTCGTTTTTCATTCGAAAACATGTGGTGTCCTTGTCAATCGTGAAAAGCAGCTGCTATTAAAACGAACACATTTTTCTTCGATTATGAAACATTTTCAGTTGGTAGTCAATGGAGTTTTCAAAAAATTCTCCCCTGATGTTGAAGATGTAATTTCCAAATTATTTAATCAATTTGATTTTGAAAAGCTGTCTTCAACCAAACCTGCTGAGAAGATTCGTCTTTAGTAATTGAACATCATTTTTGTAGACATTTGACGTTTAAACATGCGTATCTGCAGCTCCCCGAGTCGCTCCGTCGGTCAGCCAGTATGTCGGTATGTTTACATTGTAAAACACACCGATTAAATAGAGGCAAATTATTTTCGATGTAGACATGCATTCCGATTAGACACTCTGTCTGCAAGGCTGTCTGTTTTATAAAACATCTTGTCATATTATTACGTCTCGTTTGTCTGTCGCGTTTAACTGTATATCGTGTTTCCGCTGGTCAGTCACGCATACGTTTTTCTCGAAATCTTATCAGTATATAACCTTTAAGTTTTGAATTTTTAAAAATTCAATCAGCTAAATCCTATCCATTCACTGACGAGGTCCCATATAGCCAAAAAGCATTCTACTCTAATAGCTTCTTTCCCTGTTCTGCCGGCCCTTGGAACTCCCTCACTGCTCCTTTTTCCCATACTTTTTCGACGTGCAGAAATCAGAAACCAATGTGACCAGGTATCTCGCTGCATAGCTTCCAATTAAAAATGACCTCCAAGACGTTCACATAAATTTTCAGTAGCCGCTATCGTCTACATTGGCAACTTGTATTGTTTGTGGTAAACTATGTTAAAAATTTTTTTTTAAATGTTAAGCTGTCTGTAACGATCGTATTAAATAGCATTTTCTTCTCTTTTTCAACATTTAAGTTTGAAATGGCATGATGATCGCCAAACGCACAGATTGAATGAACATTGCTAAAGATTTTGTATTTTTCATTTTATTTCTTTTGGAACATTCATTTTTTACATACGAGAATTGTTCAGAATGTAGCGAGACTTAGCATGAATTAACCGAGGACAATGCATTACACATGATATACTATTTGAGTATCTTTTTAAAAATCGGACTTTTTTCCTTTCTGTGTCTATCATTCTTTTTTTTCTGATGTGTCACCACCCATCAAGACACGGGGGCAATTCAAGGATAAGTGTTAAAGTGACTGTCGATTAGACTATAATCCTTTCTACAATGAGTTAGATGGGCAGAAGATTATTTAACAGTAATTGATAATCCAATGGCACAGCTCATAAAGTATTTGTCCACATTAGACTTGAAGACAACCATATTGTAGTCAGTTAATAAGCAGACACGTGGTATCTAGTTGCACGGATAGGATGTTCTATTAAGTAAGTGTGTTCACGGAAGTTTCGTTTGGTTACTGGTAAGGACATAAAGAGGGAACTTCTTTGTTGTGGCTTTACCTAGACGAGTTCCTTCTGCGAATGTATTTTAGTTGGTACCAGGAGTTGAAACTTAGCAAAGCACTTACCAGAAACATAACGATACAGTAGAGAGAGACTAGCAAACTGTATTCTGTGTGAACGGTCATCCCCACTAGATTGCGAAGTCGATTTTGTACTCTGTTCAGGCATCTCGCCAGATAAGGCAGTAGTACTTCATCTTAGGGCGCATCTGGATCTTATACAGGGAGAGAATTGCATCAACTGTGAGGTACCTTCTATAGCGAAAGAATGGTCTGACCATTCTTTCAGAAACCTAAGCAAATTATGTAATGTAAGTCTTCTATTTCAGGTTTGGTGTGAAAGTTAGTCCAATCTCATATATTATATGAAGGAGAGGTGAATGACTTACATGAATATTTTCAAGAGAGAAGTATGGGCTGGGATAAGGTGAAAGAGGGGGGGCGAGGGATGCTGAATAAAGGGGAAAGATAGAGAGACGAATTAAGATAGGTAGAGACATAGAAGTGTAAATACAAAAATGTTACACACACTTTTTAACCTCTGCTAGTATATATATACATATATATATATATATATATATATATATATATATATATATATAAATACTAAATATTTAGGATGGACTTATCTTAACACTTTACTGTAATTTACCGCGAAATCCGATCGTCAAAAGTGCATTTTTATCGTATACCTCTCTATAAAGCTTAAACAAGCTAGAAACGAATTTCAGGGTAAAATCTTTAATGCCTAGTTTTCAAAATTATTTGACGTGATGTTACATCACAAAAGTATGTTCACTTAAGAAACTTATGATTAAATTTTATATAAATACTAGTAGAATATCTATCCTAGAACAGGTATAAGCAATAAATATAACATAAGTTTTAAATTTAAATGTCTTTTTTATTTCTTTGGAAAGATATGGTACGGTTTAGGTGATAGCCCTAAATGGTAAAGTTCACAAAAAAACGTGCCCACATTACTAACCCTGTTGCCAAGAATACATATTTAATAATTCATAATGACAAGTTCAATAGTTTATGATTTTACCAAGCACATACATATAATTAGCACTTATGCATACGCGTTGATCCTTTTAAAAATGTAGTAATTAATATAACTGAAAATTTAATGTACGGGAATTATTTCCTCTATAAAATTGTTGTATCTAACTTATTTTAAAAGATTTTCGGGAGTAAATGCGACTAAATAAAATCAGCTATGAATAAAGAAAGCACAATTAACAATAATAGCAACTAAGCTAAGATACGATAATAGAATAAAAAAGATTGCTGAACCATTTATTACACTAATAGACCAAAAACAAATGTTGTAAATAAACCGTCTTGTAGATTTTTAAATCTTACAAAAGCCGAAATAAGACAACGAAAGCACCATTAACAATAATATCAACTTAGCTAAGATACGATAATAGAATAAAAAAGATTGCTGAACCATTTATTACACTAATAGACCAAAAACAAATGTTGTAAATAAACCGTCTTGTAGATTTTTAAATCTAACAAAAGCCGAAATAAGACAACGAATATTAGAAAAAAATAAAATAAAACTAGGAAATAGATTTAACGTGAATACATGAAGAAATACCAAAGCAACAATAAAATGGCTTAACGACATTAACGACGAAATATTTATTGAGAAATCTTTAAAATTAGTTGTTCCATGAAATATATATTGATAGACACTGCACATTGAGTTTAGATTAATGATTTTCTAAAAATGTATTGTAAAATGCAGATACATAAACACACATGTTTTTCTATTTAAGATCAGATTAAATATTTACAAAAAAACTTGTAAAATTAAATAACAATTATGTTTCTGAATTTTTTTAGATGAAGGTTGACAATTTGTATAATTTTGACGGAACGATAGCATACTATGCTCACTAAAATAAAGGGTCCCGTTAAAAATTCTGTCCAGATTCCCGAGTTCGACAGAAATATTACAGAGTTCGAAAATATACACCTTAAGAAAGCCAAAGATTACAGCGGTCGAACTCTCCATAACTCTAAGCCTAACCCTAACCCTGACCCTAGCTCCCTTATTTTGCATTAACTATCCATCTGTCCCTAACCCTGACCCTAACCCTAACCCTAACCCTAACCCCAACAGACTTATTTTGCGTTATCTATCCATCTGTCCCTAACCCTTACCCTAAACCCTTATCCTTACCCTAACCCTAACCCTAACCCTAGCCCTGACCTTAACACCCTTATTTTGCGTAATATATCCACCTGTCCCTAACCCTAATCCTAACCCTCACCCAAAACCCTAACCCTCACGCATACCTAACCCTAGCACCCTTATTTTTCGTTATCTATTAATCTGTCTTTAACCCTAACCCTAACCCTAACCCTAACCCTAACACCATTATTTTGCGTTATCTATCCATTTGTCCCTAACCCTAGCCCTAACCTTAACCCTAACACCATTATTTTGCGTTATGTATCCATCTGTCCATAACCCTAACCGTAACCCTAATCCCATTATTTTGCGTTATCTATCCATCTGTCCATAACCCTAACCCTAACCCCATTATTTTGCGTTATCTATCCATCTGTCCATAACCCTAAACCCTAAACCCTAAACCCTAACCGTAACACCCTTATTTTGCGTTATCTATCCATCTGTCCCTAACCCAAACCTTAACTCGACTAAATAGTTATATGCTTAATTGCTATTAAATGTCAGTTGCGTTTATCTGTTTCCACAGTTACACTTACTTTATTTTAATAAAGTATACTTAACCCACGAGTACATGTTATTCTTTGCTTCTCGATCGACTGACTTTTGCTTGAGATCAAAGTGTACAATCTGTTCTGATACTACGCTTCAGTTATTCTGTCCTCAGTTAGTCAAGGAAAAATCTTTACAGAATGAGGCAATATTATTGTTACGTATTTATTTGGGATATTTCTACGTTTCTTTATTTTCATTATCTCATAATTTTTAAATTTAAATTTATCTTTTAATGATCCACCAACTAATTTAACTACACCATTACTCAAACAATGTCCATGAATTATTATTTACTGTCAATGATCTGTTAGAAATTTTAAAAATCAATATTCATATACAATATATTAGTTTATGAACTGGAACAATTCAGATTTCGAAGAAAAAATTCAATCCATAAATGCCTCGGTTTTTTAACACAATTCTGTATCCGGAACCACGCCGATGGCAACCGATGCATAACGTTTGAAGAGACGTTAACAGTTCCGTAAACGCATGCTACTTTTGTGTTTTTAAATTAAAGTCTGCAGTTTTTAAGTCAATCTTGGTTTTTATTTTTTTAATCTAGTTTTTTTCTTAGGAACTTAACTAAAAAAAACGTGCTAAAATTGTTTACAAGTACTGCAAAATATGTAGTAAAATGTTCACAATATACACTAGAAATAGTCTTAATCTATAAAACGTTTAGATATTTTTTTATACTACACAAGGTTTTATATTATACATTATAATAAGTATTGAAAATAATAACATAACTCATAATAGTGTATATTAACGCAGTAAATGCAGGAAAAAGCTTATATATAAGAGGTAATTAAGGAATGTTTCACATTATGTTTTAAATTAAATACTATTCGGTTTTCAAACAATTAAGTTTTCTAAACAATTCGGTTTTTAAACGGATTTTCAGAACGAATTGTGTTTGTAAACTGCGGTTCCACTGTATTTGCTTTCACTTATCATCGTTCATATCTACTTTTTCCTCCTTTTCTTTTAATTTTGTTTAGAAAACAGTCGGATGTATATGTGGAAAATGTTTTATTTATGATTTCGTTAAGATTATTCCGCTTTTTTTTGTAAAATAATATTTTCTCTTTTTAAAAACGTTGGTATGAGATTTCCATATTTAACATTTTTTATAACGTTGGAGATTTTTTTAGAGAATATGATTTACAGCAACTGGTTTTTATTACAAAAATTAAATCTGTATTTAAAACCATTTTGAGACAATATCTCACTACTATAAAAGTATATATATATACATATAGTAAAAAATAAATTAGCTGACCGTTTAGTAATTTAAGTCGATTGCAATGTACGGAATGTTGACGTCGTAAATCGAATTATATGTTTAGGAATTCCATAAAACTAATTGAATATTCATATTGAAAATTATTTCTCACCCAACTCGCCTTGCGTCAAGAATATTTCCGCTTTTCTTGCTTTAATAAAATATGTTCTTTTTCGTAAACTCCATTACAAATCTATTCATCTGTGATTTTCATAATTTTCATGTGTTTCTTATTTTCAAAACATTTATAAAACATTTCGACAAATATTTTTCAGCGATGTTTTTAATTTGAAAAAAAGACATACTACATTTAATGAGTCTTTATGAATTGTCTTTCTACTTGAAAAACGAATAGTGCAAAAAAAGTAAAATAATCCACTGAATGTGTAGTAATTCAAGTAGACGTTGATGTGCGGAATTTTATAAAACATATCGATTTAAAAAAATTGATTATGTAAAGCCGATTTGCCAAATCCGTTTTAAAATCTCTAAACATAAATCGTAACATGTTGATCCTCTAATTTCTCAGGAGTAACCTAAACAATAATAACAATATCTGTTAATGTTACTCGAACAAGCTTATGTTGCGTTACTTTGTCACAGTGCTGTATTGTCCGTCTTAATGGTCAAGATATAACCTAAGTAATATCGTTAATAAATTATATATTTCCCAAATGTACCTCTAGCTGATTTTGTAAGATTCCATCACTCATATTAGATATCACAGTGTACCTTGTGACTTCGTCACTATATCACTGCGATATAAGATTCACATTTTCAGGACTTTACGTAGCTATGCTTTAAGTAACGCGCTTACAGTATATAAATACTTCACACGTAAGTATGGTACGAAACAAAGCCAGGAAGGTATAAAAAAAACAGCTCTTCTGACAGAGGAGACAAGTTGGTTGCTAAAAATAACCGTAGCAGCGGCGTCTGCATTCTCCAGTATAGGGGCCTCAGGCAATTAGCAACAAACCAACACCTTCGCTAAAAGGGAAGCAGACCTGGGAGGATGGACCCCCGTAGACTACCCTAAATATTATACGCCAGTCCGAGAGATAATGGCCACATAAATGTCCAGTCAAGTCTGAACTGATTGTCGAGAATGTATT
Organism: Sepiola atlantica; assembly: GCA_963556195.1. Lineage (NCBI taxonomy): Eukaryota > Metazoa > Mollusca > Cephalopoda > Sepiida > Sepiolidae > Sepiola > Sepiola atlantica. Next base: position 188,762,435 of record OY744519.1, on the reverse strand, counting down.
CTCGATTTGTATCAAGGAGGAAGAATCATTAGGCGACTTTCGTCATACAAATCATTTTTTGACCTAGAGATACTGTATCCGGAGCGCTCTTAATGTTATTGGTTCTAACGAGTGACGAGTATTCTTGTATCCAGCAGAAACTGTTTCATTTTGTGTCAAAAAAACGGTGTTTTGTTTATTTCCGGGGATTTATTAGAAATTTTTGACCAGAATTAAATGTACTAAATTGCAATTATTACATTATTCTTTCTATTTTGTAGTAGCTTGTTTCATTCTTATCGCCCTTACGCTTTTTTGGTTCGAATATTTGACTCTCTCTCAACACATGTTGAAATGAGCATTTTAAGACTTTTTATCGGAAATATATACGGCTGATTCAGATTGTAAACATGTATCTATTTAAGTAATAAAAAATAGTTATTCATTCAATTAGATTATAATAAACAAAAGCATGTTACTGAATCAAAGTATGGGAGGTCATATGAAAATATATCAAAATAAGGAGAGAATATGTAAATAACAGAAATCTTATTCAAAACAGTTTAAGATTTGACCAGAATAAATACCTAATATGAAGTGGGTTTACAAATTGCATGTGATTCTCTAAAAGTTGATCCAAAAATACAATTTAGAATGTGTGCACAATATTATGATGTTCACAACTAAAATACGTTAATAGACAATGACCCTTGAATAACGATGACTCTTTGAATCCCAGTGAAAGTGGCTCACAAAAAATAGTTTTTTAAATGTCCGAAAATATTGTTGATTCTGAATTACTTATTTGTAATTTTATGTTATGATAGATATTTTTAATTCGCGAAGTCTTCTCTGCCAAGAGAAGCAGTAAAATACGAATCGATGCTTATTTAAAATATACAACTATTGTCCAATCCTGATGCCAACATAATTCGATTGTTGGTTTCCGCTCGTTTACAATTTGTGATAGTTTTGTGATTTAATTGCAACTCGAGCCGAAATATATCGGTAAAATGACACATGAATGTATCAGATAAAAATCACGAAGACTATTAATAACGATTAACCTTTATTTTCTCCAATTATTACTAAATCGTTAACAATTAAAACTACAAAAGTAGTAATCCGGCCACCAACTTTGAAGATTACTTATCATTCGAGAGTAATATATGCATTTTAATTTCTCTACACGAACGGATGTTTATTATTTTTCACAAAGGGAGGTTTCTTTTTCCCGAAATATTAAATAAATGATTTTTAATAATCATCTGGGCAACACACAAACAGCCAACACCACACTTACTGTTATGTAAGATTTTTAGAAAAAATAAATAGTAAGTCCAATTTCGATTTATTATTGTTGTTCCTTCCAGCTTATAATCTACCCGGAACTTTGCATAGTCGTTTTAAAACATTATATATATATATTAGGGTAGGTCGATTTTACACTTTTTTTTAAATATTAAAAAAAGGCACGTACCGAAAGTTGTATATAGACCTATTAAATACTCATGCAAAAAATTAGATCAAAAACTTCAGCGGTTTTTTGAGCGTTTGGTATCAAAGATCGTAGACAAGAATATACTGAAAATTCCTCGTTTGTGCAAGATTTGCTTGAATACTGGTGTGAAAACTAAATAATTTGTGCATTTAAAATCCGCGAATGTCCTTTTATTTTATAAAAATGATATTAATTTAAGAAATCTTCAAATTGAAAATTTGCCCCCCCCCCCTCATTTTCAGTATCTGCTTTTGTAAACTACCTTTTAACGTTATGAATTAAACAGTAATATTTGAATACATAAAACAATGATTTTTTTCTGGTGTAAGTGAAAATATAACAAGCAAAGAAATAAGGAAAAACCTAACACTATTTTAATGGAGCTTAATATTGAGAGTCAAATTGCTCCATATAAGACCCCTTAGACAAAAATGCTGGTCTCAATTTCTGACTCAAAACTTTGGCTGTAATGTGTTGATGCCTTGCTTCAAAACCATATACAGTTTGTGAAGCTTCTGTTATTAACTTAACTGCCCGTTCCACGCCCTGAGAATGCCAAAAATGCAGCATAATTTTAAATCTATTAATTGTGTCCAATGTGTGGCATTAAAATTAATAGGTGGTATTCTTTTTAATCTTTTTCTGGTTGACTCCTCACCCCTGAAAGAACAAATTAATTAATTGAATTATTAAAAAATTCCAATCTGTACTGCTTTAATAATTATGGTGAAATTAGATAAAATCTTTAAAAATCATTCTATAAATTGGAATAAATAATTGAGTCAGAAATATATGAATAAATATTACTTACCTAATGGCCAAAATTCTTTTTAAAGCTTCTTCTCTTACTTCAATCTCTTCAGATTTAACCATGGAATATAGAAAGTTTTCAGGCAGTAAACAAAATGTATTACCTTGTATATTTCTAAATGTGATATCTTGGATTTCCTGAGGCTACTCCTTAATCCTCTGGGTCATAGTAAAAATGTGCACTTGCTGATTGTGGAATTTACTATTTCTTTTAATTTCAAACAAAGAAGTGGCATACACATTTACAATAAAATTTACTACATAGTGTAGTTTTGTTGTGTGCCTTTGTGGGTATGCACCACGAGTCCATAAACACATGAGCCTGATGGCCAAAGTTAACCATCTTGCTTGGTTTAAAGGACCAATTTTCCAGGAGGTATATCTAGAGTTAACCTTACCTCTAGAAATACCTACTGTGTATTCATAAAGGAGTCTTTGGTCAGAACTAAGATCATGTATTTCATCAATTTTAAAAATTGACTCTAGAGGATTGCTAATAGTGGAAAATGATATTTGGGGTAAATCATGGCAATCATTTGAGCATAATTTCCCCAGAGGGCCACTGAATGTTGTAGGGCCCTTTGCGCAACCATCTATGTTTTTAAAAAGGGCTCTGAAAGGTAGTTCATTATGATGCAAAGAGCAACCAATTGTGTGAAGAGTTTTAAAAAGTTTTTTTTCTAAAATTGCAACCATTCCACCTTCGCAACCTGTGTTGGTATTAGTGTTGTCAACAAGTATAGCCTTGATACTGTTCTCACTGTGGAATTCATGCAAAACATCCACCACTTGATCTGCATGAACAGCACCTGTTGCACCACTATTAGGAAGAACTCTGTGTCAGATATTTACTTTCACATGGTGTTTCTTTTGTAAAAGTTAAATGGTGTTCTGGTCCCTTAGTTTTTTTCATAATTCTCTGTCTATTTTCATTCACAATTTCCTTATACATCAATGTGTCCTTATCCATTCTCCCATCAACTCCAATACATATAATATTTTAGGTGGGGTAAAAACCCCTGGCTGAAATAGTTTTATTTGTCTACCTCCAACAAGGTAAGATGTGACACAAGGTCATGAAAGTGGGATTAGATAAGCCTGCGCTATAGAGGTGAGCACTCTGGCCATTAAAAAATTGACTGGGCAGCCCCGTCGGCATACCGCTGTAGGGGTGTCTCAGACAGTTAGCAATAAACTTACTCCTCCCCAAAGAGGGAAGGCAAAGCCTTGGAGGGTGCACCTCCTAGAATTGCACAAGACGGACAAGCCCCAATAGACGGGCGTAAATCCAGACCCAAAGACCCGGACGATACCGATTTATTTGGTGGGGTAAAAAACCCTGGCTGAACTAGATTTTATTTATCTATCTCCAACAAGGTAAGATTGACACAAGGTCAGGAAAGTGGGATGAGAAAGCTAGTGCTCGAGAGGTGAGCACTCTGGCAATTTAAAAATTGCCTGGGCAGCTCCGTCGGCATTCCCCGGTAGGGCCGCCTCAGACAGTAAGCAATAAACTTACTCCTCCCCAAAGAGGGAAGGCAAACCCTGGGAGGTTTACCTCCTAGAACTGCACAGGACGGACAAGCCCCAATAGACGGGCGTGAATCCAGACCCAAAGACCCGGACGATACCGGTTTATTTGGTGGGGTAAAAAACCCTGGCTGAACTAGTTTTTATTTATCTAACTCCCACAAGGTAAGGTGTGACAAAAGGTCGGGAAAGTGGGATTAGATAAGCCAGCGCTCGACAATTCAATATATATTTGTGATAAGTAAATTTGTAAACACAGAATCAACACGTGAATTCAAATTCGCTCGTTGAATTTTCAACCGGTGAATACCATAAAAAATATCCAATAAATAAAACGCCTATGTAAATAAATAATTATTTATATATAAAATTAAATATTATAGTGTTTTATTCCTTTTTAATTTGAATATGTACATTTAATTTCTTAAGAAAAGGAATAATAAACTTTAAAATATTTATTATTAAGTAATGTATTACTTTTTTTTGTTAAAACCCGGGTTTAATTTAAGGCGACACTTCTGTGAAATCTCGGCTGTGAGAAAAAATCTCGATTTATTTGATCTTAAAGTTGCAATGCTCAAATAAATACAAAGTTTTGAAGAAAAATATTTCTTGTAGTAACTTTTGACATTATTTGGCAACTTTCTTCGAGTGCGATAATTTACAGTTTCAAAATCGACCTCCCCTAATATATATATATATATATATATATATATATATATATATATATATATATATATATATATATATATATATATATATATATTAAAATAAACATAGTTTCAGAACCTCTTCGGCTCCTCCTCAAGGATATACCGATGAACAAAGATTAGATCCGCCAATAGACAACAATAAAAAAATGAAGACAAAAAACAAACAGACAAATTACATTAAAACATTTTCGGGCGAGAAACCGCTTTACGTAATGCCGACGCTAAAGAGAGTCGGTCAGCTCAAACTATAGACTGGACTGGCTATAATCGGACCGTCTCCCCTTCCTTAAGCACTCACCCAGACAGACAAACACCCACGCTTATACACACACACTCATACATTCACATACACACATATATACATATATAAATAAAAACATATATATATATATATATATATATATATATATATATATATATTGCTTAATGTTTTAATGGATTTTTATTTTGTATTTTATCTTGTTTTTCTTATTAATGATGATCTTTATAAGCTGCCAAATAGAGTGGTATATACATTAAGACAATCATTATTTATTAATTAATTAAAAATCTTAATAAATATCAGTCATATTTACCAACGAACTAAGTTTATCCAACGATAATATTATTCCCCTCATTTTTTGAGAATTAGAAACCATGTTTTTAATATTGACTAGTCATTATTTGTATCTAGTTCTTTACGATAATCTACTTAATACTTTATTATTTGTAATGATTTTGAGTTATTTTATAAAGGAATTTAATTTTCTATTTTATTTTATTTTAGATTAATTATATTCTCTCTTTAAAGTGATCTTATATTCTGTGTCCATCTATATTGACTAAGCCTAACGGACGTTTAATTGGTATTAATGTAAGTTCACTAATTTCATCATCTTCACCAAATCCCTGTCTTTTAATATCAAGTCTAAACCTTGTAACTTATTAATTTATAGGTTTCCTGGTTACTAATAGTTATAACATCATTTGGAGTCATACCAATATAATCAGTTACATAACCTGTTATGTATAATAATAACCTACTAAAATAATCTGAAAACTATATCTATAATACTAACATTAATAGTTATACATGTCCAAACTCTATATTAATAGTGGTTTTGATTAACCTATCTTTATTTTCATTAAAATAACAATAACTAAGTAAATAATACAACAATGATATTATTGTTTATAATTATATATTGCGGAGCTCTACATCAGGTAATCCTATTAACTTGTTAGTTCACCAACTCCTACCTATCATTGTTAATTTTTACATCGTTCTGACTTATCTAAGTGCCTGCAATTGTAACCTACCTCGTCCCTCTGGTTTAGTAAAGCATTCTTATTAGGAAACAAAAATATAGCCATTTTTTTAATTTAAATACATGAAACAGGTAGGGTTGTTTAGTGTAGGTGCTGGTGCCTTTTATTTTTTAAATAATCCATTTCACTACAGGAACTATGTCATTTCTTATTAGGGATAAAATATATCTGGATAATGAAGTGTCATTTTTATCATCACTATGTTGTTAAATGAGCATTTATGGTTTCTGTACCTATCTCTAACATCAGTACTCGTACCACCTATCTAGAATCTTTTCAAATTAGGATCATTCTCTGGGAAAACTGTGCTTTGATATACTACATTTTTCATGAAACATTTTTCTTGTAACGGGCACTCACTTTTATTTCTACAATCACATTTATTATTCTGTATGCTACTAACGCTGTTTGTATCATTTTCCTTTAGTGTTTATCTACTGTTACCGTTGCTTATTTTTTCTAGATTATTAATGCAACTATAACTAAGTTAATTGTGTTTTTGTTAAGGATTTTATGCCGTGGTTTATTATTTGGGGAATGCTTATTTAACAAGTTAAGAAACATATAACCAATATTTGTGTTAACTAGTTGGTTAAACAGGGGTGTATACCAAATTATTCTTCTGTTTTCTATTTGTCCTACTTTTATTTCTATTCCTCTCATCTTGATATTCGATAGTCGTGTTAATATAACCACTATTACTTAGAGCAATATTGTAAGCATTACTATTGCTATTGAAAATTTCTCCATTAGATGGATTATTGCTAATTCTATGTCCTATGCATGATGAGATGTGTTTAATAACGCTTGGTGGATGGTTTGATTTTGGATTTACGTATATTGGATCATAGTTATCCTTCATATATGGTTTGTATACTCCTTGGTTAAGATTAAGGGGAATATCTAAAAAGTTTGTAATTTTGATACCTGCAGTTATTTCAACTTTAGGTCTCAACTCTTTCAATGTTCTGAAGATAAATTTCTTAGCCATTTCAACATTACTATTTTCAATAACTGTCAAACCATCGTCTCTATATAATCCTATATTCCTCACACTAAACATACCTCTCTCAATAAGCTTTTATAATATAAAAAAATCAAACCAGGTCAAACATTTCAGCCGATCCAATGAACCAACTGCAACATCAAAGGAATCTGTAGGGTCTTTTTTATCCATTGTCTCCTATTCTTAACCAATACAGTTTTCCGGCATTTGTATATTATGTCTCTTTCCTCACTAGTAATATCCACGTAAGTACTCACAAAGTCTAATGCGTTATAGAATAACTCCTTCTTGACTTCTTGTTGATATTCTCGCGGACGGTTTTACTTATCCTACCAACCTCAGACATTGTTGGGTTAACTAGCCTAGTAGCGGGTTTGTTAATAAAATGTGGGTGCTGATCCTTTAATAATATGTATGCATCCTTAGGTCTCAGCTGATACACTCTATCAGTAATATGTTCTTTATCGGTTATATTCTTATTTCATTAATGATATTTCTATTCCTGGCTTTTTTTGTATATATATATATATATATATTTAAGTAAAATATTTTTGCAAATAAACACATCGTGCAATTTAAATGAAAACATCATGTAATTAATTATTTTCAAGCTTTCGAAAGCTTGCAAAACTTAAACAAATGATTATTTCATTTAAACCGCACGATGTGTTGATTTTCAAAAATATTTATACTTAAATACATTTTTATGCGTGTCTCACAAGTGTTGTAAATTTCCTTACTCAAAAAACCCCAATCTTCGCATAACATCGACCGGATTATACTTATTCTAACGTCTTCTAGAAATTGACATGCTCTTCTGCCGTTATCGTGATTATACCCCTCGGGGTTAATACCAGCAGAATGAGAAAGAAGAAGAACAAAAGCTGAAAAAGTTGTTCTACAACGAAAGCTTGCAAAAAAAATTATGTTTTCCTTTAAATTGCACGATGTGTTGATTTAAAAAATATTTAACTTAAATACATTTTCATGCGTGCCTCAAAGATATTGTCAATTTCCTTATATATATATATATATATATATATATATATATATATATATATATATATTAAAGTAAAATTTTAATACTATCATTTATGTGTGGTAGGAGATACGTGAGTATTCCAAGGTTTTATTCCTAGTAACGATTGATGTCATATACGTAAGTGTGTAGTGTATTCGTTGGATTCATCACGTGGCTAAATAGAGATTTAAAATAAAGATATTTGTAAGGTTAAAAGGTTATAAAGTCCAGAGATGCGTACGGTCAGAAGAAACTCTTAATTATGGAAATGGTATTATTACAAATAGCTAAAATATATTTTAAGCTAAAACATTTCTAGTCTTTTACTTTATGCTTTTATAAGATCATCAACAAAATATTAAGAGGACATCATATTTCTTAACGAAGAATACGGAATACGTAATGTAGGATATAACTCATTAAAAGTATGTAGATTTCTAACAGCATGTATTGTTTGTTCTCATACAGCAGGATAATACAAATAACTTATTTGCAATGTCCGAAATGTATAAGTTTCGGTCATCACTAACATTTGTAAAAGTAGCAGAAATGTTTACTCATAAGAGAAAAGGAACATATTCGTTAAATGTGTCATATAACTTGATAAGTGTATACTCCGAAGTACGTTTGATCATACGATTAATGGTAAAATATCTGTTGTCAGCGATGGCTTAATATAATGGCTATATAATAGATTGTTTACGAAGGAAATATTTGGATACAAATTAATTGCAGGCATCATTTTGTACGCGTTATACGTAATATATGGTTCAGTTTGCTGAGAGCTGAAAGCCACTTCTTGTTTAGAAAATTAAGTTCAATAGTTAATAAAATATATTTAAGTTATAATCGTGGTCTCACTATATTTTATTTAAAATTTTCAAAAAAATGTTTTAATATATATCCTTAAACTGCTAATGTACGAATTCAAAATATCCCAACATCTAAATCTAGCACAAACTTATATTGTCTAAATTACCAATAGATGTTTGAACATTTTACTCAATAAAGTTACAAAAATAAAGAGTGTAAAACGTATCTAGCTGACACTTGATAAATTAAGTAATAATGGCAAAATAATTAATATGTATTGCTATTCTTTGATTTATATGAATACATATTAAGAAATATGTATAATATACTAGACGTAGCAGTGACCTGTATCCTCGAACAGTTTAACCCTATCAATTCTTGTTTAATTTCATTTGAAAATTCATTAACTGTGATACACCTTTTAAGGCATTCGTATTCGATTACGAAAAATACTGAGTCACTTTTATTCCATATTAGTATTACTAATATTAGTATTAGTAGTAGTAATATAATTAGTAATAGTAGCAATAATAGTATGATTATATATGAGAATTAGTATGCTATATTATTCTGATGTAAATGTGAATATAATTCTAATTTGTATAGTGTGTGTAGTCTGTACACACACAAGTATGTCAATTAGATAGCGACATTTATAAAATAGTATCAATCTTTCTCTAAATAGTCAAAGAGAAATCATTACATGATTGTTTTTTAATCAGTACACACTGATAGTCATCCAGAGACATTAATAGAAAACTAAGAAACAGACGGTTGACTTGTTCAGTGAATTATAATTTATGGCTAGTTAGAAAAATATAAATGCCCTTTTTTAAACCCCAAATCATAAAACTAATGTGTATTGTAGCATGTATTTTATGTTATTACAATATATAGAAAAGGGATTAGGGGAATACACTTTCATGAACTCACATTAAGTATAATAATAGATATTCTGTGGTATTTTAGTGAATTGTGTATATCTGTATTTGTAAAGCGAAATCTTAATTACTATTTGCAATTAGATTATTGATTAAAATAATGCATATCTAAAAAATCATCGTAAATCTTCTATATAAAGAAACGAGGTTTTTCTTCTATAACGTGGATTATAGTAAAATACATAAACACATGCATCATATTCACTCGAGCGTGTTTCACAGAATTTATAATTATCTTCACCATTTAACAATAAATGTTACATTTACACCGCCATCACTGACTCTCACAAAAACATGCTCCGTACAGATGGTAGCAAAAGTGTTTCCCTTTAATATTTTGATTAACTAATATTCAGCCTCATACATGCTATTATATTTTTGGTTTATTGTGTATATATGTATGTGTAAAACAATATATTACTTACGATTTGCCATTAGATTATTGATTAACATAATTTATTTGAAATTTCATAAACTCCTACGCATCTTTAAGTTATCCTACTACATAACAAAAGTAGTAAGTCCCTGTTATTCTATAGTATCATCTTTATCATTATTATTTGTAGTAGTAATAGCATTCGTAGTAGTAGCAGTTTTATATAGAAGATGTATTATTCTTTATTATTTTTATTGCAATAAAGATAATTCGAATTTGCATATGTGTTTGTAGTGTGTACAGAGGCATTCATGTCAATTAGATGGGATTGTTGGGAAATAGATAGTTCGTGTTGTCTTTAAATGCGCGAAGAGACATTTTATGAAATATTAGAATGGGTGTAAATCAACAGAGACGCATAATCAGCTAGATAAATAAATAGATTGCTAAGTGACAGACAGGTGACTTGTCAGTTCATTATAAATCATGACTAATTATATCTATTAAAACAATATTTATTACATACTCAATTCGATATCTAATCTATATTTTAGTATTCATTTTGTGTTATAAAAGTATATAGGTAAAGTGTTTCGGAGACGAACTTTAGTACACTCTCATTTAGTATAATAATAGATTATTATGTAAAATTAGAGTATCGATTAAACTAATGTAAACGAAAAAAACGCATCATGGATAAACAATATATTCAAGTAATAACCCGCTGGATAACAGTATCAGGAAACCGTATTTACCAGTGGCTCATGAAAGATGTACCTTATCACATATCGCTCACTAGGGAATACACAACACACTAATTTAAGTGTGTAAACAGAAGATTCATTCTTTGAAAAATAGTTTATCTTCAACATTAGTTGGAATAGGTTAACAAAACGAATTGTTGTATTGATTTAACGGTGTATAGAACAATTCTAACAGTTTTCCTAAAGAAAGTTACTTAGTAGACACGGGCAATTATAGATTAGCAGGTGTGAATATCCGTTGTCTAAAACAGGAAGAAGAAATAAACTAAATGTACAATGGAGGTCGTTTTCCATTCATTGAGTGTGTCTTACTTTGTTCTTCTTCTTTTGAATGCCTTATCGAGTTAATAAAATATACATCAATTTTAAAAGCTTTCTGGACCCTCTATCAATGCAGGTGTGAGTTTAGTCACTCAAGCCTAACATCAACATATAATGATCATCGCTAATAGCGTATATTGAATAAATACATCTTTTTGTAGATTCTTTCAAAGCAAAAGTGTAAGTGATTAATCGGTATGACACGGTTAAGCGTAAAACAGTACCATATTTGGTAATTTAATAATATATAATCAATTTTAATAACTTATTCAGTATTGCGTAAATAAAGACATTTATGGGCACATTCTATTCTATAATTGTTTCTCTCCCTCTCTCTCTCTCTCTCCTTCTCTCTCTCTCTCTCCTTCTCTCTCTCTCCTTCTCTATCTCCTTCTCCCTATCTATCTCTCTCTCTCTCTCTCTCTCTCTCTCTCTCTCTCTCTCTCTCTATATATATATATATATATATATATATATATATATATATAATCATCCACCTACAGAATATTTCGCTGTATCACAGCTCTTCAGTGTGACTAGACCAGTCAGTGCCTCAAGTCGGGAGTTAAACTCAACCGTCGAGTTGACAGTCGGCGCCTCTACCTCCTCTATCATACGACAATGACTGAATGTAAGTGATATCTCAATGTAAACATTGTCAAGTTCCAACAGCTGCCTGTGTGTATGTGTGTGTTTGTCTAATGTTTGTGTGTTCTGTATACAAAGGAAGATTAAGGAATTTCGATAAAATATAAAAGTATATTCCTCTGTAAAATTTACCAAAGATAATGGAAGCGTTTCCGAAAATCTAAGTACACTTCTAAATGTGATTGAGGGCATTGCGCACTTAAATTAAAAAAAAAGAAGAAGTTATATTTTAAAATGTAAAGTCATACGTATGCGATTTTCTGGGGAAAGTAATGGAAGCGGTTTCGTATCTCTCAATGCTTTACTAATATAAAGGATTGATGGGAGTCAAAACGCCTGTAAAACTTCATATATATATCCTATTTGTATTGAATTGATATCACATATATAAAATTATAAAATGGAAGTTGTTCCGAATCTTTACGTTTCCCTTTATGTGCAAAATATCTACGTGCATCCACTTCTTAGTGACCCATGGGAAGAGAACCTTCATTCAATTCCAAACAATGCAAGGTGTTCATACTAGTAAATTATATGATAATTGTAAAGCTCTTCTTTTATTAATGAGAATTCTACCCATTAAAGGTTAAAAAGTTACAATTAAAAATTTCAACAAAACAAATTGAAAATCTGAAGTGTATTGTACGTTTTAATGTGATATTCCGTCCTGCCAGACGAGGTACTGTGTTTATTTTCATTTGAGACCGGTAGAACATATTACTTTTGGCGAATATTATTTTTTTGCGCAGACAAACATGCATAACCTAACATATATTTTGTTGGAAACTGAATCACATCTTCCATTGTATTTTCAAGATAGTGATGTGTATTCATTTTTATAATGAGTCAAAAATTAGTTCTTGATGAAGATGACCGGAATTTAGGTTTGAGATTTTAATTGCAAAATAGATCAACAAGTATGTTCTTTTCATTCATACTTAAATTATTACGTAAACATTGAAATAATGTCCCAATATTTTCGGCGGGCCACCGGAACTTTCCGAGGACAACGTGTTGGGGGGCACTGCTCAAAACTATACATGATTGATGTCAAATGTTAAAAATTGATAATCATAGATGATTATTGTAAACGATTCTTTCTATTCTGCTTGTAACGTAGCAGGCGAATTTTCGCCACGTAAACAAATATGGGTTGGGTATATATTGAACTATTGCTAGGATCTTTCTTTGTCATTCATGTTTAAATTAGTTCATACAAATGTTTAAGTTTATAGTTCCAACCGATGCACCAATTATCCCAAAGTTTACTATTTAATTTGGCAAGTAATGATATTTAATAAAATCACTTGAACCTGGAAGTTATACATAAGCGTGACGGACCGACCAGGATAAAAATTACTTACGGAGAGATGCACAACTTCATATTAAACAAAGGAACTATGATATATCTACAAAGACATCATCCTCCCTTCATTAACGTGTAACGTTTTTTTTTTTTTTAAACGTAGTTCACCCCAAACAATGCAGGCTGCCACTGTAGACGTAAGGGGCTACTGAGAAGAAGGAAAAGGGGAGAAGGTTGGGGGGGGGGGTCAACCTAAATTAGGATCTGCGCAGCGAGATGTCTGTTTACATTAATTTTAAATTTCTGCATGTCAGTACAGGGACAGGGAGGGAGTTCCAGAGACCAGCAGCACGAGGAAAGAAGCTATTTGAGTAGAAAGCTCTCCGACATCTGGGGACCTCCACAGTGAATAAATGGGATTTAAGTGATTGTCGAGTTGGTCTAGTGAATCTACGTCGAGGGGGCACCAGAGTAGCCAATTCATCGGAGCATTAATTATTGAAATAGACTAAATACCTCGAATACTTAGGAAGGTGTGCTGCAAAGAATGTAGGGTCACTCTACAGGTCTTAAACACTTCTCACACATTTCACTATCATATCTTATAAAGTCATCATTCGACAATGCATGGAGTATTGTTGCCACATCTGCCGTAGAATACCAACCACTAACTTATCTCTTACTTTTTGATAGGATGTTCAAAACAATTTCTCATCTAATAAACTACGCACTGTCTGCATTGCCTCAGCTCCTGTCGCATCGCCAGAGTTTGTTCCGTTTTTTGTTTTGTTTTCAAAAGTATTCCCATTGAATGTGCTCCGATGAACTTACTGCACTTATACACCTTAAACCAAAATAACCCTGAGTAGCAGCTGCATCTGACCCCTTTACTGTTAAGGTCCCTAGATGTCAGATAGGTTATTTATTTCTACTGTTTAACTTTAGAATCCCCTAAATTCTCTCTGATTCATTGAGAGTACCAACATGCAGAAATTGAAATGTAATATCAACAAATATATTATTGCCAGACTCTCCACTAAAGGTCCCCATAAACCTGGAACGAGATATCATCTGCCATATTTGGTCCTGGAAGTATATAAAAATGGCCGATTACTCCCTTTTCAATCCCCTTTAAGTGCGTCTGGACTCACCTATATTTTGAGTACTTTCTCCACACTGCTCCCACGCAAAGAGTTTTCTTCACATTCTACAATTCATTTGACTTCTTTTCAACGGAAATTTACCACCCGGACAATCTGCATATATTTTTTCACGGAATTTTTCTTTTCATTCACTGCGTTTTCTTAACGAAAATTCCTTTAATAATTAATAATAATTTTCATATTTTTTAAATATTTGAACTTTAGTTTTTTCGAAAGCCAACTTATCCATCTGTATTTCTCCTCTGATGATAAGATTTCGATCTTTGAAAAGCCTTGGCTTAAGGAAAGAATAATAAACACTAGTTTATTACTGAATACACCTTGCATTAAACAATTGAAATTTGAAATAAATTTGGACAATCGTCGCATATTTATCACTCTTTTTTCTTCTATCTCTCTATCTCTCTCTCTCTCTCTCTCTCTCTATATATATATATATATATATATATATATATATATACACATAGATATAGATATATATACATATATATACATATATATATACACATATATATATATACACACATATATATATACACACATATACATACATATACATATATTTTTATATATATATATATATATATATATATATATATATACATATATATATGTATGTGTGTGTGTGTGTGTGTGTGTGTGTCCATTACCACAGTATCCCCCTAACGATTTTATGAAAATATGTTTTGTTTGGTGTGAATAAATTTTTTTTTTAATATATAATAAACTATGAAATATCCCAAATAACCTGAACAAAGAAAATTTGAAAGAATACATATTTGTGTAAATATCTATAACCTCAAATGTGAAGAATTTTTATGTTCTTGAAGATAACTACTCACAGAAAAAAAACGTTGTTCGTGTAAAATAAACACCACTGTGTTTCCTTAGAGAATTTCACTGAGAAAATATCTAATGTCGACTGATCAGATAGTATCGGTTTGGGTCTCGGAAATATTTTTTCCAGAAAACCGTTCTGGTAAATCTTACATCATCCAAGGAAATGTAGAGACACTTTCCAAGAGATGTTTGTAAAATAAATATCGGCAATAGAAGAAAAGCAAAACCTAACCAGAAATTGAGGAAATTGCAATGTGAATACTTAAACTAGCTTCATTACATTAGTTGAATGAAAGACCAATACTGTTAAAATTAATTACGATTAACAATATATTCTATATAAGAGTTCATATTTAAATTGTGTTTTAGGGTGAAATGGATATATGTATTTCCTCGCTGAAAAACAGAAATGTTAATGCAAATCTATAAATAAGTAATTAAAATAAATATATTTTTATTATTTCAAAGTTTTAAACGACACGTCAAATTTAAAATGTCCATCCAGAGAATACTTGAAATATTTTGTTTTAATTTCGTAAACATTTGTAAAACATATTTGACTTAAAGAAAATGAAAACTAGATTAATTTATTTTGTTAAATTGTAAAAGTATGCTTGGTGATGGATTCCGGTGTTGAAATCGGAAATTGACAAGCGGTGTTTTTTTAAACCATTCTCTATTATATTTTAGGTCGGATTTATTTTGGTTTTCTTATTTTGGAAGCGGAGAGGTGAAGTAATAATTTGTTTTCACCATATTTTAAATTATTAACAGAAAGTAAACTTGTGTTTTTATAATTCGATTCATTTTGTTATAAATAATACAATAACACTTTTGGTTTTTGAGGTTAACTTTTTAGGCGATTACGTGTGGTTAAACGACATTGAAATTCGTACTTACGGATAATTGTACAATAAATTCGGTTAATACTCTTCACAAAATGTTTACAAATAATTGAAATTAAAAGTTCTGTCAAAATCTAATTCATAAGAAATTATGAGGTACTGTCTTCGAATAAACACCGCTTGTATCTATCTGATTTCGAAACTCTTTAAGTTTACATTTAAAACTTGAGAGTGATCAGATCGACCGAAATGTTATGAATACAATAGGATAGAAGTCCGAATAATACAAATAATATAAAATATATATCCTCCTCTAAAAAATCAGGAACATTTTACAGCTAAATAATACGCGTTGCACATTTTTTTTAATTTCCGAAAGCTGAAATTATTATTTTAAAAAGTTTTGTAGACTGTTTTTTTGCGATATTTATTCTAAAACATGATTGTGAACGATTCATTTTTGATGGATGTTTGAAATGTTTTGTCTTAAATTCTATTACAAATAATTATATAAAAAATACCAAGCAAATGTTACTACCAAAACAAATATGGTCACGCGGTTTCGTGCAGTACGACTTTGACATTTGTTAGTATTATAAAATACCATTGTGCCTGTAGCTGATTGGTGTAACGTCTGCCTGTGAATTGTAGTCGCAGCTAAAATATAAGTGTCTCTTTGTCTCTTACTTTTTCTTTATAGAATAATGTATTATCGTGCATTAGTATATGGGTTGACAGCGCGTCCATATCTCATCTTTGTGTTTTGATAATGTTTAAGTTTTATTACACAGTATTAGATTTATACAGTATCAGTATTACACAGTATTAATAGATAGTGTTAGCCTTCCTTTACGTGTCCTCCGTTGGGGATATAGAAAGAAACCCCCCGAACATACATCTGCTCGGCTCCGCCTAAAAAAAACCAAGAGTGTTTACTATTCTTATTTTTTTGGGGAAAATGCTTCTTTTTTATATCATTGCTGAAGGTGACCTGTAAATATATTAAACTGTTTTCTAATCTTGCGCGCTCCCCGTTATCTTACAGGCTATTTTAAACGCTTCGTCACATACATTACTCCCGTTTGGAGAATTAAGAGTGTCACACATCTTCAGTCAACGTATGACAGATCCTAAAAGAAAATACAATAGTTTTGAAGAATAGACCAAAATACCATTATGCTTGTACACTTGATATTTTCCCACAAATCCAAGATGCTAACACTATTTTTATTGTAAGCTCACCAACGGAATTCACAGGAAACAGTTCGATCATAAATCAACTGAGAGCGTTTCAAAATAAATAACAAATCGCTTGAAAAATGGATTTTAAGCGAAACATGTTCAATACAATCTTGCGACGAATAAATAATGTTTCTATTATTTTTATTCTTGGCATAAACATCTCAATGATAATAACTGTCGAGATATGGAAGAAGTATATTAGTGTGTTTAATTACATCCACTTTCCAGTTCAGCCATGATAATTTATTTGTTATTTTGTTTCCATCATACCAACCGACATATCAGGCTACGGAGGGTATATTCACATTTTTAGTTCTACACGTAAACCTCACTGGAATATATGTTTTGATTTTAATTGGAAATACTACAATAAAAATATGTTTGATTCAATTTCATTTTAATCACTAAATAAATAACATCAAAAATTAAAAGTATTGTAGAAACAAAAATATAAAACACAAAAAATAGATTTTTATCAAACTTACGCAACAAACTGGTGCGCTTCGTATATCAGTAAGTATGTATATCTTTTAATTAATTTAATATATTTGTTTTAATCCAGCAATATGTAAAATCATGTATTTGATAAATAAAAAAGAAATAATACTATTTCGCATATAACATTTAAAACAGAGAATACTATTCCGAAAGCTTATGGTCAGGGGCATGTGTATACATTTATTTTGTATAGATGTTTTTTCAATTTGCTGTAGACACTTTTTAGAGTTTCGTTAATTATAATTAGTAAACGTTTCATGTCTGTATTTCGTTTTTAATTACTAGTCATATAGCATTGTTAGGAATCTAGTGATTTTATAATAGTTAAGGTAAAATATAAAACTCAGTATAATCAATTTTTAATACGTATATATTTTGAAAACAGAGATAACATTTTACTGAAAACCTACATTTAATGAGATTTCGTGTCCGCTAAACACTTAACATTCATCATATATAAGTACTTAAGACACATCTACGTCTACAAATATTACATATAATTACGTAAGAGGAATATACGTATATAAATATTACATACAATACTAACAATACATTTACGTCTACCAATAATATATATATAAGTATGTAAGACGAATCTACGTATAGAAAGAGTACTTATAAGTACTTAAGACTAATCAACGTAGGCATTATTATATACAAGTACTTAGAGTAAATATACAGCTACAAAAATTGCATATACGTACGTAAGACCAATCTACGTATACAAATATTACATATGAGTACTGAAGACGAATCTACGTAGACAATATTACATATATGTACTTGGGGCGAAAATATGGCTACACAAATTACATGTAAGTTCGTAAGATTAATCTACGTATACAAATATTACATGTAATACTAACAACACATCTACAAATAGTATATATATATATATATATATATATATATATATATATATATATATGGGAAGAGAAGGATGAAGGTAATCCGACGTGATGGTAAAATGAAAAAGGAAAACCAAAAACTGGATGTTTTTTATGTGTACATCAACGTTTCGTCTTTATTTATAAGACTTCATCAGGATGATGATATAGGGAAAAGATATCATGCAAGCACAGATACATGTAGGGTAGACATGTTGGGAAGAAAAATAAAAATAAAATAAAATGAAAAATAATGGCAGCGTCTTGCTGGACGTCCGTACTTGTTAGAGAATGAAAATGAGTGACGAAAGTGAGTGGGAGAGAAAGGGGAAGGGTGGAGGGAGCAAGGACTACTGTGGCTGGCGATGAGAGAAAGAGGTGGGGGATGAGCAGGGGTAAAATGGATGGCAGAGAGAGATTGGAGGAAGAGGGGGAGGGGGTGTTTGACCAGATGGCTGTGGTCGAGATTGAAGGGGAAGAGTGAGTTGGAATGTTTGTGTGTGGGGGTGTATGCAGGGAAAATGGGGATGGGTAGAGAGGGAGGGGGGGCTGTGATTTTGGTGGATGGGCGAAAGTTATGGTCTTAGAGAGCGTTTTGAGAAAATGAGGGAATTTAAGAAGAGGTATGGGAGAAAATAGATGAGAGGGGTAAGAGGGAGGTTTTGTCGTGATAGGGTGTGAAATATTTGAAATATTTGGAAAATCATAGCAATGAGTGAGGGATTGGAGTGGGTGGGGGAGGGGGTGATTGAAAGGGTGGGTGAGGAATATTTGAAATATTTGGAACATGAGAAAGTTTATTTGGACTGTAGTATTAAAAATGTGAGGGAAAAAAGTGAGGGAAAAAAAGAAGATTCAGGGAGAAGAAGGAAGGGTGTGGGTGAATGGAAGAGTGTCATAAGGTTAGAGATGAAAATAAAAGTTAGCCATGATCAGGCAAAAGACTTTGTTCTGTGAGGATGATCTTGCTTATTAAGGGTGATAGGTTAAAGAAACCATTTCGTTGCTTGATGGTGGTGGAGGATGTGATGAGGGCAGTTTCCAATAATCTTCGCCGAGATTTGTTGTGGATGTGTTTAGTGATTTTGGCTTGTTCAAATTTGAATGCATGACCATATTCTAGAGCATGGGAGAAAAGTGCACTAAGAGGGTTGTTGTTTTTTATGTCCCTTTTATGTTCATTTAATCGTTTCTTTAATTCACGTTGTGTTTCTCCCACGTAGAATTGATGGCAATCATTGCAAGGGACAGTGTATAAGCCGGCATGGGATGTGGGTGTTTTTTGGAAATGTCTAGATGTGTTTAGAGTTTGTTTTATGGATTGAGAAGTAGTTTGTACTATTGGAATGCCTAGTTTGTTGAGCGTGTTGCATATGGATGTGTTATTGGAATGCGTGGGTAGGAGAAGGGGTCTGTCTATGAGAGAGGTGTTAGGGGTTTGATTTTTTTGTGTGGTGTTTCTGGAGAATATTTGGAAGGCTTTTTTCTTGGCATTTAATATGAAATGTGTGGGGTATTGCAATGTTTTTAGGGAATTAAAAATGTATTTTATTTCTTCATCTATGTGTGGGGGGCTACATATTCTAAGGGCGCGTAGGAAGAAGCCTATAATTATACCTGTTTTGATCTTGCTATGATGGTGGGAGTAGAAATCACAGCCCCCTCCCTCTCTACCCATCCCCATTTTCCCTGCATACACCCCCCACACACAAACATTCCAACTCACTCTTCCCCTTCAATCTCGACCACAGCCATCTAGTAAAACACCCCCTCCCCCTCTTCCTCCAATCTCTCTCTGCCATCCATTTTACCCCTGCTCATCCCCCACCTCTTTCTCTCATCGCCAGCCACAGTAGTCCTTGCTCCCTCCACCCTTCCCCTTTCTCTCCCACTCACTTTCGTCACTCATTTTCATTCTCTAACAAGTACGGACGTCCAGCAAGACGCTGCCATTATTTTTCATTTTATTTTATTTTTATTTTTCTTCCCAACATGTCTACCCTACATGTATCTGTGCTTGCATGATATCTTTTCCCTATATCATCATCCTGATGAAGTCTTATAAATAAAGACGAAACGTTGATGTACACATAAAAAACATCCAGTTTTTGGTTTTCCTTTTTCATTTTACCATATATATATATATATATATATATATATGTATATATATAAGTAGGTAATACGAATCTACGGATACAAAGATTACATATAAGTAATTGAGACGAATCTACGTAGACAATATTACATAAAAGTACTTATGGCGAATCTACGTCTACAGAATTTACATAAAAGTACGTAAGACGAATCTATGTATACAAATACTACATATGAGTACGTATGACGAATCTATGTTCATAAATCTAACACATAACTACTTAAGACGAATATATGTATGTAAATGATAACCACCACTATATTTAAATGCAGTAAAATATCAGCATAAATAAAGTAGCAATATACTTGAGGGACGTCGAAATACACAGCGGCAGAAACATCGTAGAACGACATACATAGACGTTGATCAAGACAATAGTCCGAAAAAACGATGTAAAAAACTCTTAAGTCATGTTACATTTCTCTATGTTATCTTCATTCTCG
Organism: Sepiola atlantica; assembly: GCA_963556195.1. Classification (NCBI taxonomy): domain Eukaryota; kingdom Metazoa; phylum Mollusca; class Cephalopoda; order Sepiida; family Sepiolidae; genus Sepiola; species Sepiola atlantica. The sequence continues at coordinate 188,741,325 of OY744519.1, read as the reverse complement.
AAATTCTCTTTAATTGTTTTTAATATAATATACCGTCCTACAATGTTCACTGCTAAATATCCGTTGCTACACAGAATCGATTATGTATGTTGATACGTAATGAATACACTGTAGATACATAGAAATAGACAATTAGTGTTTATTTGCCAGTCAATAAAGAGGGGTTTACGTGCAAACATCCTTCTGTTAGACTAAGTGCAAATAATAACAATACAAAAGTATTCTTCCAAATATGATAGAGGCATGTAAAACGACGAGTAAGCAAGCCGAGTCGCGAACTAATCATGCCCGAGCGCAAGAGTGGAAAACTATATAAATGTAGACTCCAGCTCTTTTCTACCCGACGTCACACAGAATAGTCGTCAGAATCCTCCTTCTTCCATTTGCGTATTAGCTAGTGCACATACCGACGATGATAAACAAACGTATGTAGATTCTGTTTAAATAAATCACGGCAATGATACTAAACTCGATCTTGACATAAATACATTTGTAAAGTATACTGCGTATATGATTTTAAGTGTTAATCAACAAACATCTAAAATCCTATAAACAGTTGACTTTAAAAATATATTCATCCCAAGATCCAGTTTAGTATCATTGCCGCGATTTATTTCAACAGAATGTAAATACGTTTGTTTGTTTTCATTGTTTATAATCGATGATTGATAACTTTTGTGTTCAGATGTGCTCTAATGTAGAAAGTCGACAAGCAAATAGATAGTTTGATAATAAGATATATGGCATTTTTATGGTGGATTTCAGTTGCTGGTTAGAATTTATTGATGGAGCATGTACTGTAGGGCATTGAGAGTCATGCGCGTTAAGTCTCCGTGTTGGGAAAGTTTAGTTAGAAGTAAATTCTAGCTAAGGAATGAAATTTAGTAGGTAACATAAATGAAGTATTTAGTTTACATTCTTTGATTATTATTATTGTCTATGCGAAAGGGAGTTTTAAGTGAATAATTCCATCTCCCCTTTATCTGTTGTTATCCATGATGAGAGTATCTGGAAGTGAAAAACGTTAATCACGTGCGACAATATATATAGTTTCCAGGTTAGCGTTCATTTCCAGCTGAATATATACACACACAAAAATAACGATCATCGCCAGAATCATCCATTTGTTTATTGCAGGAAATAAATATGACAAGTACAAATTAGAATATTGTCAAGATAGGAGGAAAAATAAATGGCACGTTGTCAACGACTCGTATCGAGCAACAAAACTAATATATATATATATATATATATATATATATATATATATATATATATATATATATATGTATGTATATATATATAGATATATATATATATATATATATATATATATATATATATATATATATATATGTATATATATTTCTCAGATATGTGTATGGCTAGAACTATAAATGACAAATCAAAATGAGACCAGGTTTGGTCTAGAGGACGCCCTCGTGCAGAATTGACACTCTAAGAATATATTATGTCATGAATTATAAAATAGACTGTCGGGAGGTTTCTCTATTTAAACTGACTTCGCAGCTTTGCATCTCATTTTGTGACGGTTTGCAGTTATTGCCAGGCAGCCAATGTCGCGAAACTAACCGATTTCATTTGAAACCCGAATGAATGAATAATAAATAATCGTTTCTAATAGCAATCATGAATGAGTACATTGTGCAGACACACTGTGAAGGATATATTACAATGTGGTTAGATGTCGTACAGACATGTCATTTTCTGAAATAATATAACGAGTGTATGCCTATTATATCTATTGGTCATTTATTTAAACATACTAAACCATTTCCGCAAGTGAAAACGTAAAGTAAATAAAACGTATCCAAAGGGCTTGTTGTCTCGGGCTTAATTCATGGAACTATTGTCTAACTGGAAATAATTTTCTGGTGATATATATAGCCCCTTACGTCTAAAGTGGTGAAATATCTATAAAAAAAAGGTAAAAACGTAACATCAGATTACATTATATCATGCATACGTGTGACCCGTTGAGTCAAAACAACTGCCACAATTTATACTACTTTTATTTAATTAAAAAATACATGAACTTAGACATTATTATATTTCTGAATTTTTCAGATGAGAATTGATGATTAGTACCATTTTTGCTATTCAGACTGCATTTCTCATGTGTGTGGCGCAGTGGATATAGTACTAACTTAAATTCAGTTCTAAATGACAGTTATCTGAAGGTTTAAGGTTCAGTTCTCGGTGCGGGCGATTCGAAGAATTGCGAATTTCAGAAGACTTCACCCAGACATGGCTGACAGAACAAATGCATGCAACCCCTGTTGATTAAATAAAGGGTTCCGTTCGAAATTCGGTCCAGATTCGCGTGTTCGACGTAAACATTCTCGAGTTCGATAAGATACACCTGAAGAAGGGCAGATATTACAGCGACCGTATAAGTATATAAGATAAAAGAACTGGGAAAAAATGTAGATTAACAGACTATAAACCAAAATAAACAAAATGGAAAGATTAGAAACACATTTACCAGATTTAACAAGGGAAGAGTTGCTACTTTCTTTTCTACGGTGAAAACAATTGATGAAATATATAAAAAAGCAGGTAAGGTAGAATTGATGACAGGCTTAGACTATTCGAAACGATTAACAAAAAAAATGACTCAAGACTGGAAATGACATATTGTTCGTAAAAAGAAAGGCAATCTGACAATTAAATCTAAATAATTAAAACCGGAGAGGTAAGTCTCTTTCTAGAAGAACAATAGCCAGGAGTTTGAATTAAGATCAAGGCTGTTCTGAAAAAATACTTTGTTTATCACAAGAGCATATAATTCATAGGATAGACGTTGTTGCTGGATTCGGCACCCTTTCCTTGGAATGGTTTCAGATTTGGCTGGACGAGTCAAGGTTTTCTGTTGTGAATAAGGCTCCTGTACAGTGTCTTCGAAATTCGTGTGAGAGATGGAGGGCTTATTGTCTTCAAACAACACTTGAGCATCGATATAGGGAAAATATGGTTCGGAGTGTATTTTCATCATTTTGTATTGGAGAGATAATTATGTGTGACAAGAGTATCAACTTAAAAGAATAATCTGTATTTAAAAAAAAAAGATTACTACCGACAGATGGAAACTTGTTTTTCTCCTTTTTCCGGTAAATGTCTTTTTTCTTAACGATAATGATCCAGATTACCTTGCAAAATAAAATTAAAATATGGTTGAATGATAATTTTTTAAGACAATGTTTTGGAACGCACAAAATCTGATCTTAAAATTTCCTCTAAAAATTGTTTTTATTTTTTTCTGCCATTTTCAAAATATACATTTTGTCTTTTAAAAAGTTATTTTCCGTAGAATTTTTCCACTAAATTTACGAAAAGAATAAGAACATGAAAAATGAATATGTATTTTTGATTTTTCTTATTTATATTTGTTTTTAAAAGTTAATAAATACTAATAATTATACTATTAAAAAATTATTAAACAAATTTTTAATAATTTTTGAATAGTATTATTATTAGTATTTATTAACTTTTTAAATTTTAACATTTATTTTTTCAATAAGGGATTTTTTTATATATTATCTTGAAGGATTTTGACAGAGATTTTTAATAAGCGTTACATTTAATTTTATAATTATTATTTTTTATCAATATTTTTTATCATTGTCTATAAACAGTTTTATTGTTTATTTCTAACATTATTATTTTTAACATTACTATTTTTACAATAAGGGTTCCTTTGATATATAGTGTAGATCTTGAAGGCTTTTGACAGAGATTTTTAATAAGTGGCACATCTTAATATAAATTTATTACACCTGACATTTTAATATATAATATTTAATATTTAATATATAACACTTAATGTATAATACATAATATTATTATTTTACTCAAATTTTTTATTGTATCTTAATTTATCCTTGATTGACATCTGATACCCTTTTCCCTCTCTTTATTATAATAAGGGATAAATATTTTAAAATTTCAATATTTTAACATTTTTGAAAATTATATATTTTTTGGATATTTTTCAGTTATATTATCATATAGTATAGATTTAACACGGTACTTTCCACATAATTATAAATGGGTTACTCACTTAAATAACATACGTATATATATATATAAATAGCTTCATCTAGTTATAACATTCGGGTTATTACCGCCACACTCGTATCGAATACACGTACATATCCAAATGCGCGTGCGAGCGCGTGCATATATATACAAATATATATATATATATATATATATATATATATATATATATATATAAAATATATGTATATAAAAAATGTATATGTATGTGTGTATATATACAATCACAAGGACATGCATACGTATATATAAAATGTATATATATATATATATATATAAAATGTATATGTATGTGTGTATATATACAATCACAAGGACATACATACGTATGTTTAGTATGCATGTGGGTATGAGCTGTTTTGTTGTAATATAATATAGAACGAGATTACTTTTTGAGTTATTTATAGAACTTCTAGTAAAATTGAATATTTATATAAAACTAATATACATCCCTAAATAGTTACCTCTCCTTATAAGGTAATTTAATCAAAGTTAAGTACCTTTAACCATCGGGTTTTTTCTTAAACTTTATTTCCCTTTATAATTTTTTAAAAATATTTTTAAAATCTTTTTTTAATATATATTATTTTATATTTTTTTATATTTTTATTTTCTATTCTCTTTCCTTTTTTGTCTTTATTTTCTCTTCTCTTTCCCTTTTTCTCTTTCTTCTTCTTTTTCCTTTTCTTTTTCTCTTTCTTTCCTTCTAAATATACAAATATCTACATAACGGTATTCTCTTGATGTTTTCTCCTGGTTAAGCGTCTTCACGCTTTTTCATTTGAAATGTTCTGCATATAGCGTTTCATAACGGTCAAAACTGAACACAGATGTTCCTTGAAGAAATTTCATTATTTACCATTTCAGGCTGTGCTGACGAAGGCGGGATTGTGGGATCCAACCTTTTTCCTGTCAGAAACCGCCGGTCCATATGTCTGATTAAAATCTGTATGTATATATATATATATATATATATATATATATATATATATATATATATATATATATATATCTATATATATATACATACATATATATATATATATATATATATATATATATATATATATATATATATATATATATATAATCATTGTTTTTGTTAAATAAAACCAATGAAAATTGTTTATTTACAGTAAATTCGGTATTTTTGCTCGTTTCCTTTTGGGTCTTTTTATTTTGTTGCAATCTTTCTTGAAAGTAAAACTGGCAGAAAATATGACGCAACAATGTATCTATGTTATCGGCTGCAATGATTCGCCTCGTAATCTCTCGAACACTGTCGACGCGAAGCTCATAGAGATTGGGTCAGGATCTGAGTAAGTACTAAAAACATATATATACAATTGATGACTCGTCCGATTTAGGGCGAATTTATAAAGGAAAAATGCACTCATTGGCATATTCTTAAAAATAATAAAGACAAAGCACTCAGGGTGGCGAAAAATAAAAACGAACCGCGGAAAACCACTGGTCGCTATCGTTTAAAAACAAAACAATAACAAATAATTTACGTGTATATATATATATATATATATATATATATATATATATATATATATATATATATATATAATCATAATTAATCTGAGTTCGATGTATTGTTCTTACGAGAATACTTCCTCTATAAGATCTCAATGTATAGTTACAGCAAAAATAAAGTTTAATTGAATTAACTCAAATATTTTTTTTTAATCTGACGTGATAATTTATTTAGCTATAATTAGGCTCTTCATAACACAAGTAAAGATTAGTGTTCACATCAGAGAAAGTTAAGGTTACATAGTATTATTAGTTCCTCATTAAGGCATCACACCTTCACTGTTTGTAAACATTATGTTAATTCTATAATTCTTTTCCGAATGGGCCAACATTACAATTTTTAACAATTTTGTTTTCATTTCAAGATAAAAATTGTTTTACGCTGATTACTACACATTCATGCACAAAATGGAAATATAATAAAATCGCGTAGTAATATTTCCAGAAAAATGTTATTAAAATCATATTTTTTTCTGAATATATTAAATAAACAATTCTATATAAATTGATAATATCGTTCGATAGAGAAAATAATTTTTCTTCGAGTTATTAATTTTATTAACACGGAATTTAAGGGCATGTTCGTAATATATATCAGAAGTATATTTAAATAATATATATTGTTAACATCTACGGTGCTTTCTTTTCATAAATAAAACAATAAAAATGTACAGCGTCTTTTTTTAGAACTTTAGTAAAGCTGTTTTTCTTCATACCAAATATTACATTTACAATAGTTTTTTAATAACATAATGTGTTCATTATATTCGGTGATCGTTACTAAATAATTGCTGAGAATTAGATGAAAATTGATTTATTTCCCGAATTAGGTGAAGTTTTTATTGAAGACTGGGGAGTCAATTTTTGTTTAATTTGAGAACTGGCGATTCATTTTGCCCATACCTGATATATGCATATATATTTTTATTAAATTTACATATTATATATTTTTAAAATTATTTATTTAAAATGTATCTCGTTCTCTATCTCTCCCCCATCTCTCTCTATATATCTCTCTCATATATATATATATATATATATGTGTGTGTGTGTGTGTATTTAAGTGAAATATTATTTAGAATCAACACATGGTGCAATTTAAATGAAAAACATAATGTTTTTTTTACAAGGTTTCGTTGTAAAACAATTTGTCAGGCGAGACTGTCTGATAGTTTTTTTTTCTTTTCTTCTTCTTCCTCATTTTGATGGTGTTAACCCGAGGGGTCGAATCACGGTACAGGCAGAAAAAACACGTCAAGTTGTAAACAACGTTATGATTAGTAGAGTTCGATCGATGGTTGGCGCAGATTGGCGCTTTTTGAATGAGGAAATTGACAACATCTTTGAAGCACGCATGAATATGTATTTAAGGAAACTATTTTTGAAAATCAACACATGGTGCAATTTAAATTTAAAAAAATCATTTATTTGATTTTTTTTCAATCTTTCGTTGTAAAACAATATTGTAAGGCGAGATGGTCTCATAGTGTTTTTTTCTTTTCTTTTTCTTCCTCATTTGGTGGAATGAACCTCGAGGGGTCGAACTACAGTAGAGACAGAAAAGGTCACGTCTAGTTGTAAATAACGTTATAATAAGTAGAGCCCGGTCGATGTTTGGCGCAAATTGACAGCATCTTTGAAGCATACATGAATATATATTTAAGTGAAATACATTTGAATATTTCACTTAAATGCATGCGTGCTTAAAAGATATTGTCAATTTACTTTTATATATATAAAACTCAATGTCTGTATGCATGTATGTGTGTTAGTGTGTGTGTGTGTACCTTGTAGAAAAAAGTTAGCGAGTCTAACTAAAATCTAAAAGTGTATTTGAATATAAAATTTACCGGGAAAATTAATGGGTGTATTCCCGAATCTCTAAATTCACTCTTAAGGCGGCTATGGGGCAGATTTCGTCTGTGGGTGTCGATTATTTCAGCTATTTTTAGCTAAATTTCAATTTAATTATGTACTAATTTGAGAAATAATGGCACTAATCAGTCAACCGGAAATGACACCAGAGGAATGGAGTGTCGGGAAGAAATTCACTCCCACTACACCCCTTTTGTTCTTTTTTTTCGTTCCTCTCTCACTACCACCCCTTCTACTTTCCGTTCTTAATGAACAGACGCTAATATTTCAGCTACGTCCGTCTATAAATCCGTCCACCTACGTCCGTCTGTTGTCATGATAACATTCTTCCAGGCATTAACCCTCCTCTTTAGAGAGGTGTGGATGTAGTGTAGTATCTGTTCTGTTGTCATGATAACATCTTCCCAAGCATTACTTTCTTCTTTTTTAGAGGTGTGTAGCTAGTATAGTATCTGTTGTGTTGTCATGATGCCATTCTCCCGGGCATTAACCCTCTTCTTTAGAGAGGTGTGAAGCTAGTGTAGTATTCTGTTGTCATAATACTCTCCTCCCAGGTAGTACCTCCTCCTTTTTGGAGAAGTGTGGATGGAGTGTAGTATGTGTTCTGTTGTCATGATACCCTTCTCCCAGGTATTATTTCCTCTTTTTTCAGAGGTGTGGAGGTAGTGTAGTATATGTACTGTTGCCATGACACCCTCCTCCGAGGTATTACCTCCTCCTTTTTTAGAGGTGTTGAGGTAGTGTAGTATATTTTCTGTCGTCATTATAGATTCTCCCTGACATCACCTCCTCCTTTTTTGAGAGAGCGTTAGTGTAGTATATGTTCTGCTTACACCTAGGCAAAAGATATTTCTTTGAGCGGTGAAAAGTTGATAAACATTTATTTTTTAACTAAAAATAATTATTTGGGTGGGAACGAGTAAAAAAGATTGTGGGTGGTAATTTTGTTTGAATAAAAATATTTTGTTGGGTAGGGGAGATAAAAATATTGTGGGTAGTGAATTTTTTTCTACTAAAAATATTATTTTGGGTGTGAAAGGATAAAAAAAATTGAAGGGGAATATTTATTTTTGTGTGTGAGAGTAAAAAAAATGGGGAGGGAGTTTTGTTTTTTGGTGTTTTTTTAGAACTAAAAATATTCATTTAGGTGTGGGAGGGTAAAAATTTTCTTGGGGGGTGGGTAATTTTTTTTTTCACTAAAAACATTTATTTGGGCGGAGGAGAGTAACATTTTGTTTTCACTAAAACATTAATTTAGGTGTAGGAGGGTAACATTTTTGTGGGGGGAATTTTTTTTTGTTCCTACTATAAATATTTTATTGGGTGGGGGAGAGTACTAAAAATATTGGGGATGGGAGAAATTTTTTTTTTTTCAACTTCAAAAATTATTTTGGGCGATGGAGCGTAAAATAAATTAGGCGGGGGACGAAATATTTTTTTTTTTTACTAAAAGTATTTTTTTTGGGGGGGGGGGGAGGGGAAGAGTAAAAAAATGGGGGATCATTTTTTTTCTTACAGAAAACAAATATTTTTAGGAGAGTTGGCGTTACCTCATCATTCTTGATAGGTGTGGAGGTGATGTAGTATCTGTTCTGCTTCCAACAATCAAAAATATGCGACCGGGGGCTTGTGTAGTATACCACACCTATGGAATATGTTTTTAGGAGGATTGTGCAGTATTGTGCCTCTATGGAATATGTTTACTTTATCTTCTTCATGAACAGAGCACAAAGGCACCATATGGGTTCTTTGATATGACAGGGGCGCATTAAAATGAGTTATTTTTTATCATAGTGACACAACATAAACTAACATAGCATGAACATCATTCAAACAAAAAATCATTATTTTAGAAGTTGCAGTGGCTGATCATTGTTTTATTTTTTATCAATGAAAACAATACACACTTATTAGTTAGAGTCCTGATTTGCCGGACTCTCAAAAATGATCAAAGATCGCCTAATATGGATGACTGTACAATATGAACAGACAATTTAGAATTAGCCTGAGCCATTCCTATTTCCGTCACTTAAATCTTTTTTTAGAAAAATGGGTTTTGGTATTTCTGCTAAACGACATATATTACTCCTACGATGTTTTATAAAAATAAACAAAAAAAATACGCATATGAATATGAGTTTCCACGTTCTTTTCTATTTTAAAACCAAATATAATAGAATTGGCAGTGGCTTATGAGATTTTAATTGTGGATTTTTTTTAAATCTGAGGTATCTCGTATATATATATATATATATATATATATATATATTTATTTATTCTGAGTACCAGAATAAATAAATATTATGCTCTTAATTTTTAACTTTGATTCTTAATTAATCGAGCACTCTGCTGGGATTTTTCCTACCATTCTACAAAGAATTTATATATATATATATATATAAAATTATTAGGTCTATAAAAATTATAATAAACAAGATGTTATTTAGCGTAAAAAAGAAGAATAGCCTGGACTGCGGTATTCGTTTACGTAAAATGTATATGCGAAACTGGTCCTGGATAGTAAATTCGAAAATAATTGTTGTTTGTTATTTGTTGCAAGATCAAAATCTCATTGTTTTGGTTGTGTGCTTTGGGTGATGGTATTAGTCAGCACATTTGAATATTTAAATTACATGAAATATTATCATGGTCTGACTTTATACCAGCAGAAACGTTGTTAATACAACAATCAAGGGAAGAATTTTATTAGCCTAAGTAAATTAAACCAAAACTAATCTTATATATGTTTGAAACAATTTTAAAACTAAAATTGTTAAAGTTAACAGACCTTGGAATAATGCGTTCTTTGTAAACGTCAGATACTACTTACGTAAAGTTAGAAAAGTAACTTATGTATACGCATCAAAGTCGCCATCTTGAATCGTTTGACTACGTTGTTGTTATTCATTAATATTCGGGAATGTTGATTCCATTGTGTTTATGGCTACGCGGCCCTTAAAATGACAAAGTTGAGATAAAAAGTGTCTACTTCAATAAATAATTAATGCCTTTCGTGTCACATAACTAAATTCATAAGAAAAACAAAGTAAAAAGGAATGAATATTCTAAGAATTGTCTTGTTTACTGCGATGTCGTTTCGTGTTTTTTTATATCGAATCGAATATGTTCTTATTGTGTGACTCTGAGGTGTTTAAGAACGTGTATATGATAGACAGTCAGAACTCAAGGAAAAATTAGAGTGTATTTCTAGTGTACCAAAGTTATTTACTATGAGAATGAATAGTAGATTACAAAGAAAAATGGTAGTGTGAAAACGAAAACAAAATCCCATAAACAAGTTTCCGGTGGCATTATCATATGTGGGTATCAATGCTAGCGGCAGTGTGCAATTACTTTTGACCTCTCCTGCAAAAAAAAATGTGTTCGGTTAGGCTGCTTCGCTGGAAAATACATGTTTTATTTCGAAGCTATATGGTCAATGAAATAGGGTGAATTGACCTTACTTTAAATATAAATATATATATATATATATATATATATATATATATGTATATATATATATAATGAAGTAAAGTCAATTTACCCTGTTTATTTTACCATTAGAGCTTCGAAATAAAACATACATGCTAATATGTTGACTTACGAGACTTCATTTTCCAGAAAGTATGCATACCTTTGTGTTCCTTTTCTAATTTAATTTCGTTTTTTTTAGCTAAGCAGCCTGTCCCACAAATTCGTTTTCGTCGGAAGTAATTCCACACTGCCGCTGACATCTATTCTTACATATGATGATATCAACGGGAACTGTTGTTTATTTTTGTTCCCCTTTATTTATCAAACGTTAAGCTAGTAAATAAATTTAGAAATACATTTTTCTCAACCCAATTGACCGGTGGATGGATCAGTGGGCTAAGTTTGTGCAAGAACAATGGGTCTATTCTGAAGAGAATTAGAGTCCTAGCCCCGTCACGTATTTGAAATATGTTTCTGATCTAAAGTCGGATACGTTTTAGACAGGTTTCGCATATATATAAACTCTCTCTCTTTCAGACACACACACACACACATACATATATATATATATGTATATATATATATATATATACATATATATATATACACACAAACACACACACACATATATATATATATATATATATATATATATATATATATATATATATGTTTGTTCTTATATTTCTTGGGTCAGGATTTCATTGGCTGTTTTGCTACCCTTTTAGAACTTTGAGTAGTGGTAGCAAAACAATAGCACCTACTTTTCTCCAACAGTCCATCGTTCGGCTTTAAGCCTTGTATGTTTTTGTTGTTGCTGCATATGAGATAGGGGGCCAAGACCTTGTGTCTCAAGGCCCGATGGCTGGCTCCGGTTAACATTTGTCATAGATGCAGCACCATTTTCTAGAAGCCGGAAGGTTTACACCATTACTTACATCTTCCCGTCTGGTGTACGAACGGGTTGATTTACCATTGTTATTATGTGTGCCACCGTATGCAATTCAGCAGACGTGCTGGATAGCTTGAGGAGACAGCACAGGGTATCTGTAAGGAGAGGCCGAAGACACCCGACGACGGCGTCTAGTAGGGATACAAATCTTCCCTTATATATATATATATATATATATATATATATATATATATATATATATATATATATATTATACATCCCTTTTGTTGTTTTATTTAACTTCAATCGAATTCTCAGAATTTAAGGGGCCTATTCTTAGGCCTTACGCTTGATCTCTATATGTGATACATATATATATATATATATATATATATATATTTATATATATTTATATATATATATCATACATATATATATATATATATATATATATGGGGGTGCGTATGTGTTAGTAATCTCATCGCTTATTTTTTTATTTTAATTTTTGCGGAAATTTTAAAGGAAAAAATCTTTGAGATATTTTGTGATATGTTTTTTTAATATGTAGTTTGTTAATATGCATCCTTGTGTAGTTTTCCTCTTCTATGCTACCAACCTATCCACATATGATTATTTCTGTCTTTTGAACAAAGTGTGTTTCCTTTTGCTTTAAGACGTGTTACTATAGGCGCTGATGAAGATACGTGTTGCACCAACTTTATAAAATTCTACAATAATTTAAATATTTTAAAATTGTTTTGGAAACGACCGTACGCCATAATAGACTTGATGTTGTAATTTCTCTCACATTAAAAGTAATGCTTTGATTCACTAAATGTTATATATATATATATATATATATATATATATATATATATATATATATATATATTAAGCAATGAAAATATATATTGCAATCAACCTACACAGAGGCTCCCGTGTTTCATCCCCGGGGGGAATAGTCAGGCTAAATACCTGGAGTTATTTTTGTCAGGTGTTTTTATATACATGGCTTGCTAGTTCACCAATCAGATTCTTTGTTGTTCCCTCAGCCAAGGCTTTGTTGGTGACGCCTATCCTATTTTTTGTTAACAATGGATTTTTCTATATCTTGTTTCCTTTGTTTTTTTCAATACAGTTGGCGAATTTATTTTAACACGTGGTTTCTTGTATTTCTAGTTTAGGTTTTAAATTGTAACTAATTCAGTTTTTTATTTATTTATTTATTTATTTTTATTTATTTATTTTTTTATTTTTTTTATTTATTATATATCATCCTAAGGTAAATTTATTTCTGTGTAAACAGCTGTTTGCTATTTCACTTCTAGAGTTTAATAGGTTTCGGGGATCTTTAAAATTTAGGATTTCATATTTTTCATTCAGGCATAATCTACACGGGTCGTCTAAGTTTCTAAATGCCCTGGCCTGTTTTACTATTTTCCATTCAATTATTAGTGAGTGTCCATTTTCTTTGAGCTCCCAATAATGGTTCGCTAATGCTGTTTTAGTTCGACGTTCTTTATCATAGTATCATAGTATCAGGTCTTACAGTCTAGGGATGTCATACCCACGTAGTATTTCTTGTTATTTGGTCTTTCGTTGGCAAATAGCGTTGCTTGGTATACAACACTTTTAGTTAGGCAACACGGGAGCCTCTGTGTAGCCTGATTGCCATATATATTTTCATTGCTTACTACCTAGCTCTACTTACGTATCGAGCACTGTTGAAGTAAATACTGAAAACTGACACATAACAAATTATATCTCCTTATAATATTTCATGTGGATACATGTAGTACTAATATATATATATATATATATATATATATATATATATATATATATATATATATATATATACGCTATTGATCTTGGCTTACATTTGCAGCATATTGACTGTGATTTTTCGAAAGACTTCGGTATTAAATCAAGTTCTAGCGAACACATTCCAATTCGGAGAACGCATGAAGAATACATGAATAAAGAAAATAAATATGTTCTCTTTAGATCACAATTTGAGGCACAACACACCGGTATTTTATTGCAAGACTTTCAATAGAAACACCTCAGAGATGAAGTACATTAAATTAAATGCCTATTTTTCCTGTAAAAACATTTAGACGGGTGTGGAATTATTCTGAAAAGAGCCATTGATAATTTGTGTCTCCTTAAGTACAAAGCGATCCATTGATATATTTATATATTTATAGAGTTTTTATCCCACTTTCCTTCTCTCTCTATCTCTCTCTTTCTCTTTCTCTCTCTCTCTTTATCTTTCTCTCTCTTTATCTATCTATCAATCTATCTATCTCTCTATCTGTCTCTTTCTTTCTCTCTCTCTCAATCTCTCTCTCTCTCTCTCTACATATATATATATATTTATCCATATATATTTATCTATCTATCTATCTATCTATCTATCTATCTATCTATCTATCTATCTATCTATTCATCTATCTATCTATCTATCTATCTATACGGGGTCGGGCAGATAAATTGGAACTAATTTAAAATGCTAATATCTTTTTTATTTTTGATCATATGATTACGGTTTGTTTTACAAAGGATCCTTAAACATTTTATTGCAAGATAGCATAATTATATTTACTCAAATTTGTTTTAATATGGCGGAATTAGCACGAAGAATAACTATACGCGAAATGAGACGCGCCGGTAGTTCTCCTTCGGACATTGTTAAGAGCACTGGCTATGCAAAAACGACTGTCTATCGGGTTGTGGCTAATTTCGATGTCGAGTGTAAGGTTGAGAGAAGTCGGCACAGTACTCGTAGTGATCGAAAGCGTGCAAACACTTTCCTGGTGGGGCTAAAAAGGTCGATAAAGGCAGACCCAAGTCAGTCGATGTCGAAACTGGCAAAAAAACGCAATGTGAGTCGCAGAACTATCAGCAGAGCAATCAACGAAGATCTTGGGATGAAGTCCTACGTTAGGAGACGCCATAATCTCCTCACTGCCCGTTCAAAAGCTATCAGAGTTGAAAGATGCCCCAAGCTTATCAACCATCTGAAACACAAACGAGGACATGTGCGCATTTTTATTGATGAGAAAAAGTTCATCGTGGATGAGGTTCCAAATCGCCAGAACACTCGAGTTATTGCCCGTGACCCTTCGGAAGTTCCTCCTGTGATACAGAGCAAAAATCCTGCTTCTGTGATGGTTTTTGCCGCCGTGGCAAGTGATGGAAAGGTGAAGCCTCCTCATTTCATCGAAGCGGGTCTTAAAATCAACACAGCGGAGTATTTGAACATTCTTAATAATGTTTTATTGCCTTGGATCCGTAGAAACTACAACCCTACGAAAGTCATGCTCATCCAAGACTCGGCACCAGTGCATGGATACAGGAAAGTCCAAGATTTCATGAAGGAGAATCTTCCCTTGTTTGTTCCGAAGGATATTTGGCCCAGCAGCTCTCCAGATCTAAATGTTTGCGACTATTATCTGTTCAATAGACTGTAATAATTAAATAAATAAATGTTAAAATGATATCTTTCCATATTTAATCCTTTAAATTATGAATTTTGTAAAAATAAAAAAAAGTACAAATTTAGCTGCCCGACCCTGTATATCTATCTATCTATCTATCATCTATCTGTGTCTCTCGCTGTATTACCCGTTCTGTATATCTATATATGAACCTTTTTGTTTCGGTTGATATCTTGATGTTTTTCTTTGTAACTATATCCGTATTTTTTTCTGTATTTATTTATCTTGCTCACTATTTCTGTTTCTTATTATATAATACCTAACCGTTACTTTCAATGACAATGCTCTATCTCCCTTCTATGGCGATCTCTTTACGTCCTGCCTCTTTTAAGGCACATTTCCTATTAAAGACCACTATTTCCATTCTTGCTATCTCACTCATCCGTATTCGGTCACTTTTACCTACTAACAACGTCCAGGTTTATCTTCATCTCGTGAAAGTCTTAATAAATTGCTATCTTTTGCGAAATGTCATTTTGTTTAACTTAAATATATTTGCTATACTCATTAATTCTATTTTTCTGACCAAACATTCCGTCGGATTTTCATTATCTAACTACATGTACCCCTCCACTTACATGCATAAACACATGCACACACACACACACACATACACACACACACACACACATATATATATATATATATATATATATATATATCATGTTATAATTATTCAGAAACTATTCCATGATTCTATCACAATACACTTTATTATCCGACAATTGTTTTCAATATATTACAAAAATATATGTTTACATAATATGTAAAATATCAAAAACACTGACAAATAGGTGTCATTCAAAATATATTATGACAATTGAATCTTTTGCACGTTTTCCTTTCAAAATGTTCATGCTCGATTAATAAAAACAATAAGTATAAAATGTACATATTAATGAATACCGAAGTTAAACGACGTTGAGCCTGGCCAGTACCAGAAGGGTGACCATTTGGAAATAGTACGCGTTGTATGTGGACACCTAGCTATGGGCAAATAGCGTCGCCAACCCGCAGTGCCTAGCGTGGCGAGTATGGAAAATCCTCTGAATAACAATCACCACAAAGGTGGTCGAAAACCTGTTTGTGATGGTGATGGTAATGATTAATAAATACTCACCACTTTGGTCCATATTTATGAATTTGTTTCTTTTTCTACTACGTTTCTTTTTACTTATTTATCGTTTTATCATATGGTACACCTTAGTATGTAATTTAAATTGTCTACTAATCTCTCTCTCTCTCTCTCTCTATATATATATATATATATATATATAACCAAAAATATTTATAAATAAATATTTATTAATTATTTTAATACCTACAGACATCGATGTTTCATGCTAACGCAATCTTCAGTGTAGGAACTAATTCTCAACAGTCGGTGGGCGCAAACCCCGATCACAAATCGCCACTTATTCGTAGTTGAGGATCTTATCCATCGGCCATAGCCAATTAGTTAGTAAATATAGAGGAATTTTAAATGTAAATAGCGAATCGGCGGCTAGATACCAAGCGACGTTCGGATCGTGCATATAGCTATTTGCACTGCTTGTTATTAAAGTTACTCGAGAGTGCCCAGAGTGTGGGAAAGGGGCTGTTATATATATATATATATATATATATATATATATATATATATATATATATATAGAGAGAGAGAGAGAGAGAGAGAGAGAGAGAGAGAGAGATAATAGTAACTCTGTCTCTGTGTGTGTCCGTCTGATATTTTTGTCTTATGTTCACCTAAACCGCTGGACAGAATAGCTTAAAAATTGGCATGTCAACAACTGACCTCTCTGTGAAGGTCATAGGCTATATAAGAATATATCACTTCAACGCTGGGGGTTCTCGCCCCCCCCTCCGACTGAAAACTGTTTTCCCTTTGATTTAAATGATATATATATATATATATATATATATATATATATATATATATATATATATATATATATATATACCATATCGCAGAATAGTTCTTGGGTGTAGTGTTTTGATACTATTATTATTATTGTTATAATTAATGTTATTTGATATGCCAATTACCATTTCACACTGTAGTCTTAAAGGTAATATATTTTGATTATTATTATTATTATTATTATTATTATTATTATTATTATTATTATTATTATTATT